>CM059330.1:14219325-14364325 GCA_030340685.1 Protosalanx chinensis | reverse complement strand
CCCTAACCCTAACCCTAACCCTAACCCTAACCCTAACCCTAACCCTAACCCTAACCCTAACCCTAACCCTAACCCTAACCCTAACCCTAACCCTAACCCTAACCCTAACCCTAACCCTAACCCTAACCCTAACCCTAACCCTAACCCTAACCCTAACCCTAACCCTAACCCTAACCCTAACCCTAACCCTAACCCTAACCCTAACCCTAACCCTAACCCTAACCCTAACCCTAACCCTAACCCTAACCCTAACCCTAACCCTAACCCTAACCCTAACCCTAACCCTAACCCTAACCCTAACCCTAACCCTAACCCTAACCCTAACCCTAACCCTAACCCTAACCCTAACCCTAACCCTAACCCTAACCCTAACCCTAACCCTAACCCTAACCCTAACCCTAACCCTAACCCTAACCCTAACCCTAACCCTAACCCTAACCCTAACCCTAACCCTAACCCTAACCCTAACCCTAACCCTAACCCTAACCCTAACCCTAACCCTAACCCTAACCCTAACCCTAACCCTAACCCTAACCCTAACCCTAACCCTAACCCTAACCCTAACCCTAACCCTAACCCTAACCCTAACCCTAACCCTAACCCTAACCCTAACCCTAACCCTAACCCTAACCCTAACCCTAACCCTAACCCTAACCCTAACCCTAACCCTAACCCTAACCCTAACCCTAACCCTAACCCTAACCCTAACCCTAACCCTAACCCTAACCCTAACCCTAACCCTAACCCTAACCCTAACCCTAACCCTAACCCTAACCCTAACCCTAACCCTAACCCTAACCCTAACCCTAACCCTAACCCTAACCCTAACCCTAACCCTAACCCTAACCCTAACCCTAACCCTAACCCTAACCCTAACCCTAACCCTAACCCTAACCCTAACCCTAACCCTAACCCTAACCCTAACCCTAACCCTAACCCTAACCCTAACCCTAACCCTAACCCTAACCCTAACCCTAACCCTAACCCTAACCCTAACCCTAACCCTAACCCTAACCCTAACCCTAACCCTAACCCTAACCCTAACCCTAACCCTAACCCTAACCCTAACCCTAACCCTAACCCTAACCCTAACCCTAACCCTAACCCTAACCCTAACCCTAACCCTAACCCTAACCCTAACCCTAACCCTAACCCTAACCCTAACCCTAACCCTAACCCTAACCCTAACCCTAACCCTAACCCTAACCCTAACCCTAACCCTAACCCTAACCCTAACCCTAACCCTAACCCTAACCCTAACCCTAACCCTAACCCTAACCCTAACCCTAACCCTAACCCTAACCCTAACCCTAACCCTAACCCTAACCCTAACCCTAACCCTAACCCTAACCCTAACCCTAACCCTAACCCTAACCCTAACCCTAACCCTAACCCTAACCCTAACCCTAACCCTAACCCTAACCCTAACCCTAACCCTAACCCTAACCCTAACCCTAACCCTAACCCTAACCCTAACCCTAACCCTAACCCTAACCCTAACCCTAACCCTAACCCTAACCCTAACCCTAACCCTAACCCTAACCCTAACCCTAACCCTAACCCTAACCCTAACCCTAACCCTAACCCTAACCCTAACCCTAACCCTAACCCTAACCCTAACCCTAACCCTAACCCTAACCCTAACCCTAACCCTAACCCTAACCCTAACCCTAACCCTAACCCTAACCCTAACCCTAACCCTAACCCTAACCCTAACCCTAACCCTAACCCTAACCCTAACCCTAACCCTAACCCTAACCCTAACCCTAACCCTAACCCTAACCCTAACCCTAACCCTAACCCTAACCCTAACCCTAACCCTAACCCTAACCCTAACCCTAACCCTAACCCTAACCCTAACCCTAACCCTAACCCTAACCCTAACCCTAACCCTAACCCTAACCCTAACCCTAACCCTAACCCTAACCCTAACCCTAACCCTAACCCTAACCCTAACCCTAACCCTAACCCTAACCCTAACCCTAACCCTAACCCTAACCCTAACCCTAACCCTAACCCTAACCCTAACCCTAACCCTAACCCTAACCCTAACCCTAACCCTAACCCTAACCCTAACCCTAACCCTAACCCTAACCCTAACCCTAACCCTAACCCTAACCCTAACCCTAACCCTAACCCTAACCCTAACCCTAACCCTAACCCTAACCCTAACCCTAACCCTAACCCTAACCCTAACCCTAACCCTAACCCTAACCCTAACCCTAACCCTAACCCTAACCCTAACCCTAACCCTAACCCTAACCCTAACCCTAACCCTAACCCTAACCCTAACCCTAACCCTAACCCTAACCCTAACCCTAACCCTAACCCTAACCCTAACCCTAACCCTAACCCTAACCCTAACCCTAACCCTAACCCTAACCCTAACCCTAACCCTAACCCTAACCCTAACCCTAACCCTAACCCTAACCCTAACCCTAACCCTAACCCTAACCCTAACCCTAACCCTAACCCTAACCCTAACCCTAACCCTAACCCTAACCCTAACCCTAACCCTAACCCTAACCCTAACCCTAACCCTAACCCTAACCCTAACCCTAACCCTAACCCTAACCCTAACCCTAACCCTAACCCTAACCCTAACCCTAACCCTAACCCTAACCCTAACCCTAACCCTAACCCTAACCCTAACCCTAACCCTAACCCTAACCCTAACCCTAACCCTAACCCTAACCCTAACCCTAACCCTAACCCTAACCCTAACCCTAACCCTAACCCTAACCCTAACCCTAACCCTAACCCTAACCCTAACCCTAACCCTAACCCTAACCCTAACCCTAACCCTAACCCTAACCCTAACCCTAACCCTAACCCTAACCCTAACCCTAACCCTAACCCTAACCCTAACCCTAACCCTAACCCTAACCCTAACCCTAACCCTAACCCTAACCCTAACCCTAACCCTAACCCTAACCCTAACCCTAACCCTAACCCTAACCCTAACCCTAACCCTAACCCTAACCCTAACCCTAACCCTAACCCTAACCCTAACCCTAACCCTAACCCTAACCCTAACCCTAACCCTAACCCTAACCCTAACCCTAACCGCCTGCCCTAATATGGCCACGGGCAACACGCCAGTCTTGTCCCCGACTCTCTACGACCTTCCGTTCCCGAGATACAGCCCATTTCCTGTCCAAAACGGATGTAGCTCCCGAACGGAAGGTCACACGACCCCAAGACCACCACCATTCGAACCGGGGTGTCCCAATTAGTCAGTACAGCCAATTTCACTTACCTGCAGTACCCACAAGTACCAGAAAGGACTCACTTATAGGATCGGTCGAGGATCAGTCATGACCGATCGTGGTTATCATCCCTATACCTAACCCAACCCTAACCCTAATCACAACCACTCCCACAACCCAAACCCTAACCATAACCACTCCCACAACCCTAATTGGGGGTTAGGGTTAGGATTAGGGTTACAGGACAGGTTAGGGTCAGAAACACCAGAGGTCAAGCCTGGTTAGGGTTAGGAAAGGCCCAATGGACAGTCAACTAGGGCTGGACTTAGAAGAATTTTCGAAAATTCCCATTCATTTCAATGGAAAACACTTTGACCAATCATAACTCTTGAACGGAAGGTCGTAGAGCTTCCAAACCAAGATCCGCCTGCCCTAATATGGCCACGGGCAACACGCCAGTCTTGTCCCCGACTCTCTACGACCTTCCGTTCCCGAGATACAGCCCATTTCCTGTCCAAAACGGATGTAGCTCCCGAACGGAAGGTCACACGACCCCAAGACCACCACCATTCGAACCGGGGTGTCCCAATTAGTCAGTACAGCCAATTTCACTTACCTGCAGTACCCACAAGTACCAGAAAGGACTCACTTATAGGATCGGTCGAGGATCAGTCATGACCGATCGTGGTTATCATCCCTATACCTAACCCAACCCTAACCCTAATCACAACCACTCCCACAACCCAAACCCTAACCATAACCACTCCCACAACCCTAATTGGGGGTTAGGGTTAGGATTAGGGTTACAGGACAGGTTAGGGTCAGAAACACCAGAGGTCAAGCCTGGTTAGGGTTAGGAAAGGCCCAATGGACAGTCAACTAGGGCTGGACTTAGAAGAATTTTCGAAAATTCCCATTCATTTCAATGGAAAACACTTTGACCAATCATAACTCTTGAACGGAAGGTCGTAGAGCTTCCAAACCAAGATCCGCCTGCCCTAATATGGCCACGGGCAACACGCCAGTCTTGTCCCCGACTCTCTACGACCTTCCGTTCCCGAGATACAGCCCATTTCCTGTCCAAAACGGATGTAGCTCCCGAACGGAAGGTCACACGACCCCAAGACCACCACCATTCGAACCGGGGTGTCCCAATTAGTCAGTACAGCCAATTTCACTTACCTGCAGTACCCACAAGTACCAGAAAGGACTCACTTATAGGATCGGTCGAGGATCAGTCATGACCGATCGTGGTTATCATCCCTATACCTAACCCAACCCTAACCCTAATCACAACCACTCCCACAACCCAAACCCTAACCATAACCACTCCCACAACCCTAATTGGGGGTTAGGGTTAGGATTAGGGTTACAGGACAGGTTAGGGTCAGAAACACCAGAGGTCAAGCCTGGTTAGGGTTAGGAAAGGCCCAATGGACAGTCAACTAGGGCTGGACTTAGAAGAATTTTCGAAAATTCCCATTCATTTCAATGGAAAACACTTTGACCAATCATAACTCTTGAACGGAAGGTCGTAGAGCTTCCAAACCAAGATCCGCCTGCCCTAATATGGCCACGGGCAACACGCCAGTCTTGTCCCCGACTCTCTACGACCTTCCGTTCCCGAGATACAGCCCATTTCCTGTCCAAAACGGATGTAGCTCCCGAACGGAAGGTCACACGACCCCAAGACCACCACCATTCGAACCGGGGTGTCCCAATTAGTCAGTACAGCCAATTTCACTTACCTGCAGTACCCACAAGTACCAGAAAGGACTCACTTATAGGATCGGTCGAGGATCAGTCATGACCGATCGTGGTTATCATCCCTATACCTAACCCAACCCTAACCCTAATCACAACCACTCCCACAACCCAAACCCTAACCATAACCACTCCCACAACCCTAATTGGGGGTTAGGGTTAGGATTAGGGTTACAGGACAGGTTAGGGTCAGAAACACCAGAGGTCAAGCCTGGTTAGGGTTAGGAAAGGCCCAATGGACAGTCAACTAGGGCTGGACTTAGAAGAATTTTCGAAAATTCCCATTCATTTCAATGGAAAACACTTTGACCAATCATAACTCTTGAACGGAAGGTCGTAGAGCTTCCAAACCAAGATCCGCCTGCCCTAATATGGCCACGGGCAACACGCCAGTCTTGTCCCCGACTCTCTACGACCTTCCGTTCCCGAGATACAGCCCATTTCCTGTCCAAAACGGATGTAGCTCCCGAACGGAAGGTCACACGACCCCAAGACCACCACCATTCGAACCGGGGTGTCCCAATTAGTCAGTACAGCCAATTTCACTTACCTGCAGTACCCACAAGTACCAGAAAGGACTCACTTATAGGATCGGTCGAGGATCAGTCATGACCGATCGTGGTTATCATCCCTATACCTAACCCTAACCCTAACCCTAACCCTAACCCTAACCCTAACCCTAACCCTAACCCTAACCCTAACCCTAACCCTAACCCTAACCCTAACCCTAACCCTAACCCTAACCCTAACCCTAACCCTAACCCTAACCCTAACCCTAACCCTAACCCTAACCCTAACCCTAACCCTAACCCTAACCCTAACCCTAACCCTAACCCTAACCCTAACCGCCTGCCCTAATATGGCCACGGGCAACACGCCAGTCTTGTCCCCGACTCTCTACGACCTTCCGTTCCCGAGATACAGCCCATTTCCTGTCCAAAACGGATGTAGCTCCCGAACGGAAGGTCACACGACCCCAAGACCACCACCATTCGAACCGGGGTGTCCCAATTAGTCAGTACAGCCAATTTCACTTACCTGCAGTACCCACAAGTACCAGAAAGGACTCACTTATAGGATCGGTCGAGGATCAGTCATGACCGATCGTGGTTATCATCCCTATACCTAACCCAACCCTAACCCTAATCACAACCACTCCCACAACCCAAACCCTAACCATAACCACTCCCACAACCCTAATTGGGGGTTAGGGTTAGGATTAGGGTTACAGGACAGGTTAGGGTCAGAAACACCAGAGGTCAAGCCTGGTTAGGGTTAGGAAAGGCCCAATGGACAGTCAACTAGGGCTGGACTTAGAAGAATTTTCGAAAATTCCCATTCATTTCAATGGAAAACACTTTGACCAATCATAACTCTTGAACGGAAGGTCGTAGAGCTTCCAAACCAAGATCCGCCTGCCCTAATATGGCCACGGGCAACACGCCAGTCTTGTCCCCGACTCTCTACGACCTTCCGTTCCCGAGATACAGCCCATTTCCTGTCCAAAACGGATGTAGCTCCCGAACGGAAGGTCACACGACCCCAAGACCACCACCATTCGAACCGGGGTGTCCCAATTAGTCAGTACAGCCAATTTCACTTACCTGCAGTACCCACAAGTACCAGAAAGGACTCACTTATAGGATCGGTCGAGGATCAGTCATGACCGATCGTGGTTATCATCCCTATACCTAACCCAACCCTAACCCTAATCACAACCACTCCCACAACCCAAACCCTAACCATAACCACTCCCACAACCCTAATTGGGGGTTAGGGTTAGGATTAGGGTTACAGGACAGGTTAGGGTCAGAAACACCAGAGGTCAAGCCTGGTTAGGGTTAGGAAAGGCCCAATGGACAGTCAACTAGGGCTGGACTTAGAAGAATTTTCGAAAATTCCCATTCATTTCAATGGAAAACACTTTGACCAATCATAACTCTTGAACGGAAGGTCGTAGAGCTTCCAAACCAAGATCCGCCTGCCCTAATATGGCCACGGGCAACACGCCAGTCTTGTCCCCGACTCTCTACGACCTTCCGTTCCCGAGATACAGCCCATTTCCTGTCCAAAACGGATGTAGCTCCCGAACGGAAGGTCACACGACCCCAAGACCACCACCATTCGAACCGGGGTGTCCCAATTAGTCAGTACAGCCAATTTCACTTACCTGCAGTACCCACAAGTACCAGAAAGGACTCACTTATAGGATCGGTCGAGGATCAGTCATGACCGATCGTGGTTATCATCCCTATACCTAACCCAACCCTAACCCTAATCACAACCACTCCCACAACCCAAACCCTAACCATAACCACTCCCACAACCCTAATTGGGGGTTAGGGTTAGGATTAGGGTTACAGGACAGGTTAGGGTCAGAAACACCAGAGGTCAAGCCTGGTTAGGGTTAGGAAAGGCCCAATGGACAGTCAACTAGGGCTGGACTTAGAAGAATTTTCGAAAATTCCCATTCATTTCAATGGAAAACACTTTGACCAATCATAACTCTTGAACGGAAGGTCGTAGAGCTTCCAAACCAAGATCCGCCTGCCCTAATATGGCCACGGGCAACACGCCAGTCTTGTCCCCGACTCTCTACGACCTTCCGTTCCCGAGATACAGCCCATTTCCTGTCCAAAACGGATGTAGCTCCCGAACGGAAGGTCACACGACCCCAAGACCACCACCATTCGAACCGGGGTGTCCCAATTAGTCAGTACAGCCAATTTCACTTACCTGCAGTACCCACAAGTACCAGAAAGGACTCACTTATAGGATCGGTCGAGGATCAGTCATGACCGATCGTGGTTATCATCCCTATACCTAACCCAACCCTAACCCTAATCACAACCACTCCCACAACCCAAACCCTAACCATAACCACTCCCACAACCCTAATTGGGGGTTAGGGTTAGGATTAGGGTTACAGGACAGGTTAGGGTCAGAAACACCAGAGGTCAAGCCTGGTTAGGGTTAGGAAAGGCCCAATGGACAGTCAACTAGGGCTGGACTTAGAAGAATTTTCGAAAATTCCCATTCATTTCAATGGAAAACACTTTGACCAATCATAACTCTTGAACGGAAGGTCGTAGAGCTTCCAAACCAAGATCCGCCTGCCCTAATATGGCCACGGGCAACACGCCAGTCTTGTCCCCGACTCTCTACGACCTTCCGTTCCCGAGATACAGCCCATTTCCTGTCCAAAACGGATGTAGCTCCCGAACGGAAGGTCACACGACCCCAAGACCACCACCATTCGAACCGGGGTGTCCCAATTAGTCAGTACAGCCAATTTCACTTACCTGCAGTACCCACAAGTACCAGAAAGGACTCACTTATAGGATCGGTCGAGGATCAGTCATGACCGATCGTGGTTATCATCCCTATACCTAACCCAACCCTAACCCTAATCACAACCACTCCCACAACCCAAACCCTAACCATAACCACTCCCACAACCCTAATTGGGGGTTAGGGTTAGGATTAGGGTTACAGGACAGGTTAGGGTCAGAAACACCAGAGGTCAAGCCTGGTTAGGGTTAGGAAAGGCCCAATGGACAGTCAACTAGGGCTGGACTTAGAAGAATTTTCGAAAATTCCCATTCATTTCAATGGAAAACACTTTGACCAATCATAACTCTTGAACGGAAGGTCGTAGAGCTTCCAAACCAAGATCCGCCTGCCCTAATATGGCCACGGGCAACACGCCAGTCTTGTCCCCGACTCTCTACGACCTTCCGTTCCCGAGATACAGCCCATTTCCTGTCCAAAACGGATGTAGCTCCCGAACGGAAGGTCACACGACCCCAAGACCACCACCATTCGAACCGGGGTGTCCCAATTAGTCAGTACAGCCAATTTCACTTACCTGCAGTACCCACAAGTACCAGAAAGGACTCACTTATAGGATCGGTCGAGGATCAGTCATGACCGATCGTGGTTATCATCCCTATACCTAACCCAACCCTAACCCTAATCACAACCACTCCCACAACCCAAACCCTAACCATAACCACTCCCACAACCCTAATTGGGGGTTAGGGTTAGGATTAGGGTTACAGGACAGGTTAGGGTCAGAAACACCAGAGGTCAAGCCTGGTTAGGGTTAGGAAAGGCCCAATGGACAGTCAACTAGGGCTGGACTTAGAAGAATTTTCGAAAATTCCCATTCATTTCAATGGAAAACACTTTGACCAATCATAACTCTTGAACGGAAGGTCGTAGAGCTTCCAAACCAAGATCCGCCTGCCCTAATATGGCCACGGGCAACACGCCAGTCTTGTCCCCGACTCTCTACGACCTTCCGTTCCCGAGATACAGCCCATTTCCTGTCCAAAACGGATGTAGCTCCCGAACGGAAGGTCACACGACCCCAAGACCACCACCATTCGAACCGGGGTGTCCCAATTAGTCAGTACAGCCAATTTCACTTACCTGCAGTACCCACAAGTACCAGAAAGGACTCACTTATAGGATCGGTCGAGGATCAGTCATGACCGATCGTGGTTATCATCCCTATACCTAACCCAACCCTAACCCTAATCACAACCACTCCCACAACCCAAACCCTAACCATAACCACTCCCACAACCCTAATTGGGGGTTAGGGTTAGGATTAGGGTTACAGGACAGGTTAGGGTCAGAAACACCAGAGGTCAAGCCTGGTTAGGGTTAGGAAAGGCCCAATGGACAGTCAACTAGGGCTGGACTTAGAAGAATTTTCGAAAATTCCCATTCATTTCAATGGAAAACACTTTGACCAATCATAACTCTTGAACGGAAGGTCGTAGAGCTTCCAAACCAAGATCCGCCTGCCCTAATATGGCCACGGGCAACACGCCAGTCTTGTCCCCGACTCTCTACGACCTTCCGTTCCCGAGATACAGCCCATTTCCTGTCCAAAACGGATGTAGCTCCCGAACGGAAGGTCACACGACCCCAAGACCACCACCATTCGAACCGGGGTGTCCCAATTAGTCAGTACAGCCAATTTCACTTACCTGCAGTACCCACAAGTACCAGAAAGGACTCACTTATAGGATCGGTCGAGGATCAGTCATGACCGATCGTGGTTATCATCCCTATACCTAACCCTAACCCTAACCCTAACCCTAACCCAATTAGTCAGTACAGCCAATTTCACTTACCTGCAGTACCCACAAGTACCAGAAAGGACTCACTTATAGGATCGGTCGAGGATCAGTCATGACCGATCGTGGTTATCATCCCTATACCTAACCCAACCCTAACCCTAATCACAACCACTCCCACAACCCAAACCCTAACCATAACCACTCCCACAACCCTAATTGGGGGTTAGGGTTAGGATTAGGGTTACAGGACAGGTTAGGGTCAGAAACACCAGAGGTCAAGCCTGGTTAGGGTTAGGAAAGGCCCAATGGACAGTCAACTAGGGCTGGACTTAGAAGAATTTTCGAAAATTCCCATTCATTTCAATGGAAAACACTTTGACCAATCATAACTCTTGAACGGAAGGTCGTAGAGCTTCCAAACCAAGATCCGCCTGCCCTAATATGGCCACGGGCAACACGCCAGTCTTGTCCCCGACTCTCTACGACCTTCCGTTCCCGAGATACAGCCCATTTCCTGTCCAAAACGGATGTAGCTCCCGAACGGAAGGTCACACGACCCCAAGACCACCACCATTCGAACCGGGGTGTCCCAATTAGTCAGTACAGCCAATTTCACTTACCTGCAGTACCCACAAGTACCAGAAAGGACTCACTTATAGGATCGGTCGAGGATCAGTCATGACCGATCGTGGTTATCATCCCTATACCTAACCCTAACCCTAACCCTAACCCTAACCCTAACCCTAACCCTAACCCTAACCCTAACCCTAACCCTAACCCTAACCCTAACCCTAACCCTAACCCTAACCCTAACCCTAACCCTAACCCTAACCCTAACCCTAACCCTAACCCTAACCCTAACCCTAACCCTAACCCTAACCCTAACCCTAACCCTAGCAGCCACAGACCAGCACGCAGGCCAAGTCAAAACACTAACCAAACCCTATACACAAAGTCTGCCACAATACTAGGCCAAACCACAACCCTAACCCTAATCACAACCACTCCCACAACCCAAACCCTAACCATAACCACTCCCACAACCCTAATTGGGGGTTATGGTTAGGATTAGGGTTACAGGACAGGTTAGGGTCAGAAACACCAGAGGTCAAGCCTGGTTAGGGTTAGGAAAGGCCCAATGGACAGTCAACTAGGGCTGGACTTAGAAGAATTTTCGAAAATTCCCATTCATTTCAATGGAAAACACTTTGACCAATCATAACTCTTGAACGGAAGGTCGTAGAGCTTCCAAACCAAGATCCGCCTGCCCTAATATGGCCACGGGCAACACGCCAGTCTTGTCCCCGACTCTCTACGACCTTCCGTTCCCGAGATACAGCCCATTTCCTGTCCAAAACGGATGTAGCTCCCGAACGGAAGGTCACACGACCCCAAGACCACCACCATTCGAACCGGGGTGTCCCAATTAGTCAGTACAGCCAATTTCACTTACCTGCAGTACCCACAAGTACCAGAAAGGACTCACTTATAGGATCGGTCGAGGATCAGTCATGACCGATCGTGGTTATCATCCCTATACCTAACCCAACCCTAACCCTAATCACAACCACTCCCACAACCCAAACCCTAACCATAACCACTCCCACAACCCTAATTGGGGGTTAGGGTTAGGATTAGGGTTACAGGACAGGTTAGGGTCAGAAACACCAGAGGTCAAGCCTGGTTAGGGTTAGGAAAGGCCCAATGGACAGTCAACTAGGGCTGGACTTAGAAGAATTTTCGAAAATTCCCATTCATTTCAATGGAAAACACTTTGACCAATCATAACTCTTGAACGGAAGGTCGTAGAGCTTCCAAACCAAGATCCGCCTGCCCTAATATGGCCACGGGCAACACGCCAGTCTTGTCCCCGACTCTCTACGACCTTCCGTTCCCGAGATACAGCCCATTTCCTGTCCAAAACGGATGTAGCTCCCGAACGGAAGGTCACACGACCCCAAGACCACCACCATTCGAACCGGGGTGTCCCAATTAGTCAGTACAGCCAATTTCACTTACCTGCAGTACCCACAAGTACCAGAAAGGACTCACTTATAGGATCGGTCGAGGATCAGTCATGACCGATCGTGGTTATCATCCCTATACCTAACCCAACCCTAACCCTAATCACAACCACTCCCACAACCCAAACCCTAACCATAACCACTCCCACAACCCTAATTGGGGGTTAGGGTTAGGATTAGGGTTACAGGACAGGTTAGGGTCAGAAACACCAGAGGTCAAGCCTGGTTAGGGTTAGGAAAGGCCCAATGGACAGTCAACTAGGGCTGGACTTAGAAGAATTTTCGAAAATTCCCATTCATTTCAATGGAAAACACTTTGACCAATCATAACTCTTGAACGGAAGGTCGTAGAGCTTCCAAACCAAGATCCGCCTGCCCTAATATGGCCACGGGCAACACGCCAGTCTTGTCCCCGACTCTCTACGACCTTCCGTTCCCGAGATACAGCCCATTTCCTGTCCAAAACGGATGTAGCTCCCGAACGGAAGGTCACACGACCCCAAGACCACCACCATTCGAACCGGGGTGTCCCAATTAGTCAGTACAGCCAATTTCACTTACCTGCAGTACCCACAAGTACCAGAAAGGACTCACTTATAGGATCGGTCGAGGATCAGTCATGACCGATCGTGGTTATCATCCCTATACCTAACCCAACCCTAACCCTAATCACAACCACTCCCACAACCCAAACCCTAACCATAACCACTCCCACAACCCTAATTGGGGGTTAGGGTTAGGATTAGGGTTACAGGACAGGTTAGGGTCAGAAACACCAGAGGTCAAGCCTGGTTAGGGTTAGGAAAGGCCCAATGGACAGTCAACTAGGGCTGGACTTAGAAGAATTTTCGAAAATTCCCATTCATTTCAATGGAAAACACTTTGACCAATCATAACTCTTGAACGGAAGGTCGTAGAGCTTCCAAACCAAGATCCGCCTGCCCTAATATGGCCACGGGCAACACGCCAGTCTTGTCCCCGACTCTCTACGACCTTCCGTTCCCGAGATACAGCCCATTTCCTGTCCAAAACGGATGTAGCTCCCGAACGGAAGGTCACACGACCCCAAGACCACCACCATTCGAACCGGGGTGTCCCAATTAGTCAGTACAGCCAATTTCACTTACCTGCAGTACCCACAAGTACCAGAAAGGACTCACTTATAGGATCGGTCGAGGATCAGTCATGACCGATCGTGGTTATCATCCCTATACCTAACCCAACCCTAACCCTAATCACAACCACTCCCACAACCCAAACCCTAACCATAACCACTCCCACAACCCTAATTGGGGGTTAGGGTTAGGATTAGGGTTACAGGACAGGTTAGGGTCAGAAACACCAGAGGTCAAGCCTGGTTAGGGTTAGGAAAGGCCCAATGGACAGTCAACTAGGGCTGGACTTAGAAGAATTTTCGAAAATTCCCATTCATTTCAATGGAAAACACTTTGACCAATCATAACTCTTGAACGGAAGGTCGTAGAGCTTCCAAACCAAGATCCGCCTGCCCTAATATGGCCACGGGCAACACGCCAGTCTTGTCCCCGACTCTCTACGACCTTCCGTTCCCGAGATACAGCCCATTTCCTGTCCAAAACGGATGTAGCTCCCGAACGGAAGGTCACACGACCCCAAGACCACCACCATTCGAACCGGGGTGTCCCAATTAGTCAGTACAGCCAATTTCACTTACCTGCAGTACCCACAAGTACCAGAAAGGACTCACTTATAGGATCGGTCGAGGATCAGTCATGACCGATCGTGGTTATCATCCCTATACCTAACCCAACCCTAACCCTAATCACAACCACTCCCACAACCCAAACCCTAACCATAACCACTCCCACAACCCTAATTGGGGGTTAGGGTTAGGATTAGGGTTACAGGACAGGTTAGGGTCAGAAACACCAGAGGTCAAGCCTGGTTAGGGTTAGGAAAGGCCCAATGGACAGTCAACTAGGGCTGGACTTAGAAGAATTTTCGAAAATTCCCATTCATTTCAATGGAAAACACTTTGACCAATCATAACTCTTGAACGGAAGGTCGTAGAGCTTCCAAACCAAGATCCGCCTGCCCTAATATGGCCACGGGCAACACGCCAGTCTTGTCCCCGACTCTCTACGACCTTCCGTTCCCGAGATACAGCCCATTTCCTGTCCAAAACGGATGTAGCTCCCGAACGGAAGGTCACACGACCCCAAGACCACCACCATTCGAACCGGGGTGTCCCAATTAGTCAGTACAGCCAATTTCACTTACCTGCAGTACCCACAAGTACCAGAAAGGACTCACTTATAGGATCGGTCGAGGATCAGTCATGACCGATCGTGGTTATCATCCCTATACCTAACCCTAACCCTAACCCTAACCCTAACCCAATTAGTCAGTACAGCCAATTTCACTTACCTGCAGTACCCACAAGTACCAGAAAGGACTCACTTATAGGATCGGTCGAGGATCAGTCATGACCGATCGTGGTTATCATCCCTATACCTAACCCAACCCTAACCCTAATCACAACCACTCCCACAACCCAAACCCTAACCATAACCACTCCCACAACCCTAATTGGGGGTTAGGGTTAGGATTAGGGTTACAGGACAGGTTAGGGTCAGAAACACCAGAGGTCAAGCCTGGTTAGGGTTAGGAAAGGCCCAATGGACAGTCAACTAGGGCTGGACTTAGAAGAATTTTCGAAAATTCCCATTCATTTCAATGGAAAACACTTTGACCAATCATAACTCTTGAACGGAAGGTCGTAGAGCTTCCAAACCAAGATCCGCCTGCCCTAATATGGCCACGGGCAACACGCCAGTCTTGTCCCCGACTCTCTACGACCTTCCGTTCCCGAGATACAGCCCATTTCCTGTCCAAAACGGATGTAGCTCCCGAACGGAAGGTCACACGACCCCAAGACCACCACCATTCGAACCGGGGTGTCCCAATTAGTCAGTACAGCCAATTTCACTTACCTGCAGTACCCACAAGTACCAGAAAGGACTCACTTATAGGATCGGTCGAGGATCAGTCATGACCGATCGTGGTTATCATCCCTATACCTAACCCTAACCCTAACCCTAACCCTAACCCTAACCCTAACCCTAACCCTAACCCTAACCCTAACCCTAACCCTAACCCTAACCCTAACCCTAACCCTAACCCTAACCCTAACCCTAACCCTAACCCTAACCCAATTAGTCAGTACAGCCAATTTCACTTACCTGCAGTACCCACAAGTACCAGAAAGGACTCACTTATAGGATCGGTCGAGGATCAGTCATGACCGATCGTGGTTATCATCCCTATACCTAACCCAACCCTAACCCTAATCACAACCACTCCCACAACCCAAACCCTAACCATAACCACTCCCACAACCCTAATTGGGGGTTAGGGTTAGGATTAGGGTTACAGGACAGGTTAGGGTCAGAAACACCAGAGGTCAAGCCTGGTTAGGGTTAGGAAAGGCCCAATGGACAGTCAACTAGGGCTGGACTTAGAAGAATTTTCGAAAATTCCCATTCATTTCAATGGAAAACACTTTGACCAATCATAACTCTTGAACGGAAGGTCGTAGAGCTTCCAAACCAAGATCCGCCTGCCCTAATATGGCCACGGGCAACACGCCAGTCTTGTCCCCGACTCTCTACGACCTTCCGTTCCCGAGATACAGCCCATTTCCTGTCCAAAACGGATGTAGCTCCCGAACGGAAGGTCACACGACCCCAAGACCACCACCATTCGAACCGGGGTGTCCCAATTAGTCAGTACAGCCAATTTCACTTACCTGCAGTACCCACAAGTACCAGAAAGGACTCACTTATAGGATCGGTCGAGGATCAGTCATGACCGATCGTGGTTATCATCCCTATACCTAACCCAACCCTAACCCTAATCACAACCACTCCCACAACCCAAACCCTAACCATAACCACTCCCACAACCCTAATTGGGGGTTAGGGTTAGGATTAGGGTTACAGGACAGGTTAGGGTCAGAAACACCAGAGGTCAAGCCTGGTTAGGGTTAGGAAAGGCCCAATGGACAGTCAACTAGGGCTGGACTTAGAAGAATTTTCGAAAATTCCCATTCATTTCAATGGAAAACACTTTGACCAATCATAACTCTTGAACGGAAGGTCGTAGAGCTTCCAAACCAAGATCCGCCTGCCCTAATATGGCCACGGGCAACACGCCAGTCTTGTCCCCGACTCTCTACGACCTTCCGTTCCCGAGATACAGCCCATTTCCTGTCCAAAACGGATGTAGCTCCCGAACGGAAGGTCACACGACCCCAAGACCACCACCATTCGAACCGGGGTGTCCCAATTAGTCAGTACAGCCAATTTCACTTACCTGCAGTACCCACAAGTACCAGAAAGGACTCACTTATAGGATCGGTCGAGGATCAGTCATGACCGATCGTGGTTATCATCCCTATACCTAACCCTAACCCTAACCCTAACCCTAACCCTAACCCTAACCCTAACCCTAACCCTAACCCTAACCCTAACCCTAACCCTAACCCTAACCCTAACCCTAACCCTAACCCTAACCCTAACCCTAACCCTAACCCAATTAGTCAGTACAGCCAATTTCACTTACCTGCAGTACCCACAAGTACCAGAAAGGACTCACTTATAGGATCGGTCGAGGATCAGTCATGACCGATCGTGGTTATCATCCCTATACCTAACCCAACCCTAACCCTAATCACAACCACTCCCACAACCCAAACCCTAACCATAACCACTCCCACAACCCTAATTGGGGGTTAGGGTTAGGATTAGGGTTACAGGACAGGTTAGGGTCAGAAACACCAGAGGTCAAGCCTGGTTAGGGTTAGGAAAGGCCCAATGGACAGTCAACTAGGGCTGGACTTAGAAGAATTTTCGAAAATTCCCATTCATTTCAATGGAAAACACTTTGACCAATCATAACTCTTGAACGGAAGGTCGTAGAGCTTCCAAACCAAGATCCGCCTGCCCTAATATGGCCACGGGCAACACGCCAGTCTTGTCCCCGACTCTCTACGACCTTCCGTTCCCGAGATACAGCCCATTTCCTGTCCAAAACGGATGTAGCTCCCGAACGGAAGGTCACACGACCCCAAGACCACCACCATTCGAACCGGGGTGTCCCAATTAGTCAGTACAGCCAATTTCACTTACCTGCAGTACCCACAAGTACCAGAAAGGACTCACTTATAGGATCGGTCGAGGATCAGTCATGACCGATCGTGGTTATCATCCCTATACCTAACCCTAATTCTCAACTTAACCCTAGCCCTAGGGGCCCTAACCCTAATTCTCAACTTAACCCTAGCCCTAGGGGCCCTAACCCTAATTCTCAACTTAACCCTAGCCCTAGGGGCCCTAACCCTAATTCTCAACTTAACCCTAGCCCTAGGGGCCCTAACCCTAATTCTCAACTTAACCCTAGCCCTAGGGGCCCTAACCCTAATTCTCAACTTAACCCTAGCCCTAGGGGCCCTAACCCTAATTCTCAACTTAACCCTAGCCCTAGGGGCCCTAACCCTAATTCTCAACTTAACCCTAGCCCTAGGGGCCCTAACCCTAATTCTCAACTTAACCCTAGCCCTAGGGGCCCTAACCCTAATTCTCAACTTAACCCTAGCCCTAGGGGCCCTAACCCTAATTCTCAACTTAACCCTAGCCCTAGGGGCCCTAACCCTAATTCTCAACTTAACCCTAGCCCTAGGGGCCCTAACCCTAATTCTCAACTTAACCCTAGCCCTAGGGGCCCTAACCCTAATTCTCAACTTAACCCTAGCCCTAGGGGCCCTAACCCTAATTCTCAACTTAACCCTAGCCCTAGGGGCCCTAACCCTAATTCTCAACTTAACCCTAGCCCTAGGGGCCCTAACCCTAATTCTCAACTTAACCCTAGCCCTAGGGGCCCTAACCCTAATTCTCAACTTAACCCTAGCCCTAGGGGCCCTAACCCTAATTCTCAACTTAACCCTAGCCCTAGGGGCCCTAACCCTAATTCTCAACTTAACCCTAGCCCTAGGGGCCCTAACCCTAATTCTCAACTTAACCCTAGCCCTAGGGGCCCTAACCCTAATTCTCAACTTAACCCTAGCCCTAGGGGCCCTAACCCTAATTCTCAACTTAACCCTAGCCCTAGGGGCCCTAACCCTAATTCTCAACTTAACCCTAGCCCTAGGGGCCCTAACCCTAATTCTCAACTTAACCCTAGCCCTAGGGGCCCTAACCCTAATTCTCAACTTAACCCTAGCCCTAGGGGCCCTAACCCTAATTCTCAACTTAACCCTAGCCCTAGGGGCCCTAACCCTAATTCTCAACTTAACCCTAGCCCTAGGGGCCCTAACCCTAATTCTCAACTTAACCCTAGCCCTAGGGGCCCTAACCCTAATTCTCAACTTAACCCTAGCCCTAGGGGCCCTAACCCTAATTCTCAACTTGCCTCTGGACCTTGGGTAATCCATCCCCTGGACCAAGGGTCTGTAAAGCCTGATCCTCATGCACCCCCCTTGTCCTGCCCATTTTTTATTTTTCCTCACTACAATATACCCAATTTAAATGACCAACTTGTCAAGCTTTTTTTACGCTTTATGACAAGTTGTTCTTTTAAATCAGGCATGTTGGAGTGGGGAAAAATCAAAAAGGGGCAGGACAAGGAGGAGCATGAGGATTAAGCTTTAGGAGCAGGGTTATTAATTTAACCCTAACCCTTTTTTAAAAATGTACACTCATTAGACACTCCTGAAACTAATGAAGAGTTATTATCTAATGCTGCAGTCACTAGAAAATAAGACTTCATTTCAATCAGGGGAATTAAGAGTTCTCATCATAAAAACATTTTCCCTGTTTCTGACAAATGGGTTAGGGTTCTTTAGGTTAAAGAAACCTAGGCCCACTCAAACTAGAGTTACAAAAGTGTTCTGCTGACAAACCTGGTGAATAATGAAACCAAGGCATAACATTTTTTATTAACAAATTCATCCCAGCATGTGATCTTAAGTAGCTACATCTCATTATGAAGCTGCCATTACACTGCACTAGTAATGACACACAATTTACAACATTTACATGTAATCATTTAGCAGATGCTTTTATTTGAAGTGATTTAGGAGAGCAGTCATTGAGCCAATTATTTTTAGATTGAATCATAACTCGTGAGAACCAATAAGATGACCAATGATTGTGGACATGACGCAAGAGACAGAGTTGATGTTCTTGAAGATTATGAATGACTGCCATGATGCAAACCCTGTCATGGCCTGAGTTGATTGCACGACACCCAGAAGATGAATATCTATAGGTCAGTTACACAAGTGTAATCCCACCAAAACCCCAAAAGATTGTGTTCCACTGACAAAACCCTTAAATGAATGGAAAACAATCAAATACAAGGGAAAAGTTTTACTATTAGTTTTGTTTTATTAATATAGCAAGTACTCATCACACCATGTGATCTTAACCAATTACACTCAACTCAGAAGATGCTAATTGTGTTCCTATAACACACAACATTGGAATTAAAATATTTGAGGATTAAGAATTAACGCCATTAAAACGCCATTTACTGTTGCTGCCTGATAGTCGATTGAACTACAAACAGAAGCTGAATATATCTAGTTAAATGACCATGTGCCCACCCAAACCCTGAAAGCTGTGTTCAGTGACAAAATTAATGTAAATTAGTATTGAAGAAAATTAATGAAATGTTTAAAGGGAATACAAAAAAAAAAAGTGTTTTATTAGCATGAGCACACCCCACCATGTTATCTTAACTCATGCCATTATCAACCTTGGTGGAAACTTAACATTTCATTACTTGTGTGCTTGAGCAGTGTTACATCCAAAACTCAGGAATTTGGGCCTCATTAAATGTAGTGACCTTTGCCATACTGACTAGGAAGTTGATAAACAGTAACTAATCCCACAACCTTTTCGCTGTCAGACCACATGTTCTGTCTGTTTTAGACGTTTACCCTCCTCAGACTCTGGATACTAATGAATGGATCATTATCTAGTGCTGCAGTCACAAAAAAAAAAAACCTTCATTTGAATTGGGTGCATTAAAAAGGGGGAACATTTAAAATACACAGACTTAAAGTCCATGAAGATTAAGAAATACTGCCATACCAACACAAATCCCATCACTGTTGTTGCCTGATTGAACTACACCCAGAAGCTGAATAGTTCTATAGGTCAGTTACAAGACTACGCCCACACTAACCCTAAAAGCTGATGTGTTCCACTGACAGAAAACAGCCCTAACTGAATAATGAAAGTGAAATAGAAGGGGAGTAAACTAATATGGGCTCATCCCAAATGAAATTTTAACTAGCTACA
Organism: Protosalanx chinensis; assembly: GCA_030340685.1. Classification (NCBI taxonomy): domain Eukaryota; kingdom Metazoa; phylum Chordata; class Actinopteri; order Osmeriformes; family Salangidae; genus Protosalanx; species Protosalanx chinensis. The sequence continues at coordinate 14,343,893 of CM059330.1, read as the reverse complement.
CCGGATTCAGAAGCCTTTAATACTAGTATTCCAATACACCAAAAATGCAAAGAATTGAAGTCTTTAAAGTCCAAGATAAAGATTTACTGCCATACTAACGCTTACCCTGTCACTGTTGCTCAATTGAACTACATCGAGAAGCAGAGTATTTCTACAGGTCAGTTACAAGACTAGATTCACCCGAACCCTAAAAACCAGTGTTACACTAACTGAGAAATGAACAAAGTGAAAGAAAATAAAATCTGTTTTTGATTAGCATGAGCTCATTCCACCATGTGAAGTTAACTAGGACCATTATCAAGCTTGGTGGAACCCTGACCCTTTCAGTGGTGCTGGAGCAGGGAAACATCTATAACTGTCAGGACATTGGGCCTCATGAACTAACATTGACCTGTCATACAGAGTAGGAAATTGATGACTTATCACAATTTTCAGAGACAACATAATCGGTCCGTTTTAAACATTTACCCTCACAACACTCCTGATACTAATGAATGGATCATTATCTAGTGCTGCAGTCACTAGAAAATAACCGTTCATTTTAATCAGGTGTATTAAAAGAGGGAACATTTAAAAGAGATAATTGAAGTCCTTGGAGATTAAGAAAAACTGCTATACTAACAAATCCTATCACTGTTGCTGCCTGATTGAACTACACCCAGAAGCTAAATATTTCTATAGGTCAGTTACAAGACTAAGCCCACCCAAACCCTAAAAGCTGATGTGTTCCACTGACAAACCATAGACCTAACTGAATAATGAAACAGTTGAATAGAAGGAGAGTCAACTAATATTGGCTCAACCCAAAATGGAATCTTAACTAGCTACACCAGATTCAAAAGCCTTAAATACTTGTGTTCCAATTCACCAAACATTAAAAATAAATGAAGTCTTTGAAGTCCAAGAAAGAATTACTGCCGTACTAACGCTTACCCTGTCACAGCCCCTGATGGTCAATTGAACTACATCGAGAAGCTGAGTATTTATCAAGGTCAGTTACAAGACTTGGCCGACCCAAACCCTACAAACTGATGTGTTCCACTAACAAATGCTAACCGAAGAATGGACAACAAAGTGAAACGAGAAGAAACCTGTTTTTATTATTATTATTTGCATAAAATCATCCTACCATGTGATCTTAACTAGCACCATTATCAAGCTTGGTGGAACCCTGACCCTTTCAGTTGCGCTGGAGCAGGGAAGCATCTACAACTGTCAGGACATTGGGCCTCATGAACTCAAATTGATGACCTGTCATACAGAGTAGGAAGTTGACGACTAGTGACTAATCACAACTTTCAGAGACAACATAATCTGTCCGTTTTAAACATTTACCCTCACAACACTCCTGATACTAATGAATGGATCATTATCTAGTGCTGCAGTCACTTGAAAATAACCCTTCATTTGAATCAAGTGCATGGAAAGGGGGAACATTTAAAAAGCACAGAATTGAAGTCCTTGAAGATACTGCTATACGAACACAAATCTTATCCCTGTTGCTGCCCCATGGTTGATTAAACTACACCAGAAGCTGAATATCTATAGGTCGGTTACACAAGCCTAGTCCCACCCAAACCCTAAAAGCTGATGTGTTCTACTGACAGAAACCATAGCCCTAACTGAATAATGAAAAACAAAGTGCAAGACAAGGGAAGAAAACTATCATGGGCTCATCCCAAAATTTTATCATACCTAGCTACACACAGTTCTCTAATGCTTGTGTTCCAATACACCGCACAACTAGTATCAAGGAGCCTCATCCCACCATATGATCCTAACTAGCTACACTGGATTCAGAAGCCTTTAATACTCCTTCCAACACACAAAATGTAAAACATCAGAATTGAAGTCCAAGATAAAGAATTACTGCAGTACTAACACTAACCTTGTCACTGTTGCTGCCCCTGATGGTTGATTGAACTACACTGAGACGCTGAGTATTTCTATAAGTCAGTTACAAGACTAGGCGCACCCAAACCCTAAAAACTGATGTGCTCCACTAACAGAAACAGGGTTATGATTTCATGAGCTTTAGGGTTTGGGTGGGCCTAGGCTTGTGTAACTGACTCAGCTTCTGGGTGTAGTTTAATCAACCATGGGCAGCAACAGGGATAAGACTTGTTAGTATGGCAGTATTTTTTAATCTTTAAGGACTTTAGTTCTGTGTTTTTTTATGTTCCCCCTCCCAACACTCCTGATCTTAATGAACGGATCATTATCTAATGCTGCAGTCACTAGAAAATAACCCTTTATTTCAATCAAGTGCATTGAAAGGGGGAACACAATTCTGGAACCCAGAATTAAAGTCTTTGAAGATTAAAAGGAATACTGCCATACTAACAAATCTTATCACTGCTTCCTCATGGTCGATTAAACTACACCCAGAAGCTGAGTCAGTTACACAAGCCTAGGCCCACCCTAACCCTAAAAGCTCATGAAACCATAACTGAATAATGTAAAAGTGAAATACAAGGGAAGAAACACATTTATTATTAACATGGACTCAATCCCAAAATGTGATTGGAACTAACTACAACTGTTTCAGAAGCCATTTGTACTTGTCTTTCAATACACCGCACAACTAGATGCATCAACTGCGACTCATCCCACCATATCTTAACTAGCTACACCTGATTCAGAAGCCAGTTGTACTTGTATGCCAATGCAAAATACACAAAATTTAACACTAACCCTGATGGTTGATTAAACTACACCCAGACGGTCAGTCAGTTGCACAAGCCTAGGCCCACCCAAACCCTAAAAACGGATGTGTTCTGACAGATATGGGGGGGTCAATACCTCCAGTGTCTGGGATTACTATCTTGGTCCACTGGGAGGGCCTTGGGTATTGACAGATGTAAGAGGCAAGGAGTGTGGTGTGGTGAGTGTATGAGCGGGGCTTTTCCCCATTAGAAGAATGGGCTACGATGAAGGTCCTGAGCCCTGGACCACCACATCCTGCGTGCTGTCCCGAGTGGGACCCAGGAGGGCCGCATACTTACAGCCCACCCAAACAAGCTGCTTGTTAACACCGCTAGGTTACCACAGCCTGCCTGGAGAAGGCCTGAAGATCTCCCTCCCAGACTCATCCAAACAAAACTGCTTGAGGTGAAGGACACCACAGTCTTGCCTAGAGGCTAGGGGGAATGCTGGCGGAAGGGAGGGAACATTCTAAAATCTTAACTCCCCACAAGCTTCTACCAGCAGCTAAGGGCCAAAAGAGAGAGAGGTTAGGTTTACCCGGCCAGACAAGTTGCCCCTGTCACAGCCTCCCCAGAAAAGTTTAATACATGTGTTCCAATACACCACACAACTACAAGTATCAAATGAGACGAGAGAGAGCGAGAGAGAGAGAGAGAGATAAGGTTAGGTTTACCCAGCCAGACAAGCTGCCCCTGTCACAGCCTGCCCAGAGAGAGTTAATACTTGTGTTCCAATACACCGCACAACTACAAGTATCAAATGAGGAAAGACAGATAAGGATAGGTTTACCAACCTAGACAAGCTGCCCCTGTCACAGCCTGCCCAGAAAAGTCTACCCTCCCAGAGAAGCTGCCCCTGTCACAGCCTGTCCAGAGAAGTTTACCTACCCAGACAAACTGCCCCTGTCACAGCCTGCCCAGAGAGGTTTAATACTTTTGTTCCAATACACCCCACAACTACAAGTAGCAAACGAGGCCAGAGAGGGTAGGTTTACCCAGCCAGACAAGCTGCCCCTGTCACAGCCTGTCCAGAGAAGTTTACCCACCCAGACAAACTGCCCCTGTCACAGCCTGCCCAGAGAGGTTTAATACTTTTGTTCCAATACACCCCACAACTACAAGTAGCAAACGAGGCCAGAGAGGGTAGGTTTACCCAGCCAGACAAGCTGCCCCTGTCACAGCCTGTCCAGAGACATTTACCCACCCAGACAAACTGCCCCTGTCACAGCTTGCCCAGAGAAGTTTACACACCCAGACAAGCTGCCCCTGTCACAGTCTGTCCAGAGACATTTACCCACCCGGACAAGCTGCACCTGTCACAGCCTGCCCAGAGACATTTACCCACCCAGACAAGCTGCCCCTGTCACAGCTTGCCCAGATAAGTTTACCCACCCAGTCAAGTTGCCCCTGTCACAGCCTGCCCATGGAGGTCAACCCATACAGTCAAGCTGCCCCTGTCACAGCTTGCCCAGATAAGTTTACACACCCAGACAAGCTGCCCCTGTCACAGTCTGTCCAGAAAAGTTTACCCACCCAGACAAACTGCCCCTGTCACAGCCTGCCCATGGAGGTTTACCCAGCCAGACAAACTGCCCCTGTCACAGCCTGCCCAGAGAGGTGTACCCAGTCAGACAAGCTGCCCCTGTCACAGTCTGTCCAGAAACATTTACCCACCCAGACAAACTGCCCCTGTCACAGCCTGCCCAGAGAGGTGTACCCAGTCAGACAAGCTGCCCCTGTCACAGTCTGTCCAGAAAAGTTTACACACCCAGACAAGCTGCCCCTGTCACAGTCTGTCCAGAAAAGTTTACCCACCCAGACAAACTGCCCCTGTCACAGCCTGCCCATGGAGGTTTACCCAGCCAGACAAACTGCCCCTGTCACAGCCTGCCCAGAGAGGTGTACCCAGTCAGACAAGCTGCCCCTGTCACAGTCTGTCCAGAAACATTTACCCACCCAGACAAACTGCCCCTGTCACAGCCTGCCCAGAGAGGTGTACCCAGTCAGACAAGCTGCCCCTGTCACAGTCTGTCCAGAAACGTTTACCCACCCAGACAAACTGCCCCTGTCACAGCCTGCCCAGAGAGGTGTACCCAGTCAGACAAGCTGCCCCTGTCACAGCATGCCCAGATATGTTTACTCACCCAGACAAGCTGCCCCTGTCACAGCCTGCCCAGAAAGGTTTAATACTCGTAGTAGTGCAGTGTACTGGAACGCAAGTATAAACTGAAACTCTGGAGAGAGAAAGAGAGAGAAAGTTAGGTTTCTCCAGCCTATCCATAGAGGATTAATACTTGTAGTTGTGCAGTGTATTGGAACACAAGTATCAAAGACTCTAGAAAGAGAGAGACAGAAAGAGATACAAGTTTAGGTTTACTCTGTTGAACAAGCTGCCCCTGTCACAGCTTGCCCAAAAAGAGGGTTACCTTACCTGGCACACTGCCCCTGTCACAGCCTGCCCAAAGAGGGTTATCTTACCTGTCAAGCTGCCCCTGTCACAGCCTGCCCAAAGAGGGGTTACCTTACCTGGCAAGCTGCCCCTGTCACAGCTGGCCCAAAGAGAGTTACCTTACCTGGCAAGATGCCCCTGTCACAGCTTGCCCAAAGAGGTTTACCTTACCTGGCAAGCTGCCCCTGTCACAGCTTACCCAGAGTGATTTACCTTACCTGGCAAGTTGCCCCTGTCGCAGCCTGCCATACCTTACCAAGCATTTAACACCTGAGTTCCATACACCGCACAACACCAGGGTTATTTGCTGAATTATCATACCTTACCGAGCACTTAACACCTGAGTTCCATACACCGCACAACTTCAGGGTTAACTGCTGACTCTCAAACGTGAATGAGCGGTAGGTCATTCAGTGAGATGCCGTTAACAGTTATGGTTAAAATTAAGATCTTTTTTTTATGATTTTTTTTTTCAGTTCATAGCATCCACTTGACAAATATTATGAATAGTACCCAAAAACTAAACTCTAATATGCACAGATAATTAATACAATTAAAATTCAAATTGAAAAAGTTGAAGTACCCACAATCCCTTGCGGTGAGGGGAGGTGGACCACTTCAGTTGTCCCAAAGTGCTTTAAATGAAATAATACACAACTAAATCAATAAAAAACACAACAGACCAGAACAAAGAACACAATATTCACTGGAGCATTTGGGGTAAAATAAATCAAATGAGGTCAAATTACATAAAGAATAAAATAAATAAATGAAAGAAATGAGTTTACAGAGGGAGCGCTCCCTTGGAGAGGTGACCAACTCAGTGTTTGAGGGCTACATTCAAGAGGGCCAGGAGCATGACACTCTTTCCTAATTCTGGTTTTCTCTTTATGTAGTTTGTATGTCCTTGTAATAGCATGAGATGTTTACAACCGTCAATACTTTGAGTTTTGGTTATTAGAGGGAAAGATTCACAGTGTGAAATAAACATATATTCTGTATGATGGCACATTGAGTGTCTCACCACTCAAATCTCAGTTTATGCATTAAGTCAATAATGTAAATAAATAATATAACATAATAACATTGAAAACACCACTAATCAGAATAACCTTAGCTGTTGTGGCGATCTGCTAAGATGTTATCGATCAGGTCAGAGCTACAGTGTATTACACAAATATTACTTTTATTACATATTGTACATACATTTAAACACACACACGTATTATATTGACACTTTTTTCTAAAGTGATACGAATAGTGAAGTGATTGTGCCTACACCGCACCGCACTACAGGGGGTCAGATGGATCACACCAAGTCCCAAAAATATTTGTTTGTTCTAACCCCAAGTCCAAAAATATTTGTTTGTTCTAACCCCAAGTCCAAAAATATTTGTTTGTTCTAACCCCAAGTCCAAAAAATATTTGTTTGTTCTACCCCAAGTCCAAAAATATTTGTTTGTTCTACCCCAAGTCCAAAATATTTTTTGTTCTAACCCCAAGTCCAAAAAATTAATAACTAGCAATATTTTAAACTTTCAACAGCTGACAAGAACCTACACTATCATAAAACATTTGCAAAACCCAAAGGGCTTCAATGAAATAATAGATTAATAAACCAATAAAACGAAATACACCAGAATAAAGAACACAATAATCACTTGATGTCAAATTACATAAAAGACTCAAATAAAATAAAATGTTTGCAGAGGGAGCGCTCCCCCTCCCCCCCCATAGTGCTCACTTGGAGAGGTGACCAACCCAGTGTTTGAGGGCTACATTTAAGTGGTCCAGGAGCATGACATTTTGATCCATTTTAATGTTCCTCATTGTGCTGATTTTGTCCTTATAATGGGGATAGAAATGTACAATAGGGAAAGCTTTACTGAGTATCATTGTTGAAGGTAAAGGTTGACAGCGTCAAACTAACCTATGTTATAGGGCTGGCTCGCTCATCACTCATGTCTTAGTTTGAAGGTTATGGTGATGCGTTACTGACCTTGTGGATCATTGCTGGTCTTCTCTTTAAAAAAAGACGTTTAAAATATTTAAAATTTTAACATTGAAAACACCAGTGATGGGTTTTGAAGCGCCATGTGAGGCATCGACGCATTCATGCAAATTGGTTCACTAAACTCGAAGCTTCTTTTAGCTTCATATGCTTTAATATGATTTTCAGCAGCAAAACTGCAAAAACAGCAACCGGTGTCGCCATTTTAGATGTCGTAGTAATGACGCGCTGGCTAAATCTATGACGTAGTCATCACTGTCCCAATTCTCAAATTTTCGCACGCTTGTAGCCTACGCACTTCGAACCCTTTGCGCACTTCTACCACTTCCGCACTTCACAAAAGGGCGCAAGGGCGTAGCGCGGGTATTGAGACAGGGCCTTCGTCTTCATCTGTCCGGTGCAGCGCAAAACTGGTCCTCCGGAAACATGCTGCGCACACTGAGTTCCGAAATTTTATAATTAGCTTCCAAATTGTTGACAATTATTATTTACATTACTGTGTTAGTTAGATTATTTTAGATTAATTTCTGTAATTTTTGTAAATAACAGATGTTCTTCTCAACACAAATCCTTAAAACTCGTCATTGAAACAGAATAGTAACGAACGCAAACCAACATTCTTGCTCTACATCGCATTCTGAGAAAATATTTAACAGGTTCAAAGTATTACAAAAATATCAGCTGGCAAGAAACCAAACTTTTAAAATAAATCTGGATAGCCTGTCGAAACATTAGCCTTTAAAACCCCAATCCATAAAGCTGTGCTTTATCATCGCCACCTAGTGGCGTATTGTGAGAACTGCTGGTGGTATTTACAATTATTCATTTATCAGAAGCTTTTATCCAAAGCGATTTACAGTAAGTACAGGGACATTTTCCCTGAGGCAAGTAGGGTGAAGTGCCTTGCCCAAGGACACAACATCATATAGCCACAGCCGGGGTTCGACCTCACAACCTTCCGATCATGAGCCATCTGACCCCCAATTGACCCCCCATCTGACCTCCTATTTATACTCACATGAATAACACACATAACTTTATCAATGTTCAACAGAGACCACAAGCAGCACGGTGATCATTTCACAACTAATTAATTTATATGATTAAAATATCGGAGTAAATCTGGATAGATTTGGGAGGCTGTAGTCCGGAAGTCTAGGTTTGAGCAAAGTGTTCAACACAGCAAAAATTTGCAGCGTAAAGATGGGTGAACATTGTGATAACAGAGAAAAAAAGCGCAGTGTAGCGTACGGTGAACATTGTCACAAAACTTTTTTTTAAATACTAAAATAGCTGTCAATCTTCTAAACGTTAACATCTGAAAAGAAAACTGACGTTTTATTTTAAATCTGGAATGACTGTCGAAACAGTCGGTTTATCACTGCCATCTGGTGGCGTATTGAAAGAACTGCAGCTAATGAACTGTAGTCTGAAAGTAAGAATTGTAGTCCGGAACTAGAAACTGTAGTCCAAAAGCCAGAACTGAAAAATGTAGTCCAGCAGCCAGAACTGTAGTCCGGAAACTGGAACTAGAGTCAGGAAGCTGTAACTGTAGTCCGGAACCAGGAACTGTAGTTCAGCAGCCATAACTGTAGTCCGAAACCTCAACAGCACAAACCACACTAATCCTGAACCCCAAAGAATGACAGTTGAAGTTCTAAAGATTATTTATTTAACCATGTTACTTAGGAAATAATGTGTACTCTATCTACTAACTAATAAATACCAATAATTCTGAAAAACATGTGAATGCAGAAATACAGTATCTGATTCTGCCTTAGTTTGGTACAGTTTCTGTTTATCATATTACTAAACCACAAGTTTCATCATCAGTTTGTCAAACTATGTTTGTACCAATAGTTCGCAATATTTCGGTTGTCTACAGTATGAACACATGAATGAAAATATTACTGTGGACTGAGCTGCACACTGCAAACACCTATGGAACCACCAAGACCTATATATATACCTATACCAATATATATACCTATACCTATATATATACCTATACCAATATATATACCTATACCAATATTGAAATAAACCAAGAGGGGAAAATACACAAAGTAAGCAAATGTTTAATAAATTAAGTACAGTACACATGGTTAAAGGGTGTCAATAGATGTAAACATTTCAGACATACATTATAATACAGAATATCAACTATGTTGCACAATAAACACAAGAATAATAATGAAACATAACAATGTGTATGTTTGGAGCAAATGGACATAGGACCAGTCCAGCATGCATGTCCGACCTTTCTGACCTAAAGCACATGTATTTTTTCCACAACTCAAACTTCTCTATATAGTGGTGCAAAACTCCTCCCATCCGTAAGCATACACAGTGGTTAATTGCAAAACTTATTTTTTCTAACCTTGTTTTTGCCAATTTGTATACTCTCCTGAAGGATATTGAACAGACTGTTAGGTAGAAGAAACCCACATATATCACAGACAGGAACAAGGTTCTGTTAAGGAGGAACAGAGTACAGACACTACAGCAAAAACATTACACATTAAGACCCTCTTGAGGAAGTCAAACATTAAATGACTTACTTTCTAAGTTAAAGTAATCTCACTGACCATGTCTCTAAATCCTACAGTGGCTGTTCCCTGATCCGCTCCTTACCTCCCCTAACTTCTATACAGTGTGTTCACGTCTTGTGGTCCTCAACCCTGATGTCCCCATCTTTAGCTCACTGCAGGAGCGACTCGATCACCGCCTCAGGCTTTGCAGAGCGCTTCCTGAAGAGAGACCAACTCATCAATTCACCACGAACAACTGATAGTAATCTTCATGATTTCTGAGAACTGCAATTTATGGCATGAAGAAAATGTCTATAATTAAAAGAGGATGCTCGGAGAGGAGACGTGTGCATACAGAGGCATTTATTGTAGAGTAATTCGTTTACCACGTATTCATAATTGTAAGAATCCTTTAGTCGATGTCTTGCTTTCCAAAAATCCTGCAACTATTATTCCCAGTGGGGCATAGACAGACTGGAAATGTTGAAACATTTGTTAAACCAAGCCAAGAAGAGCAGCTAGCTTGTGTTGATGTATTTGTAGTGTGTCTGTGTATGTTTACCTGCGTCCAGTCTTGGGCCTGCCACTCTTCGTACTCCTGGAGGTGCGTGGTCTCTCCAGCCTCAGGAGAGACTGCCTCATGCTCTCCTCTGTGTAGGCCAGGTACACGTGGGACAAGTCCACTTCCAGCGGCTGCACACAACGGTGTCAGTCAACAGATGGCAAAATTACGAGACTAAAATGCTAACAGTTGTAGTACAGCAAATCCTGAGGAATAACTTACATCTTTCTCCTTCTTGTCTGGTACGGGAGTTTGTTTCCTCATATTGTTGCCAGTGTATGCCACGCATTTCTAGACAAAGAGATCAACAGCAAAACCATTAGGAGGGAGCTAATAGCATCTTCCATGATGCACAGCTGCTACTGCACCTCCCATGATGCACAGCTGCTACTGCACCTCCCATGATGCACTTCTGCTACTGCACCTCCCATGATGCACAGCTGCTACTGCACCTCCCATGATGCACAGCTGCTACTGCACCTCCCATGATGCACAGCTGCTACTGCACCTCCCATGATGCACAGCTGCTACTGCACCTCCCATGATGCACAGCTGCTACTGCACCTCCCATGATGCACAGCTGCTACTGCACCTCCCATGATGCACAGCGGCTACTGCACCTCCCATGATGCACAGCTGCTACTGCACCTCCCATGATGCACAGCTGCTACTGCACCTCCCATGATGCACTTCTGCTACTGCACCTCCCATGATGCACAGCTGCTACTGCACCTCCCATGATGCACAGCTGCTACTGCACCTCCCATGATGCACAGCTGCTACTGCACCTCCCATGATGCACTTCTGCTACTGCACCTCCCATGATGCACAGCTGCTACTGCACCTCCCATGATGCACAGTTGCTACTGCACCTCCCATAATGCATTTCTGCAACTCTCATAATGCACTTCTGTAACTGAACATACCAGCTGCCATTCTCCAATATCTTCGTTCCAGTGCACATAGTTCTCAATCATCTCCTGTACAGAGGAGACAAGAATCATTAACCATACATCAAGTGAACATGAATACACACACAGATATGGATACACACAGATATGGATACACACAAGCAAGTTCATATGTTCACACTCACTATTGAGCACAACTAAACAGGTGGATATCTCCCCGCAAAGAGACACACATCTCAGGTAGACACACACACCTCTAGTTGACCCAGCTCAGTACTTCTTGGACCCATCTAAATACCAGGTGAAACCAGCTCAGTACCAGGTGAAACCAGCTCAGTACCAGGTGAAACCAGCTCAGTACCAGGTGAAACCAGCTCAGTACCAGGTGGAACCCGCTCAGTACCAGGTGGAACCAGCTCAGTACCAGGTGGAACCAGCTAAGTATCAGGTCGAACCAGCTCAGTACCAGGTGAAACCAGCTCAGTACCAGGTGGAACCCGCTCAGTACCAGGTGGAACCAGCTCAGTACCAGGTGGAACCAGCTCAGTACCAAGTGGAACCAGCTCAGTACCAGGTGGAATCAGCTCAGTACCAGGTGGAACCAGCTAAGTATCAGGTCGAACCAGCTCAGTACCAGGTGGAACCAGCTAAGTATCAGGTCGAACCAGCTCATTACCAGGTGGAACCAGCTCACCATCCGGTGGAGCCAAGTCAGCACCAGGTGAAACCAGTTCTGTATCAGGTCGAACCAGTTCAGTACCTGGTGGAACCACACATCCCTGGTGGAGCCAGTTCAGTACCTGGTGGAACCACACATCCCTGGTGGAGCCAGTTCAGTACCTGGTGGAACCACACATCCCTGGTGGAGCCAGTTCAGTACCTGGTGGAACCACACATCCCTGGTGGAGCCAGTTCAGTACCTGGTGGAACCACACATCCCTGGTGGAGCCAGTTCAGTACCTGGTGGAACCACACATCCCTGGTGGAGCCAGTTCAGTACCTGGTGGAACCACACATCCCTGGTGGAGCCAGTTCAGTACCTGGTACTCTTGAGGGATGAAGTTGTCTATGATCAGCATCTGCAAGCGCAGCTCTCTACTCAGCTGCCTGATATTTTCCAGAAGACCCTCGATCTCCCTGTGGTGCTCCTGCTGCAGGTCTGCCATCTGACATACACACCAACACACCACATTAGGAAGGCAACAAATCATTATGTTGATAATCAAATAATCTAACAATTGTCTGAACTATTAATCGACAAACCATCAAGACATTGTCATTCATCCTTTAATTAATTGTTTTGACAAGTAACTGATTACTGATGCAGAATTCTACCTTATTTCTCCTTTTATAATTTATCATAAAGGTAACCAGCTGTACAAGCTTGTCTTTGGTCATGTTAATGCTTTGAATGCACGTTAGAGTTGCAGCTGGAAGTGAGAGTTAGAGATACAGCAGGAAGTGAGAGTTAGAGATACAGCAGGAAGTGAGAGTTAGAGTTGCAGCTGGAAGTGAGAGTTAGAGATACAGCTGGAAGTGAGAGTTAGAGATACTGCAGGAAGTGAGAGTTAGAGATACAGCTGGAAGTGAGAGTTAGAGATACAGCTGGAAGTGAGAGTTAGAGATACAGCTGGAAGTGAGAGTTAGAGATACAGCTGAAAGTGAGAGTTAGAGATACAGCTGGAAGTGAGAGTTAGAGATACAGCGGGAAGTGAGAGTTAGAGATACAGCAGGAAGTGAGAGTTAGAGATACAGCTGGAAGTGAGAGTTAGAGATACTGCAGGAAGTGAGAGTTAGAGATACAGCTGGAAGTGAGAGTTAGAGATACAGCTGGAAGTGAGAGTTAGAGATACAGCTGGAAGTGAGAGTTAGAGATACAGCTGAAAGTGAGAGTTAGAGATACAGCTGGAAGTGAGAGTTAGAGATACAGTGGGAAGTGAGAGTTAGAGATACAGCAGGAAGTGAGAGTTAGAGATACAGCTGGAAGTGAGAGTTAGAGATACTGCAGGAAGTGAGAGTTAGAGATACAGTGAGAAGTGAGAGTTAGAGATACAGCAGGAAGTGAGAGTTAGAGATACAGCTGGAAGTGAGAGTTAGAGATACAGCTGGAAGTGAGAGTTAGAGATACAGCTGGAAGTGAGAGTTAGAGATACAGCTGGAAGTGAGAGTTAGAGATACAGTGAGAAGTGAGAGTTAGAGATACAGCTGGAAGTGAGAGTTAGAGATACAGCAGGAAGTGAGAGTTAGAGATACAGCAGGAAGTGAGAGTTAGAGATACAGTGAGAAGTGAGAGTTAGAGATACAGCAGGAAGTGAGAGTTAGAGATACAGCAGGAAGTGAGAGTTAGAGATACAGCAGGAAGTGAGAGTTAGAGATACAGCTGGAAGTGAGAGTTAGAGATACAGCTGGAAGTGAGAGTTAGAGATACAGTGAGAAGTGAGAGTTAGAGATACAGCTGGAAGTGAGAGTTAGAGATACAGCAGGAAGTGAGAGTTAGAGATACAGCAGGAAGTGAGAGTTAGAGATACAGTGAGAAGTGAGAGTTAGAGATACAGCTGGAAGTGAGCACTCACCTCAGACTTGGCTGCCATCAGCATGGTCCACACCTTCTTGAGCTTCTTGGTCTTGCCCTGAGCCTCCTCCTGAAGACTGCTGTACTTCTCCTCCATGTCCACACGCTCTTGCTGCTCAGTTACAACACAACAAGAACACACAGGAAGCGCTCACTTTCCAAAGCCGCTACATGGTATGTAAATAAACACGGAGGTCAATAAGTATTTGATCACCCTGTGATTTTGCAAGTTCTCGCATTTGTAAAACATGGAGGGGTCAACATTTTCATTGACCTCACTGTATGTACTGTATTTTAGCTCTGTTTCGCCCTTCACTCTTATCCACACGTTCAGGGTCGATCTGTGATTGGCTCTTCACTGTATGCATTACCATTTTCACTCCCAGCTTAAACATTTTTTGGGGGTGAAGAACAGGTGCCACCCACTGTACTTTTCTAGACAGTTAGTTCATTGTTTTTTATGTGCTAGGGTTCGTTTGTACTGTTCATGGTTCCCTTGTTACACCATTCATACTGAAACTCTGTTTGCCTTTGTTGCTACAGGCGCAGCCTTTCCTTTTACAAACACGCGTCATATTAGTTTGGCCCAACTCGTCCTTCGACACAGTCGTAACCGAAATACAACAATAACCAACTGCCTTCTAAAGGAAACAACAATAAGTACTTTTCCCAGCACGTGCAAGCCCTATTTACAGACCAGGTTGACTAGGAATTTAGAAGGTTGACACTGAAATTCAGATTTCATAGAAACAGCATCACCTTTAGTAACAGAATCCTGAGCTAAAAGCTAACAGAAGCTAACTTTCACTCCTCATACCAAGTAAAATATGCTCATAACAGGTTCATCCACTGTAATGGATTCAGTTATCAAATCAAAACCCAAACAACGTCAGATCTCTGACACCATGATGCAGCACCTGTCTCCACCTGAGCTTTAGCAGACATGACTCAGCACCCCATCCCAGCATGGGAAACCAAACATGTTCATTACATTCACCCACACATCCTGTCTGGGAGGAGGTGCCCTCATCTGTAGTAGCAGATGGGTTAGTTTATGTACTAAATGTCATTACGAGTGTGTCCTGTGTATTATGTCAGGTGGTGCAGTTGGTTAGGGCATTGCGCTAGTAATCAGAAGGTACCCAGTTCCAACCCTGGCTGTGTCAACAGGACATTGTGTCCTTGGGCAAAGCACTTCACCCTACTTGCCTCGGGGGGGAATGTCCCTGTACTTGCTGTAAGTCGCTCTGGCTAAGAGCGTCTGATAAATCACTATATGAAAATACTAAATATGTTCCAGCTGTTAAATTCTTTAGGCCTTTTTACGCTTCGTACTTGCGAAGCGTAAGTCAACACTGAAACAGTCGTGAGGTATTTTTAAGGGTCTGAGGAGTAAAATGGCTGCCAGGTAATTCTACAGTTAGTGGTTGGTTGTGGTTTCAGGTAGCATGGTGGTGGACCCTCGCCTCCTCCACTTCCTCCCACCTCCTTCTCCTCCAGCTCCTTTCTTAGCTGCTCCGCCCTCCTGCGTCTCTCCTCCAGCTCATTGTTGGACTCCTGCAGCAGCTTGTCTTGTTCCTCTGCCTTGGCCAGCAGGTCCACCCCGCCCACGATCACCTTCTTCTCCAGAGCAAGTAGCTTCTCCAGTAGGAGTTGGTGTTCCTGTCTGCAGGCCAGAGGGCTCAATCAAAACACTATTTTACCAGCACACTAAACTTCATTGATTTCTTGTCTATTTAATGGATGATTATTTCGTTTGATTTACTGAACTGGAATGAAACAATGAATTACAAAACAGTTATTTGCTGTGCATTGCAGAATCATGCCTTTGTTTGTTTAGTTTAGTTTGTATTAAATAAGTCCAGGCCTCACATACAGCCTTGAACTTTCTACTCAACAGGATTCTTTAATCTTTCACTGCATCCTTTTAGAAGCCATTAAAGAAAGGATGCTTTCTTCTGAGGTTAGGGTTAGTTATGTTAGGGTTATGAGTGCTGCTCACTGGGCCTTCAGCAGATCCTTCTCCCTCTTCTCCAGCTCAGCCCTGGCCTTGTTCCTTTCCTCCTCCTCCATGTCCAGTTTGGCCTCCAGCACTCTGCGCTCCTCTTCAATCTTCGCCTGCATCTCTACCATCTTGTCAGGAGACACCTTCTTCTTGCCTGGAGGAGTTCATAAGGAGTTCACAGTATATTTAGCAAAGTTGAGCGCTGAGGCTTATTTAAATTTCTGTAGGAAATAAAGAAACATAAATTATGCAGTGATCTGGATAAGTAGATAGACCACAGATGTCTTCAAGATGATATTAACCAGATAGCTGACCTGTGAAATCAATCAGATATGTTGTTTATATCCTGAGTCAGAGAAGCCTACAGTAGCTAACATGCATTGCAGGAGCAAACAGGGGGAACCGAGAAGAACAAGAGATGAACAAGAGATGAACAGAGGGAGCAGAGTCCTACCACTTCAAGTGTGTGTGATACTGTCCTACCACTTCAAGTGTGTGTGATACTGTCCTACCACTTCAAGTGTGTGTGATACTGTCCTACCACTTCAAGTGTGTGTGATACTGTCCTACCACTTCAAGTGTGTGTGATACTGTCCTACCACTTCAAGTGTGTGTGATACTGTCCTACCACTTCAAGTGTGTGTGATACTGTCCTACCACTTCAAGTGTGTGTGATACTGTCCTACCACTTCAAGTGTGTGTGATGCTGTCCTACCACTTCAAGTGTGTGTGATACTGTCCTACCACTTCAAGTGTGTGATACTGTCCTACCTCTCCGTTTTCTGCGTTCCTCTCCAATTTCTCCTCCTTCATCTTCTCCTTCATCCATTTCTTCCGACCCGCTGCCTTCTGACCCTGAGATTTCCTCCCCTTAAAAGAACACAAGAGTTCTAGTTGAGGAACAAGTTCCTTATGAGACCTTAGAAAGAGGCTGCAAACAGTATGTGCTGTACTGTGTAATATTGTAGTACCATTCCTAGTAGCCATAGTGTGATCATTTTCCTAACCAAGACTTGACTATGAACTCCTGGATACTGAGCACAGAAATACCGTTGGCACTTCTGATGATTTTGTTTCGATATAGATAATTTGTATGTTGCTTTCGATACATTTGTGTAAATGAACGAAATGTGTCGGGAGTTTTCTCTTTCCAATGCTAAATGCTAAATGTGCTCCGGGGAAAAGTTCACCTTCCTCCAGCTTCTTCTTGAGCTCTTCTATCTCCTTCTGGAACTGGCGCAACAGTGCGTCTTTGGGGTCTTCATTGATGCGAGCCTTGTTCTTTATGTTCTTGGCCCGGTTGGCATAGCGCAGCGTACTGATGGTCTCATCATAGTTATAATCTGCTGGCCCAATGTTAGCACACTGGCAGACGCAAGGATTAAGGAGAGAGATATGGAACCCCGAGAAAAAACGAGATACGACAGAGTTGGAGAGAGATGGAAGAGACAGAGACACAGAAAATAAGTTAGTTAATTCCTCAACATTTAAGTAGTATCCATCTCAAGGGAAGTGTCAGCCTGGAAATTATATTCCAGACAAGAATGGCAAGATAATTTTCCAGTGCCAGGCTCAGGACAGAGCACCCAACATCTTAGAACTGTATGTGAAGATGGTCAGACTGGCACATACATGTCTGATTGACACATATTACCCATCAATTTATCCTTGGTCTGGAAGTTTTGAGATTGGAGGGTTAGGATTAGGGTTTGAGAGCTATAGTGGAAGCTTGTGTGTATGAGTTTCTGAGTGAGCTACCATCATGGTTTTGGAGTTTCCCCCTAGAGAGTCCTGCAGCAGCCGGGTGAGCTTGGAGTTCCTGTACGGCACGTGGGTGCTCTTCCCATCCACCAGGGCGGAGATCACGTTCCCCAGGGTGGAAAGGGACAGGTTGATCTTGGTGGCCTCCTTCAGGCGCTGGCCTGTTGCTCCGGTCTTGCCCTGCCTCTCTGAGCCCTGCAAGAGAGAGACAGAGGGGGTTCAAAGGTTACACCACAAGGAAAAGGCTTTGGTTCCTGGAGGTTGTAACAGAGGTTGGGGTTAGGTGGTTGTATCCGAGAGGTTAGCTTTACTCTTTACGCTCTTATCAAGAGCATCTTACAACAAGTACAGGGACATTCCACCTGAGGCAAATAGAATGAAATGCCTTGCCCAAGAACACAACATCATGTTGGCACAGCCCGGGTTCGAACTGGGTACCTTTTTATATTTAAAAGGTTAAAGGGTTAGGTTATCTATGAGGGTCTGTACCGCCAGATCCACCAGATGCAGCTTGCCCATGCGGACATGCTGGTTTCCATCCATGCCCTTCTCACTGCACTCGATGGTGATGGTGAAGATAGCGTGCGAGCGTGAGCTGTGTTCATTCATATTGGTGGCACCGACCGAGCCTGGTCAGGAAGGACACACAGGAAAAGCTGTTCTGTTGTTCTCAGAACCAAAGTGAGGGTCTGCAGCATGGGTTAGGGTTAGAGAGCATGAGCTTACGATTCTTGTGTCCCATTGTCATGATCCTGTCCATATCGTCTGCATTGTTCACTACATACCCAGACAGGTCCTTAATGTACACTCCCACATCAGGCCTCTCTTTCACCTAGGAAACAGACACAGCAACAAATGTAAAGAAATGTTGAGAACAAGGTGAGTAAAAGTAAGAAGAAGGCGTTTCATAATAAAGTAAATCTAATGAAATTGCTTGTGTTGCTTTGTGTATTCTGCCTGATGTCAAAAAATGACAATAAGCCGTTTTAACTTCTGTAACTGTTGTCTGTGAATCTAATTTCCACTTCTATCAACGACACGATGCAACAAAAAAGGCTGGCTGTACGCAGGCAAAAGAAAGTTCAATGTCCAAACAGATTCTGCTAATTTCTCCTTTAACATTCTCCTTAATGGCTCCAGGGTTCTGGCCCTGATTTAATCTGTTATAACCTTTGTTACCCAATTAAACTCTGATATAACCTGTGTTACCATGTTATACCATGTTATACCATGTGTGACCCTGTTATACCTTGTCATACTCTGTTATACTCTGTGTTACCCTGTTATATCATGTTATACTCTGTTATACCCTGTTATACGCTTGTGTTACCCTGTTATACTCTTGTGTTACCCTGTTATACTCTTGTGTTACCCTGTTATACCCTTGTGTTACCCTGTTATACTCTTGTAATACCCTGTTATACTCTTGTGTTACTCTGTTATATTATTGTGTTACCCTGTTATACTCTTGTGTTACCCTGTTATACTCTTGTGTTACCCAGTTATACTCTTGTGTTACCCAGTTATACTCTTGTGTTACCCTTTTATACTCTTGTGTTACCCTGTTATACTCTTGTGTTACCCAGTTATACTCTTGTGTTACCCTGTTATACTCTTGTGTTACCCTGTTATACTCTTGTGTTACCCTGTTATACTCTGACCTCTAGTCTCTGCATCTGGTCCTTGCCCAGTAAGTCTCTCACTTCCTCATTGTAAATCTCAAGGTAGGAAACTCGTACTAAGAACCTGTGGAGAGAAGAGAGACCAGAAAACATCAGTCAGCTAAACAATCAGAACATCCAAACTGAGTCTGTGACAAAGTGTCCCTGAGCTCCTTCATGTCTTCCTGGGGTTTGGACTCAGACATGCCAGGGTGCTTGGAATCCTCACCGGGTGTCGCCCTCTGCCTTGGCAATGTGGCCAAAGACATGAGCGAAGGAGTTGGGAATGATGCCCCTGAGCTCCGGCACAGCCCTCACCCCCTCCATGGTGAACGTCTTGCCTGTTCCTGTCTGTCCATATGCAAAGATAGTCCCTGTAATGGACACCAAGAAGCACTGACTAAACCAATCCAACAAAACCAGCTAACATTTTGTTACTATATAATTAGAATGGAGTATAGAATCACTTTAGGGTTAGGGTTAGCAGGAATACGTTGATGTAATCCTTGTTCTTTGTTTTGTACAGCAACATTGAGTGTTGACTTACCATTGTAACCCTCTAAAACTGAATCGATGATAGGACGGGCCGTGAGATTATAAACATCCAGCTGTTTGCTGTCGGGTCCGAACACGGTGTCGAAGGTGAAGGTTTTGGGGGGTTCATGGAGGGTCTCTAGCTTGTTGACAGTGATGGTTCCTCTCATCTCATCCACACTCACTGCCTGCTTGTTGGACATCATCTTCTCTTTCTGGTTCAGAGGACGACATCTCACCACCACCTTCACCTTGTCGCTGATCTCAGGCTTCTCGGCTTTATCCATCTTGTTGCTCTGCAAAAGCAAATTATAAAACCTTGAACCATTTGACCATGTTAGCTTGTCTGATGTTAGCTTGTCTGATGTTAGCTTGTCTGATGTTAGCTTGTCTGATGTTAGCTTGTCTGATGTTAGCTTGTCTGATGTTAGCTTGTCTGATGTTAGCTTGTCTGATGTTAGCTTTTAGCTTGCTAACCCAGATGTTGTTGTTAACATTAGACAGATGTCTCATTCTGTCCAACTAGCTAGGCTAACAGGCTAATTTGACAAATAAATACGACCAGATTACAAATAGACCATCAAAATAAAACGACTCAAGTCGTTACCCAAGATAGCTGCAGCTAACATGAAAACAGCCTGCTAAGAGATGCATCTTCATCTTTAGGTAGTTCAGCTTTAGTATCTCTGCTTAGACCAAAAAAAACTCAAATAAAGTGACTTACCGGCATTTTAAGAATGCAGCAAAGTGTTATTTTTCAAACGACGAAAACCGAGGTGTCCAAATGTTGTTCTCGTATCAAGATCCGGTTACAGGGTTACTATGTACACTAACAGGGTTACTATGTACACTAGTACCAGTCAGAGCTGCTAGCTGATTTAAAGATGCTCATCAGATTGATAGATGAAAATGGAGCACAGTCTGCGGCTGCGCAGTAAATCCAGTTAGAGCTGCTCATATCAGATTGATAGATGAAGATGGAGCACAGTCTGCGGCTGCGCAGTAAATCCAGTTAGAGCTGATCATATCAGACTGATGACATCATTACAGACTGATGACATGCTGTCAAGATGTAACACAGTCTGCGGCTGCGCAGTAAATTCAGCTGTTAGGGTCAAAATGGACCTGGCAAAGACTGATCCAGTGTGCAGAAATATAGGTCAACATATGAAACAGTCAGAGGTTTGTGCAGATGTTTGAAGTACTGTATGTGCAACTAACAGGCTTCAGGCCACATTCAAATACACCAAAATACATTTCTCAGGGTTCATTACATTTCTAGGGCAAAATATATTTTGTACAGGTTAGCAAATTGTTGGGTAAATCTTTTGCAAACACGCACACACATGATTTACATCCACATACACACGATATACATCAACCTCACACACGTTCACACAATACATGATCCACACACACATTCACACTCTTACTTTAGCAGGCCGGTCGTTCAACTGCAAAATTACATGTTACATTTGAATTAATAATACACATTTACATTTACAGCCATAACCTCCAGAGACCACCAGTCAGCTCCCCCTAACCCTGCAGACCACCAGTCAGCTCCCCCCTAACCCTGCAGACCACCAGTCAGCTCCCCCCTAACCCTGCAGACCACCAGTCAGCTCCCCCTAACCCTGCAGACCACCAGTCAGCTCCCCCCTAACCCTGCAGACCACCAGTCAGCTCCCCCCTAACCCAGCAGACCACCAGTCAGCTCCCCCCTAACCCTGCAGACCACCAGTCAGCTCCCCCCTACCCCTGCAGACCACCAGTCAGCTCCCCCCTACCCCTGCAGACCACCAGTCAGCTCCCCCCTACCCCTGCAGACCACCAGTCAGCTCCCCCCTACCCCTGCAGACCACCAGTCAGCTCCCCCCTAACCCCGCAGACCACAAGTCAGCTCCCCCCTAACCCTGCAGACCACCAGTCAGCTCCCCCCTACCCCTGCAGACCACCAGTCAGCTCCCCCCTAACCCTGCAGACCACCAGTCAGCTCCCCCCTAACCCTGCAGACCACCAGTCAGCTCCCCCCTAACCCTGCAGACCACCAGTCAGCTTAGCCTCTCTAGGAAGTGGAGCACTCTGCTGTGGAAGAGGCCTGTCTGGGCGCTGCTCTCCTGGGTCACCAGAACCCGCCCGTCAGGCCGGTGTGGATGGACCAGAACCAGCTCTCCCTTGGTCAGACTCAACTCGGAGTCTGTTTGGGCCCGGTAAGAGGATATCAGCCTCTGCCTGGGGGGGAGGAGGGCGTGGGGGGTTATTAAATCTGTCTAGTTCACATGTTTCAAACTCGGTTCCTGCAGGACAATTGTGCTTAAATGGTGTATTGAGTCTATGCTGCTTTACAGCGTGCATTGATGATAAAAAAACATTTCTCAAAATGCATGTTGATTGTCACAGCAAAGTGACAAAATGGCAGTGTATATACACATCAATGTTTAACAGTGATTTTTCCAACATGTAAAAATCTAGTTGTTAAGAAAGAGAATCGTTTTATACGTCAAGCAAGTTACTCAAACACGGAATTTACTGTGGCAGGACTGAGCAAACAAAGAACATATACGGAACTGAAATAAGTTAAAGATAATAACAAATATGATTAAATAAAAGAAAAAGTGGCCAATAGCTGTACAGTAGCTCCTGATGTGAACCTCCCTGAAAAGTAGTTTGACACTACTAGTCTAAATCTCCGCTTGATGTTGTTTCATACTCTACCTGCTGGCCTGTGTTGGAGATGCTACTGACAGGGAGGTTGATGCATATGAGGAAGGTTTCTGAATAGAGGTTAGGCTGCCTGTAGCAGCCGTCCTGTGCACCCTTCCATCTCTGAGGCGGATACCAGGACCATCCCTGCCCAGTGTGAGGGAGGGAGCCCACATCTGGCCCTGCCAGCCCTCCTCAACAGCTGCAGGCTCCTCCTGGGTGACAAACCTCACAGATTTTGTGGCCTGAAAAAACACATTTGGATAAAAGCGTCTGCTAAATGAATTAATGTAAATGTATATTACAAATATTCCATATGAAGTGACATCCATAAACGTCCATCTTGTATAGAACTCTATGGAGATTAGGGACAGGGTAAAGTGTTGGGTAAAACTCTGTGGTGTTTGATAGGGTAAAGTGTTGGGTAAAGCTCTGTGGTGTTTCATAGGGTAAAGTGTTGGGTGAAGCTCTGTGGTGTTTCATAGGGTAAAGTGTTGGGTAAAACTCTGTGGTGTTTGATAGGGTAAAGTGTTGGGTAAAGCTCTGTGGTGTTTCATAGGGTAAAGTGTTGGGTAAAGCTCTGTGGTGTTTGATAGGGTAAAGTGTTGGGTAAAGCTCTGTGGTGTTTGATAGGGTAAAGTGTTGGGTAAAGCTCTGTGGTGTTTGATAGGGTAAAGTGTTGGGTAAAGCTCTGTGGTGTTTGATAGGGTAAAGTGTTGGGTAAAGCTCTGTGGTGTTTGATAGGGTAAAGTGTTGGGTAAAACTCTGTGGTGTTTCATAGGGTAAAGTGTTGGGTAAAACTCTGTGGTGTTTCATAGGGTAAAGTGTTGGGTGAAGCTCTGTGGTGTTTCATAGGGTAAAGTGTTGGGTAAAACTCTGTGGTGTTTGATAGGGTAAAGTGTTGGGTAAAGCTCTGTGGTGTTTGATAGGGTAAAGTGTTGGGTAAAGCTCTGTGGTGTTTGATAGGGTAAAGTGTTGGGTAAAGCTCTGTGGTGTTTGATAGGGTAAAGTGTTGGGTAAAGCTCTGTGGTGTTTGATAGGGTAAAGTGTTGGGTAAAACTCTGTGGTGTTTGATAGGGTAAAGTGTTGGGTAAAACTCTGTGGTGTTTCATAGGGTAAAGTGTTGGGTAAAACTCTGTGGTGTTTGATAGGGTAAAGTGTTGGGTGAAGCTCTGTGGTGTTTGGATACCTTGTCTGTGTGGTTCCTGCCTGCTTCTGGCCTCACCAGGATGGACTGAGGAACACTGGAGGCCTTTTTCCCAAACACCTCTTTGTCTTTCACAACACTGCCAGCAGGGGGTGCTGTGATATCACAAGTCTTCCCCAGCGTCCGTGCCAGCAGGCTGTGCTTCTTCCTGGGAAGTGTAGGGGAGTAGCTGTGTGGCTGGGCACCCAAGCTGGAGGAGGTATAGTGGCTTCCTCGCTGAGCTGAGCCTGAGGAAAACAGGGGCCAAGAACCCACACAGCAGCTATGCTCATCATCCAAACTGTTTTAGAAGGATGTCCCTTTTCCATGATGTAAAGATAAACTTACAAATGACGAACATGAATCTACATAGAAATTAGTTTAGATACAACACTAAATACATAGGAAAGGCATTATGGTTCAGCCGTGCAAGGTATTATAAGTATTGTACTGTCACAAGAGAGAGGTTACTAGAAATGTAACGCACAGCTGTGAAGTTGAAGTCTGTCAAGGCACTATATCAGATCGCTCTGTAAGTTAGGTCCCTTTTCTTACCTCTATGGGATGAATAGAAGGCTCGTCTGACTCTGTCCCATCCCTGGGACCCCCCATTCAGGGACATTCGCCCTGCGCCTGTTGATGACCTCACAGGCTGCCCCCCCCCATTGCCAGACGTGGCCTGTCTTGTTGAGAAGGAGGTTCCTTGTGAATCTACTCTTTCGAGGGTGACGTCCACCGATGGGCCTTTGGAACCTGACGCTCTTTTTCCAGGCACTGTTTCCGAAGCCACAGAAGCAACTTTTGATTCTAGAAGTCGGGCTGAAGTTCTATAGCAGGAAAACCAGATACAAAAAGGTTATCTTGTGGACCAACATGAGATACTACAGTGTGAAGAGGTATTCTTGAAAGTGAACAGATCGCTTAATGAATCTTCACAGCTAATTAGGTTCTCCCAAAGTTAACTGGGGTCCCACCCTCTTACCTGAGCACTGGAGTCACATAGTTGCCAGGCAGAATTCCCACTTTACCAGTCCTGAGTGACAGGCCGCGGAGCCAACCCTCCTTGAAACTACCATACACACCCACCATCTCCCCCCTCCTCAGCTCCATCTCCTCTGGACGACGGGGCTTGTAGGAGTACAGAGCAGCACACCTGAGGCAACAACAACATAGTCACTAGGCAACAAGAACACCATCACAAGGCATCTAGAACACCGTCCTTACTGCTGGGACAACAGCCCTTGTCCGATAGATGTTCCAGCTCTCCCTCTCTCTCTGGGAGCAGAGCTACCCTCTAGTGGTTACTCACACACTGATGGAGAGCTGCTGGGTGGAAGATGGCAGTTTGGTGTCAGCTGAAGACGAGGAGGAAGAGGAGGATGAGGTCTGGGGATCGATCAGAGCCATGGTGATAGTGGGAGGAGTCTCACCGTTCATCCTCCTCGCACTCTGACACAGAGACAGAAAAGATAGACACAAAAGAGAGATAGAAAGAGAAGAAAAGAGATAGAGAAGAATGGAAGAGGGTGAGAGACAGAGGAAGAAAGCAGAAAGGAAAATAAAGTATGACATATTGAGGATATACTGTAAACATGCATTCAAGTAAATATATTCCCTATAACTAGTAAATATTATAAATATATAAGACATAAGTCAAACAAAGCCTCAACTTCCTCACTCTGATACGTAAATAAACAATGATGAATAAATCAGGGGTTTATAATATCTGACTAGGCTCCAATGTCTTTACTCTTTTTTGGAGACAGACAGTCCCTCTTGTCCTCTAGCAGAGCAGTGAGTCAACCTAACCCAACCTAACCCAACCTAACCCAACCTAACCCAACCCGTAAGCACTCTCTTCCTCTTTTTCTCTCCCTCACTATCACAGGGAAATTCATCTCCTCTTCTCTTCCCTGTCTACACCGTTACTCATTACCTTCTCTCCTCTCCTACATCTACACTCTTCATCTCTTTTCCTCTCCTGCTCTCCTCCTCTCCACTCCTCCCTTTCCTCCATCACTACACCATTCCTCATCAGTCCCCCTCCTTTTCGCCTCCACTCCAGTCCTCCCTTCCTCACACCTCCTCATCTCTTACTCATCTCCTCTTCTCCCCACTCTGAACTTCATTCCTCCACTCGTCATGGTTCACTGCAGTAACCCTAACCCTAACCCTAACCCAGAGGCATTTAGAAAGACTCAGGCAAAGCCCACCCAACTGAGGCAGGGCCTATTTTCTTCTGAAAAAAGATTATTACCTTCTCAGTAAAAAAGAAATAGGAAGGACAGCTCAACTAGAGGAGAAGAGAGGAGATAAGCGGTTTGTTATGTAACTAACCCTGCTGCCTAGTGAGTCATCATCATATGCATGTAAGAGGATAGAAAGAGACTCTGAGCTGGAGAAGGAGGCATCCCCTTTACTGTTGCTTCTACTTTCACAGACTGTGTCACCTTTCCTATTGTGAGAATTTATAATAACCCTCATCTGTCATCACCATCTCTACCATTCCTCCTCTGCCTGTTATTAAAAGAAGCGGAAATCATGAAGACTCTCAACAACTGCAAGAAAACTAAAGCCAAATAAGTATCTCCCAAAGAAAGACATACCATAAACACTTGACATACCCTGTTTCTTTCAAGCACACACACACACACACACACACACACACACACGCATACACACACACTGTGACCTCACGTGTGACAGGCGTCTGTGTGTGTGTTGAGAGCAGTGCTTGACACGCTGGAAGAAGGTCCCAGACTGCTGAACTGTGCTGAGCAGGTTGCGGGGGGGGGCCTGGGACCGTAGGAGCCTGGAGGGGCCCTGGGGGGGCTGCTTCAGGCAGCTGTAATGGTGGGATGGTGCTTGGGGGGCCTGGGCAGGAAGATCATGGGAGTTGAGGATCTTGGCAGGACCTTGGGGTTCCCCTATGACTGCTGGCCAGTTGGACAAATCAACAGTGTTCTGGTCAAGTTTGGTCCCATTACCGCCCCCTAGTGCCAGGGGGTCATCTGACGACTCACTCCCTTTATTCCTTCCCTCAAAAAGCTTGGCAGCCACAGAGTTTGGCTGGAAAAAGAGACAGACAGAGAATGATGACTAGATTTAAATTTATTCAATTAGCAGACACTTTTATTCAAAGCGACTTACAGTAAGTACAGGGACATTCTCCCTGAGGCAAGTAGGGTGAAGTGCCTTGCCCAAGGACACAACGTCATATAGCCACAGCCAGGGCTCGATCTCACAACCTTCTGATCATGAGGCAAACGCCTTAACCGTTGAGCTATCTAGTGCTGTGCAGGGAGGTGATCAGACAGACAGACAGTGGTGACTATAGTGCTGTGCAGGGAGGTGATCAGTACACTGTACTGTACTGTACATTCAGTTTTTTTTCATGGTTTCAGGAGAGGAAAGGATATTAGGAGAGGAATGGAGAGAAGAGAGGAAAGGAGAGGAGAAAGGATAGGAAAATAATGTTTCCACTGTTCAGTAATTTATTTAACTAATGATGCATTTGTCTGTATGTGTGTGTCTGCGTGTGCGTTGACTGGTTGGCTACGCAGACAAGGTGGATGGAAGGACTGGCATTTCTCGATGCATCAGAGTTGAATCAAGCAGTTGCTTCAGAGTTGAGGGCTTATCACAGCACAATCATCAACAAGCACGGAAAAGAGAAAGATAGAAAGAAAGAAAGAAAGAAAGACTGACCTCTGTAAATTGAAGAGGAAAAATCCCAACTTTTTCCCCGAGCTTCCCTTCAATCCAGTGGTGATCGACTCTCCTGAGGACAGTGAGATGATCTCCCTGAGAGGCAGACAGGGAAGATGTGTTATAACTCAGCAAGAGACTAACACAGTGGGCATGTGTGTGAGAGAAGAAAGAGGGAGGGAGAGGGAGAGAGAGCGTGTTGGAAAGAGTGAGGTAGAGCATGAGGGAGAGGAGAAAGACAGAGGGAGAACGAGGGGTAGAGAGAGAGAAGGAGAGGGGGGGCAGAGAGAGGGGGGAGAGAGAAAGAGAGGGGCAGAGAGGGAGAGAGCGAGAGGGGCAGAGAGAGGGAATGAGAGAGCGAGAGGGGCAGAGAGAGGGAATGAGAGAGGGAGAAGAGCAGATAGAGAGAGAGAGAGAAAAAGTGGAAGAGAGAGGGAATGAGAGAGGGGAAGAAAGAGGGAATGAGGGAGGGAAAAGTGAGAGGGGCAGAGAGAGGGTAGAGAGAGGGGCAGAGAGAGGGTAGAGAGAGGGTAGAGAGAGGGGCAGAGAGAGGGTAGAGAGAGGGTAGAGAGAGGGCAGAGAGAGGGTAGAGAGAGGGGCAGAGAGAGGGTAGAGAGAGGGTAGAGAGAGGGGCAGAGAGAGGGTAGAGAGAGGGTAGAGCAGGCCGAGGCCTCTTCTAGGACAACCAGCCTTTCTTAACCCATCTGACTATCTGCTTTTAAAAACCAGCCCAGATACAGAATGCTTTAATGGAGTGTGTGTGCTTCAAGGTTATATAATGGTTTCTCTGAAACCGAGTCTGTTAGGAGTCTCCACTGGAGCTGTCCAGCACATGCCTGTGGCTATGCTTCTTACTGTCTCTGAGCTTTTTCAAAACCCCATGAATAGAAAGCAACATAAATAGTCTGGTTGAAGAGCTGGCAGTCATTTAACAAACTGCATTTCAACTAGTAATGAGCAAAAAGAATGAGTTCAACATGAGGGTTGAGTCGTCTTGAGAGACACACGAAACGTTACTGAGTAGTGAACTAACCCTGCTAGCTGCCAGCTGCTAGCTGCTGCCTCAAGCCTGAGTACCAAAATGCTGTTTGATGCACATTTTACATTCACTTTTTGATTTTTGCTTTGCATACATGCTAAATAATTTAAATTCTCCCTGTACTCTCATGCTAGTAACTTATCAGGTGGGATGTTTCACAGCACACAGTACACCACTATTCAAACAGAGTCTACTAAGCTACTGGCTTAAAACACATACTTATACTTGAATTACAGCAACGCCAACACTGACCCTGTCACATGACACCACCCCCTGTCAACACTCTCCATCCCTCTGTCTCTCTCTCTCTCCCTCCCTCTGTCTCTTTCCCTCCCTCTGTCTCTCTCCCTCCCTCTGTCTCTCTCCCTCCCTCTCTCTCCCTCCCTCTGTCTCTCTCCCTCCCTCTGTCTCTCTCCCTCCGTCTCTCTCCCTCCCTCTCTCTCCCTCCCTCTGTCTCTCTCCCTCCCTCTGTCTCTCTCCCTCCCTCTGTCTCTCTCTCTCCCTCTGTCTCTCTCCCTCCCTCTGTCTCTCTCCCTACCTCTGTCTCTCTCCCTGCCTGTCTGTCTCCCTCCCTCTGTCTCTCTCCCTCCCTCTGTCTCTCTCCCTACCTCTGTCTCTCTCCCTACCTCTCTCTCTCCCTGCCTCTCTTTCTCTCTGCCTTCTCTTTCCCTGCCTCTGTCTCCCTGACTCTCACAGGTTCAAAACCAACCTTGAGAAAGGTGAGGCAGTCCTTGCAGTCTTTCAGACCCAACTGCTTGGGGTCAAAGTTGTACTGTACCTTGCAGAGGGCTGTGTGGGGCTGGAGTTGATTATAAATATGTTGTTGGTGGTGATGTGGTTGAGGCAGGTGCTGATACTGTTGCTTGAGGACCTGTGGACCGCTCACAGTATTGGAAAGAGCCAGATCAGAGCTGCTTAGATTAATCATGATTATGTCACCATAGTGCATGTCTTCCTCCAACTCGTGTCCCAGAATGATGACATCAGGAGGAGCACCCTCAGGCTCCACTGAGAGGCAGTGGTCTTCTCTGGATTCACCCTAAACACAGACACACACACACAGACACACATCGAGAAGTCAAACACCTTCTCAGACCTACAAGACTGGACAGTGTTTATGGGGGTTGCCTGCTCGATTTGTGTCATTTAATTGGAAGAAGAGTTTGACAGAAGTCAATCTTTGGGCATATTACTAAAGAAATACAATGCAAACCCAACAATGCTTGTATTTCATGAGGTGAGAAGGATGTTCCTGTTCTAGTAACCCTGTCAATAGAAATCCTTCTCCCTGGAGGGCATGAGGCTCTCAGGCTGACCCAGTTCAGCATGACCCTGATGACACCAGCAACAGAGAGGATAGCTTTATATATCTAAGAACTATAGTTTTTAGGGACAATTTGACATTTGTTTACCTTTAAAAACAATTATGCAAATCAATAAAGTATGTAATTGTTTATCAAATGTTTTAAAAGTTAACACATGAACTATTAAAACAAGGAAAATGTTAAAGGTATAACTATGTAAAGGATACATACAAACTATAAAATTAGTTTTATAAATTCAATTTACTCCTTGTCTCTCTCTGTGCTGAGTGGACCTCCCTTCCTCCAGAGAGGGCTCCAGGTACAGGGCAGCTTCTCTGGTCCTCCCTTCCTCCAGAGAGGGCTCCAGGTACAGGGCAGCTTCTCTGGTCCTCCCTTCCTCCAGAGAGGGCTCCAGGTACAGGGCAGCTTCTCTAGTCCTCCCTTCCTCCAGAGAGGGCTCCAGGTACAGGGCAGCTTCTCTGGTCCTGGTACCTTGATCCTGGTTCTTAAATGTGTCCATCTTTGAAGAGGGTTGTTTGCTGTAACAGAGCCTCATGCATCAGACAACAGCAGTCATACTGAGAACAGTAACAATCATTACACGAGATGAGGCAGAAGCATATGGAGGTAGGTTTTCTACCGAGTTAAGAGCGGCACAGGTGGAAGCCCTGGGGGAGATCGGGGGACACAGCTAACCCTGACCCTCAACCTGTTCCATAATAATACATAGCACTGTGCAGATTTGTCAGGAAATGGCTCTTACAGCGACCGTGTGCTGGTGCACGAGCTGAGGCGTCAAGTCACCTGTCTGCACGCGCTGCTATCAGGAAGTGATGGTCCAGGTTAGGGCATTGGGATAGGGTCACACCTGGAGAGTCTGTACAAACTAGGCTTTTACAACTCATTTGAATTTGTTCATGAATAAAGTGTAAGTATCAATAAACAACTATGAGTTTTCGCGCAATATTAGGCACGCGCTTTAGAGAATTTGACACCGTGGAATACAAAAAGGTTGAGATAAAACAAAACAAACAGCGAACAGAAACCGATTCACTAAGACCACCTGAAACAGCAGCCTACATACCTACAGGCCATATTAGGGTTCCGTCTTCAGTGGAACACAAGGTTACCTGGTTAGAGCTCGTGAACACAGGTGTCTGCGTGCTGATGACATCACGACTTGAAAGGTTTGCAGAACTGGAAATATGAGTAAAAACATTCCTTGTACGTGAAACTGTGTGGCTTCATTCCTTTCAAATGTGTCCTTTTTGAACATACAAGAAAGGGAATGTAAACATAAGGCATTTAACATTCATAATTGCATTGTTACTGAGGCAAAAAAAAAACTAACGAATTTGCATAATATTTATGAATGATGTTCAAATGCGCACCACAAGCTGTCTTTTTCTCCCAGAAGCTTTAACTCTTGCACGACTATGCCGCTACAGTTCACATTACCAACTAATAATTTGACATCTTAATAATAATTTAAGTAGCAATTTTTCATTAAATTATAGAAGTTACATCTACTGTTAAATAGTTTTGTGACAGCAGTTGGGGGGGAGCGGCTGTCTCTGACGTCATGCCAGTATCAGTGTCTCCCTCTGCTGGAGGCTTCTCTCATCACACTGTGACACGTAAACATGGTTTCAGACGCTTTTAACCACAGCGAGTTATAAGAGAGCCTCGGTCACTGAGCATAACAACGTGAAAGACCCCAAACACAGCAGGCTTATAGATTATGATGTTGGAGGCTCCACCTCCTCCTCCTCCTCCACCTCCTCCTCCTCCCAGCCTCCACCTCCTCCTCCTCCCAGCCTCCACCTCCTCCACCTCCTCCTCCTCCCAGCCTCCACCTCCTCCTCCTCCTCCCAGCCTCCACCTCCTCCACCTCCCAGCCTCCACCTCCTCCACCTCCTCCTCCTCCCAGCCTCCACCTTAGAGACGTGACAAGGCTTCAAGGTCCAACAAACCATAGATGTCTATGAATAATTGTGCTTTTTATTTTGAGCACTTTTATCCAAAGCGTTTCACTGTCGGGTCGCAGCAGTACGCGGTGTTATAGCCCAGATCATCACAGTGTGTGTTTACTATGTATTTATTAAATACTATTTAATCCAAGCAGTTCAGCCTCATCCACGATAAAAACCATCCAGCAACACATGGTGACAGCAA
Organism: Protosalanx chinensis; assembly: GCA_030340685.1. Classification (NCBI taxonomy): domain Eukaryota; kingdom Metazoa; phylum Chordata; class Actinopteri; order Osmeriformes; family Salangidae; genus Protosalanx; species Protosalanx chinensis. Next base: position 14,312,073 of record CM059330.1, on the reverse strand, counting down.
AGCAACAGATGCTCCTTTATTGTATCAGAAGTGGCTTCCAGCTCACTGCTGGTCTGAGTTAATATTATCAGCATACATCAACTTACAATTTGTTTTGAAAAGTACCACACAACAAAAGACAAGCTGTTCAACATTTAATCAGATAGAGGGAAAAGATCAACCAGATTCACTCTTCAGGGAAAGAATTATACAGGTGGATATAGAAAACTATTATTTTGGGACAAATACTCCACGTTTTTTACATTGGGGTTATATGTACACAAAACATGATCTGAAAGCAAAACAAAGCTTTAAAGAAAGCATATATCAGTGACGAGTGATATTGAGTATTCTCAAAAGTTAATGTTTGCATATGTTTTATACAAAATATAATTTTAAACAATATTCGGAGTAGTGCAAATGTTCAGGTTCTGATTACTTTCACAAGCAGTAATGTGTGTGAAAAGAAGAAAACGACTCCTATCAAATTCACAGTATTACACATTTTGACCAAAGTAATATGGGGCTAAAATACAAAAACTATGTAAAACAAAGTACTGTACATTTGTCTGGCTAAAGGCTGCTAATTTTATATTGAAATATGCTGAACTTGTCAAAGCTTTGGTTGCCTTTGAGTTCGAGCACCCGAAGCTTTTGAGGACTGTTTGACTGACGTCATCCTTCCTGAAAATCTGTCCTGCAGAGGTACTAAGAATGTCCACTGGACTGAGTGTGGAAAAGGTATGAAAACTCTAGAATAAAAAGGACAGCGCTCACTGAAGTCTAATGTTCTGATCAAGTCTGTTGCATATTCTGAAGGCCTAAAATGGAGCAGCGTTCATCTACAGAGGAACTCAAGATGAGAGCAGTTGCATGGATTAGACACCTGCAGGGAGGAGCAGAAACGTCATGAACTGGATGTGAAAGTAAACCATAACTAACCCTGGGAGACTGTAGGGTTTATTAACGAATAAAGTTCCAATGTCATAAAAACACACAAGCATCTGTTCTGGGGGGATGGGGAATGACACACACACACACACACACACACAAACTAAAACCCAAGTTGTGCTTAGCAACACAACACAAACACAACACAAAAAAACAATGTTGGAAATTAAAGCATGTGTGTTTTTGGTTCATTCCATGTATAGGTACGTATCACAAACAACCACCTGCTCCACCCCACCTGCTCCACCCCACCTGAGCATGTCTTGAGCACGGCAGGATAGCTTTGACTGATGTTGGCTTTGTGTAATACACCTGTACCTTCTACCATCAATAGCCCAACCAAGACGGCAAATAACACATAAAAACAATTATCTTAATTTGATTAAAGTAGAATCACACTGCAGCTAAAATATCTCTCAAATCTACATCATTATTGTCCTCCAGTTTCTCCAGACAGTGTGTCCTCATGATATTGGATAAATGTCAATGAAAAAATTCTAATAAAAGGCGACAAGCCCATGTGGATTCATGTTTCTGGTATCTGGGTGGATCTGTGCTTCAAAACACAAACAATACAACAAAACAAAATCCAACTATAAAACCAGGGAACTCTGCTAATGACATGAAAGACGCAATAGAGATAAGCTGTCAACATAACTAAAGACAGGGTGTGGTGTGATAATACCAAATTAGTAAATATGACCATTTATACTTTCCTCTTCTGTGCTTACTAGTTGTTAAATGAATGCATAAATCATAAAGAGCATTACTAATGGTCCAAAGCACTGAACATATCCAGAACTGGACTTCGTGGACCTAATCAAGTCTGTGATGGTGGTTTCTGTTGATATAAACACTGACATTGGTTAAGATTTCCCAAACTGAAAAACAGTGGAAATAAAAGATTTGGCACTGTGTAACTCCCAGAGAGTGGAGAGGAGAATGGTAGCAACAACGTGATATGGGATGAGATAAGTGCTATTAGGATAGGGTTTCCTAATATGGCCACACCCACACACACCCACACCCACCCACATCCTTATCCACACGGCAGAAGGAGAACTTAGGGGTTCATATCAATGGTTTCCATTCGGATGCACAAGAGATGTTTAAATATGTAGGGATCTGAAGTGTTGTTGCATAATTAAAAACGTATTTCATAGATTACTCCCTCAATGGTGTGACCCCTGGTGGTCACTGTAGACAATACAGGACGGAATGCCCTTTTAGGGAAACCATGGCTACCAGTTTGTTGTTGTGCCACAGGTCTCGTTTACCACCTCTTGATTGACTAGCGCAACTACCAATTACATTCCAGCAGTAGCATTATGGGTTAAACAACAACAACACAAACATGGATTTTAGGGATCAGTCACATGACTAAAACAAGCCCCACCTCCCATGCATGCTAAATTCAACCCTAGTGATGTATATCATATCTCTTTTAAAGCTTTTAGTAGTTTGGGGGCGGTGGTGGCTACACAGCATATTTAGTATGAAAGGGATTTCAGAGTGGTACAGTGTGGCGAGCTACATCTACTCAGAAGGATCACTTGTTATGAGTTCATCCAGTAACACCAAGCTGCCAACTTAACATTAAAAAACATGCCTGTTTAAAACAAAGGGATCTGGAACTGCATGTCATATCAAAATACAATCATGTATAATGGACATGGTGGGTTTAAATGGAACAATGTGAAACCTGCCTTAAAGATTTTAGGAGGCTGGATGGATAAAATCAGACTTCGAGCTGAAAAAGGCACATTTTTTCCCTTTTATAAAAGACGTGTAAACCTGTTTGCAGTTAGCATGTGAAAAGTTGTATCTGACTGGGGTGAACGTTTCTACAAAAAGTAATCTCTAAAACCCCACATGAAAAAAAACATTTGAATGTTTCCCCACAACTGTTGCTTATGGTTCTTACCCTCTCAAAACAGAACAGAGCCTACAAGTTGTGGAAAGTAATGACAGCAAGTTATCGTTATATAGAAATGACCTTTGCTCATCTAATTTTGATCTGTGAAACTGTTTAAACTATGACTTACTGTAAATCGAGTAATGTAAAAAATATAATCATTACCTGTACACAGATACTTATTTGATCTACTTATATTGTTATGTCAGAATCCTGAGACAACATAGATGCTTAGTTTATTTCATTGTTGATTATGTGGATTATGTAATTGAGTTTCTTCCAACATGACCATTTATAACAAACACTGTTTCTCTGTCTGTTTCTTTGTCTGTTTCTCTCAGCCTGTTTCTCTATCTGTTTCTCTCTGCCTGTTTCTCTGTCTGTTTCTCAGCCTGTTTCTCTATCTGTTTCTCTCTGCCTGTTTCTCTCAGCCTGTTTCTCTGTTTCTCTCATATTATCTGGTTCCTGTGATACTTTCCCCCCTGAAGCTCCCATCTCATTGTTGCATCGGTTCTCCCCATAATCCCTCCCCTCCCTCTCTCTCTTCTTTCTCTGCAGAAGCTCTCCTCAATGTGCTCCTGCCCCCTGTGGAGTGCTCCTGGTGGGTGGGGGGCGCTGGGGGACTTTAAGGCATTGTGTCGGGGCGCTGGGGGGGGGACACAGTCATTTCTGGTGAAAGAGGAGAGGCTTCACACTGCCAGCCTTGAACTTTGGTAACTGGTTACTGATGATCTCTGCCAACATCTCAGGGAACTCCACACTGAGGGTTTTGTTAACGAACGTGTAGAAGCAGAAGTTCAGAAGACCGCCCACCATCTGCCAAATCACAGAACATTTGTCTGACACTATTCCAACCCTGGGACAGTGAACAATCCATGATAGACCAGGGTTAAGGTTAGACACAGAGTGTGTGTGTGTGTGTGAGCATGTGTCTGTGTCTGTGAGGGAGGGAGGGGGACTGACTGTACCTCATGCATGGAGTCCAGTAGTTTAGTGAGCTGGTAGAAGCGTTGCCAGTTCTGGCTGGAGTTTTCCTCACGCTTCACGATGGCTTTTCCCAGCTCCTTAATGTAAGACATCCGAATCTCCTCAAACACAGCTTGGCTCTTCAAACCATCCTTTGGCACTAAGGGATAAGACACAACTGGGACTGTTCATACATCATTTGGCTGAGATATTGTTGAACAACTATACAGTCAATCAGAAACAACTGAGATAGAAAGTAAACAGTCTCACCTGTGCTGAGCAGCAGGAGAACCTTCATACACAGATACTCATCATGAGAAACCTGCAGCCTGACGAACTCACTAGAAATCTTCAACATCTGCTCACACTGGTCTGCCATGTAAGGTAGTTTCATACGCTCCCTGGGAGACAGACAGGGACGTCACATACACTCATGGAATACAGACCACAGATTGTAATTATTATCATTTATTTTCTATTCTCATAGTTTTTAATAACGCTAACCCTTTAAAAGGTATGGAGCATGGTGTTAGATCCATGTCATGTGACAACAGAAATTAAACTGTATTAAAAATGAGTTATCAGCTCACAGCAGACACTGTATAGTAGGATAATTAGCTTTATGACACTAAAACAGGTAGCACCATAACCACTATTTGCACTTGCACAAATGCTCCAAATATTATATGTTTTTAATATTTTTAGTTGTAATTATGGGAGGATATGCAACCAAATTGGTTGCAATGGACAGCCCTGCACACAGGTGAAGAATGTAACCTCCAAACAGATTGACAGTGAGGACAGCATACTCATTTATGACGAGGTCAGGAGCGAAGCACAGCATGTCTCCATTACACTGCTGGTAGGACCTCCAGCCAAGCCCAAAGGACATGAGGAACAGCCAGGAACACTGAAGCAGCGTCATCTGGTCATCAAGGTGAAGATTCCGGAACCCTAGACAGACGTCATCCTGAACACTCTAATCAGAACATCCTGAACACTCTAATCAGAACATCCTGAACACTCTAATCAGAACATCCTGAACACTCTAATCAGAACATCCTGAACACTCTAATCAGAACATCCTGAACACTCTAATCAGAACATCCTGAACACTCTAATCAGAACATCCTGAACACTCTAATCAGAACATCCTGAACACTCTAATCAGAACATCCTGAACACTCTAATCAGAACATCCTGAACACTCTAATCAGAACATCCTGAACACTCTAATCAGAACATCCTGAACACTCTAATCAGAACATCCTGAACACTCTAATCAGAACATCCTGAACACTCTAATCAGAACATCCTGAACACTCTAATCAGAACATCCTGAACACTCTAATCAGAACATCCTGAACACTCTAATCAGAACATCCTGAACACTCTAATCAGAACATCCTGAACACTCCACAGACAAAATATTTGAAACAGTAGACCAGAGCAAATGTACAATCCGTCTACATGTGATCAAGAGGATCAAGAGCAGAGGTGAGCTCCTACCTGGAAGGGCCTTGGCCCACTTGACAGCAGAAATGACCTGCCGACCTCCCAGCCGGTTCAAGGTGGTCATGAGGCGTGTGGAGGTGTCGGGAACTGTGCTGTCATATCCGGCATAGATGGTGTCTGGCTCAATGGCCTTGAGTAGAGACAGCATGGTAGGGATGAGCTGAGGCATAGAGCGGGGCACCAGGGAGCGAGCCTCGGGCAGGGGGGGCAGGCTGACCTCTGCAGGGGCGCTTGGCTGGATCCCCTTCAAACGGTTCAGCTTCTTGGTCTTACGAGCTGGAAGAGAAACACAGCAGTGATCATCTTTAGGACAGGAAGTACACTTCCAATATGAAGGGCATGGATGACAGAGAGACTGAGAGAGTGACAGAGATTAGACCAGGAGAAAGAGAGACACAAAAAAGACAAGAGGGAAAGACAGAGACAGACAGAGAGAGAAAGACAGAGAGATACAGAGACAGATAGTGAGAGATAGACATAGACAGAGAGACAGAGAAAAACAGAGACAAAGAGAGACAACAGAGACAAAGAGAGAGACAGACAGATAGAAATAGACAGAGAGACACAGACAGTGAGAGATAGACAGAGAGACACAGACATAGACAGAGAGACAGAGAGACACACAGAGACACAGAAAGAGGGACAGATATTCACCCTCCAGGTTCATTCCTGCCACTAGACACTTCCTGAATCGGCAGGCTGGACAGTTCTTTCGTCTAATCTTGTCAATGATGCAGTCGTTTCTCCCGGCACACAGGTAATTATGTTGTCCTGAGTGGGAGGGACAGTTTAGTAGTTAGGACTGAGTTAAGTCAAGCTGAAAATATCAGGTCACTATCAGACTTCAATTTAACATGTCACCTCTGTGCACACATACAAAAGCATTTCTTAGCATTTGGAATGGCAGATCAAAAAATGTATTACGTGTGGATATGCTTACATGCACATTTCTACTTGTGTGGGAATATACATGTGTGTGTACATGCATGTGTGTAAATGCTTGTTTGTGTACATGCTGATGTATGAGCATGCATGTAAGTGTGTGTACGTGTGTGTGTACATGTGTACATGTGCGTCTGTGTGCTTGCATGGCCCCACCTCTTGCTACCATACCTTCCACAGCTCTCTTGAAGAAGACCTTGCAGCTGCCACAGGTGAGCACCCCATAGTGGCAGCCTGACGCTTCATCTGAACACACCAGGCAGACCTTGGTCCCACTGGCCTTGCTTTGGGACACAGAATTAGTGCCCCCCTCCTGCCTGGAGGTGGAACTGCAGGGAGAGTAAAAGCAGGTCAGGATCAGAGTCATAAACTGCTAAAAGAATGTACAGTAAAAGCTCTAAAGTGAAGCTAAATCATGTTGAATGCCTCCTGGTGGCTGGCTGCAGAACAGGTCAAATACTGCACCTCCATGTTAGCGTCGAGCCATGAGCCAAACTCAGTCTCCCAATTTCCCCCAAAACATCAACATCATTCTGTCATTTCAGATTCACAAGCTCACCAACACCATAGTGTTTCCTCTCCAAATGTAACATTTCCTTGATGCTCAATAAGCACAGCTACGCCCACTGTCTGAATTAACTTATGAAAGGTCTAAGAAATGAATGCATCAATCCGCTAGCATGCTCCATCTGGCCACTAGATGGCGCCTGGCTTTTCTGCAGTCCTGCACCACAAGTCCTACCTCCTATTTCGGCCTCAGCATTAACAACAACGCCCACACAGAGAGGGCTAGGACCGTACTATCTACCAGGGCTAGGACTGTACTATCTACCAGGGCTAGGACCATACTATCTACCAGGGCTAGGACTGTACTATCTACCAGGGCTAGTACCGTACTATCTACCAGGGCTAGTACCGTACTATCTACCAGGGCTAGTACCGTACTATCTACCAGGGCTAGAACTGTACTATCTACCAGGGCTAGGACTGTACTATCTACCAGGGCTAGGACTGTACTATCTACCAGGGCTAGGACTGTACTATCTACCAGGGCTAGGACTGTACTATCTACCAGGGCTAGGACTGTACTATCTACCAGGGCTAGGACCATACTATCTACCAGGGCTAGGACTGTACTATCTACCAGGGCTAGGACTGTACTATCTACCAGGGCTAGGACTGTACTATCTACCAGGGCTAGGACTGTACTATCTACCAGGGCTAGGACTGTACTATCTACTCAGCTAGCATTTCTGCCTGCCTTTTTGTTCCTTACTTTGCTCCTCACTTTGCTCCTCTACTGTTTATGTCTGTCTGTCTGTCTGTCAGTCTGTGTCTGTCTGTCTCTGTGTCTGTCTGTCTGTGTCTGTCTGTCTGTCTGTCTGTGTCTGTGTTTGTCTGTCTGTGTCTGTCTGTGTCTGTCTCTTGCTGTCCCTGCTTTTCTTCCACACCACCTGTCAGTCCTTCATTGGTTACATTTACATTTATTCATTTAGCAGACGCTTTTATCCAAAGCGACTTACAGTAAGTACAGGGACATTCTCCCTGAGGCAAGTAGGGTGAAGTGCCTTGCCCAAGGACACAACGTCATATAGCCACAGCCGGGGCTCGATCTCACAACCTTCCAATCATGAGGCCAACGCCTTAACCGTTAAGCTTGGTTACATAAACATACACACACAGATCAAATCTGACTGAACTGTTGTAGGTGATAGCTCTGTAACACCCACTAACCCTAACCCCTTACCACCACACACTACCCATTAACCCCTCACACTCCACCCATACCCATTAATGTGTGTGATCTCATCTGAAAGTGGTGTTACAATTATGGAGGCTTCCAATTGGTGAACTGGTATTGAGAGTAAAGGTACGAGGATGACTTAGTCAAATCCTATTACTGCATCAGCAGTGTTTGGTCTCTACTCAACCCCCAACACAACAATCTCTTTGACCTACATTTGCCACACCTACGTTAGACAATTTAGCCGACACATTACGATAAGCGGCTGGTAAAGTGTATACACCAGTATTGCTGGGCGGTAATGTCCTAGTTAGGATTATGAGATGTCCTGGTTAGGGTTAGGAGATGTCCTAGTTAGAGTTAGGAGATGTCCTAGTTAGAGTTATGAGATGTCCTGGTTAGGGTTAGGAGATGGGTTAGGAGATGTCCCGGTTAGGGTTAGGAGATGTCCTGGTTAGCGTTAAGAGATGTCATGGTTAGGGTTAGGAGATGTCCTGGTTAGGGTTAGGAGATGTCCTGGTTAGGGTTAGGAGATGTCCTAGTTAGGATTATGAGATGTCCTGGTTAGCGTTAAGAGATGTCATGGTTAGGGTTAAGAGATGTCCTGGTTAGGCTTAAGAGATGTCCTGGTTAGGCTTAAGAGATGTCCTGGTTAGGGTTAAGAGATGTCCTGGTTAGGGTTAAGAGATGTCCTGGTTAGGTTAAGAGATGTCCTGGTTAGGGTTAAGAGATGTCCTGGTTAGGGTTAAGAGATGTCCTGGTTAGGCTTAAGAGATGTCCTGGTTAGGTTAAGAGATGTCCTGGTTAGGTTAAGAGATGTCCTGGTTAGGCTTAAGAGATGTCCTGGTTAGCGTTAAGAGTTGTCCTGGTTAGGTTAAGAGATGTCCTGGTTCGGTTAAGAGATGTCCTGGTTAGGCTTAAGAGATGTCCTGGTTAGGTTAAGAGATGTCCTGGTTAGGGTTATGAGATGTCCTGGTTAGGTTAAGAGATGTCCTGGTTAGGGTTATGAGATGTCCTGGTTAGGTTAAGAGATGTCCTGGTTAGGGTTAAGAGATGTCCTGGTAAGGTTAAGAGATGTCCTGGTTGGGGTTAAGAGATGTCCTGGTTAGGTTAAGAGATGTCCTGGTTAGGTTAAGAGATGTCCTGGTTAGGTTAAGAGATGTCCTGGTTAGGTTAAGAGATGTCCTGGTTAGGTTAAGAGATGTCCTGGTTAGGTTAAGAGATGTCCTGGTTAGGGTTAGGAGATTCATCCCATGCAATTGTAACTTGTTTAACTGAATGCTCCTGTAGGGTTAGGGTTAGGGCTAGTGTTAGGGTTGTAACCCTTTGGCACTTGTTTGGTTTCACACGATGGGTTAGGGTTTCATTATCTGACAACCCCCAATGTTTATGGACTATCACATTATTATGATCAGTGACCGCTGCTCTTTAGTAAAGCCATAAAATGGTCTGCTAAATGAATAAATGTAAATGTCCTGGTTAGGGTTAGGAAATATCTTCCTGAGGGTTATTAGAAGGCCAGCAGGAAGAACCAGGAGGATAACATAACAACCCTGGTAGTTAACCAGGACATCTCCTAACCCTAACCCTTAACCTGTAACCAGGAGGACAGCTAACCAGACCTGTAACCAGTGTGAGGTGTGTGAGTGTATGCAGTATGTGTGTTTTAGTGAGTGTACATGGTGTGTGAGTGTGCATAAAGTGTGAGTGAGCAGCATGTCTGTGAAGAGGCAGAGAAGGAGGTGACCCGAGAGGACGAGCGATCAGCTGCAAGCTGCTAAATGTCACAGACTCATACAAACCTACTCCCAATCATCTCTAACACACACACATCTCAAGACCACAAAGACAGTGTGAGATCAGGTGCACATGATAATTGAGAATGAGGCCTACCTTTTTGTTCACCAATCTGTTCTCTGAACTGCACAAACATGAACTGTCTGGGGTTGTAACACACCACCACCAGAACAATACACCCACAACATCATCCTCCAGTCCATCACTGCATTGAGATCTCAATCCAACTAGTGGCTTCTGGCTTCAACTGCCAGAATAATCCCAATTTGATGAGAAGATGAAACATGCATGCAGGCCATCTGCATTTACAGTTACAATATGTTTATGCCATGAATTTGACTGACAGTCTTCTCATTTAACTGGAAACTGCAAGGCAGCAGTTGGTGTTTGTGACCTATCTGGATAACCAGTGATGATATTACAAGATGTTGAATGAGGTTTGATTTGGAGTTGACATGGTTGTTAGGGTTGTTAGGCATGCCCCAACATGTCCTTACCTCAGAGAAACACCAAGTGTAGTCTGGCCACCTGGCCAGGGAAGTATTGTTTCTGAAAGGGCTACGAACCAGGGTTAGGGTTAACCCAATAATTGAATCTTCATTGTTGCCATAGAGACATGTGGTTCAAAACAGGTAGCACTGTTGACTATGTCAACTATCTGCATAAAGGCAGGAATTCCCCTTCAGCACTACACACACCAGCGCAGCCATGGTGCCATACCGCTCTTCATAAACATCCTTCTTTTCTGACTTCAGAAGTTGCAGCAAGACACCATTCATTCACATGACCTAGTTTCTATACCCATTTGTGGAGACAATAGCTGCTCTACTGGACAGATAAGGTAGGCTAACAGTAGTCAATCTACCCAACACAATAATTTTGCACACAAGTCACACAAACACAAGAATGTTGATACAAGACAAATTAGGATAGAATGGCTGCCTACCATCACACATCTGAAGTGCCTTTTTCTAGCAAGGCCATGTTCCAGATCCACACTAACTCCTGCCCAGCCTGCCCCTTGGCCCAGCCCACACCTCCTGCCGCCTGGCCCAGTCCTCACCTCCTGCCCCCTGGCCCAGTCCTCACCTCCTGCCCCCTGGCCAGGCCCAAACCTCCTGCCCCTTGGTCCAGCCTGCCCCCTGGCCCAGTCCTCACCTCCTGCCCCCTGGCCCAGCCCACACCTCCTGCCCCCTGGTCCAGCCCACACCTCCTGCCCCCTGGCCCAGCCCAAACCTCCTGCCCCTTGGTCCAGCCTGCCCCCTGGCCCAGTCCTCACCTCCTGCCCCCTGGCCCAGCCCACACCTCCTGCCCCCTGGCCCAGCCCACACCTCCTGACCACTTGTGTTTACCAAGAACATTCTTTACCTGTAGAAGCCAGTTGAGAAGGAGGCAGGGGAGCTGGAGAAGCCGTCTCCCCTCTGCATTCCTGAAGCGTCTGTGTAGCCTGGGGTCCGATTGCTCCAGGCTTCCCCGATGGTCGTCAGTGCAGGGTAGAGGCTGAACCCGGGTTTCTGGTCCTTGTGAGTGCCTCCACTGCTGGAGCTGGAGCTGGAGGCCGGGCTGGAGGACCGCACTCCAAAGTGGTAGCTCTGTCCGCTGGAGGTGCTTACCCCACAGATGGAAATGGGGCTGGGGAGGCCAGAGGACGGGGAGGAGGTGGAGCCACTACTCATCTGGCAGTAGTTTCGCCCAGAAGAGGTCTTCTCCTGCTTGATAAGTCCCGGGGTACACAACTGTAGGAAACCAGCATCCTTCTCTTTCTTCACCACCAGGGCGGCGCTGAGCGTGGGTGTGGTGGAGGCAGACGTGCTTGAGTTGGACTCATCCTGAGAAGGTGTGAGGCTGCTGCCGTTCAGACCAGAGGAACCACCTCCTCCAAGTCCAGCCAGGGAGGGCTTAGAGTCCCTCTCAGAGTTCAGTTCCCCCAGCAGGGAGTCGTCCCCCAGGGTGGAGAGGAACGCATCGTCCCCTACGTAGAAGTCTGAGGGAGAGCCAGTTAGCTCAAAGTCCTGGAGCAGATCTAGGGTGTTGTCGTTGAACAGCTTCTGGCTCACGTCAACATCTCTGTGCCCGAAGGCGTCGTGATCCAGGTCCATGGAGTCTCCTTTATCCATGGAGATGTCCTCAGTCTTCAAGAACAGACTGGGGTCTGATCCTCCTATCAGAGACTCCATAGATGGGGAGGCTCGGGTCAGGTCAGCAATGCTGGCCTCAAGTCTGGAGAAGCTTTCCCCCGCAGCACCAAGAGAACTTGAGGCGTGGCTCTGAGCCTGCTGCGGGGGGCGCTGCCCCTTCAGCTCCAAGTCTTCCATGTAGAGGCCAACTGAGGCTGTGACAGAGCCTGTGGTGAGCTCCTCTGGGGGGGGGCTGATGCTGAGGCCGTTGAGCACGTCTCCGGGCTGCATGAGAAGACTGGACGGGAAGCCCACAGATGTGGCGGAGGCTACGGACATGGCACTACAAGGAGCGACTCTCAGTGGGGCTCCCTCAGTAGGGCTCTCTCTGTACACCAGCGTGCTCAGATGGGCATCTCTGGTACTCTTTCTCCTCTTTACTCCTCCTTCATCCATATTTTGGTCCTAATTGTTTGACAGAACAAGAAACTAATTTATGAGAGAACCAATTAGCAGATAAAACACAGCATCCTTTGAATGGTTCTGTTTACGAATGTAGAGTGACTGATGGTTTGGTTGTAATGACAGCAAGAAAGCAAATAATATTAACACAAACTTAATTAAATCTGAAACTCAAATGATCTCAACAAATAAGAATAATCAAAACACAAATATTATTTAATGATATCAAAATGATGATCACTTAGATGAATGAATGTGAATTCATGGCTGTAAGGAAGAAGCAGACCCATCTGGACAAACTGATTAGAAAAACTTTTCAACTTAAACTAGCAAAGCTGCACTGCCCCAATGTAATAAGAGAACTGTGGGCTATATGACTTAGATATCTTAAAGAGGAAGATAACATTACTGGTAGAAGTATATTACAAGATTACTTTGAAAATGTAGACTGGCATACAATTTGGAAATTAATATAATCGTGTCAAATTGAAAGTATTAATAATACTATTATTAGGCCCTGCTTCTGTGAGTATTATGCGCCCTGGATAGCATATTTGGCTAGCTAAGTTAGAAACTATCCTTTATATATTTATAAATGTCCGTTTTGTCACTTAAATGCAAGTTAGTGAAATAGACTCCGAGTAGGAAGCTAGCTACTTCTAAAAGCAATGGTAGTTTGTCACCATCATCGACAGACCCTTTAATAACTAGCTAAGCTACAGTGTCATTAATATAATACTGTAAGTCATAAAGCAATAATACTGTAACTCATAATGTAATAATACTGTAAATCACAATGTAACAATACTGTAGCTCATAATGTAATAATATTTTAACTTATGATGTAATAATACTGTAGTTCATAATGTAATAATACTGTAGCTCATAATTAACAATATTGTAGCTCATAATGTAATAATGCTATAGCTCATAATGTAATAATACTGTAGTTCATAATGTAATAATCCTGTAGCTCATAATATAATAATGCTGTAGCTCAATACAATAATACTGTAGTTCATAATGTAATAATACTGTAGCTCATAATGCAATAATACTGTAGCTCATCATTTAATAATACTGTAGTTCATAATGTAATAATACTGTGGCTCATAATGCAATACTGAAGCTCATAATAACACTGTAGCTCATAATGTAATAATACTGCAGTTCATAATGTAATAATACTGCAGTTCATAATGTAATAATACTGCAGTTCATAATGCAATAATACTAGTAGGTCTAATAGTCCACTGCACTATATCCTGCATGCTAGCTAAGTTAGGCGCCATATAACACAACAATAATACTGTTATTATAGTTCTATGACTTCCAGTCGTCCACTGCACTCTGTCCTGCATGCTAGCTAAGCTAGCCACTCTCTTAGTTGCTGCGACAACGCTAGCTTAGCATTACGTTAGCTTAGCACTACGCTAGCTTACCACAACATTATCTAGCTATATAGCAGCTAAGCTAACACATTAAGTTCCCCCCAAATGTCGCTGCCGTTCATGTAGCTTAGCTAACCCTAAGCCTAGCTAACTAACTAATGTACATGCAGTCAAGTAGCTTCGCTACATATCGACCTTTTAGCTTTGTCATTTAAAAACATTAAGTCAAACTGCATCAACATCATCAGATGGAATCAGACATTTAGAGGTAAAAACATGTTATTTTCTTACCCGTTAAACTCTTGTTACTTGATGCATCTTCTGACATTGTTTTGGTTGTTATCCTTAATGCTGTTAGCTGAACCAAACTGCGTGTTTATTTGCAGATCGTCGGTATAAGATTAGATTAGATAGTTATTATTTATTATTATTATTATTAAGATCAAGTCATTTAAGCCGCGTCGAAGAAATCGAGAGCAAAATGCATAAGAAAAGCAAAAATAATCAAACTACTTAAGTCTCTTAGCAGCTCTGACGGTACATAGAGAAAGTAGCGCCTCTAGGAAAACATCCAAAATGGAGCTGACAGGACGACCTGTCACATCCTGAATACTGTGACGCCCCCTGGCGACCAAGAGAAGACTGCAGTCTGCAGCTGGGCTGTCTGCAGCTGGGCCGTTTCAAATGTTCCACATGGTAAACATGCCACATCACAGGTCAGACCACTAACGTGTTTTTCATTCAGATCAAACCAAGGCCTACAAACCAAGGCTTTATTTTTTTCTGATATTTTACCAAATAACCTATTTTACTTTTCTGTCTTGACACTTATTATTTTATACCACCTTGAAATGTTTTTCATACACTTTAGTATAGGTTTTCATCAATAAGAATGGTAAATCTCAACATTCCTTAAACTTTCTAGGACTTATGAAAAGTTAAAAGACAGGACTGGAGAGAGGAGCAGACTAAAACAGAGTGAGTACAGTAAAGTACAGTAGAGTATAGTAGAGTACAGTAGAGTAGTGTAATAAGAGGATGGTAAAGTAGAATAAAAGAGTACAGTAGAGTAGTGTAATAAGAGGATGGTAAAGTAGAATAAAAGAGTACAGTAGAGTAGTGTAATAAGAGGATGGTAAAGTAGAATAAAAGAGTACAGTAGAGTTGTACAATAGACTGCAGTAGCGTAGTACAAGAGTACAGTTGCGTAGTACAATAGAGTACAGTAGAGTAGTACAATATGGACAGAGGGACAGAAGAACACTGACATTTATTACACATTAAGCTTTTTACAGTTTTAAACAGCTCATAACAAACCATAATGATGCAAAAGGACTGTGTGTACTGCGGGTCAGATGGGTCAGCAGGTTAAGGCATTGGCCTCATGATCGGAAGGTCACCCTACTTGCCTCAGGGAAAATGTCCCTGTATTTACTGTAAGTCGCTTTGGATAAAAGCGTCTGCTAAATGAATACATGTAAATGTAAATGGACTAGGGATGTGTGGGCCTGGCTGCAGTCTGTCCACCAGCTGATCCAAAATCATTATTCATAATTATCAAAAACAAGTTATAGCAGCCTACCGAGTATCATTGTCAATAACCTTTAAGAATATGGACTGATAATGAATAAATGTAACCTATCGGTAATGTTTATGTTTCTGGGTTTCTGTGGGTGATATTTTCCGGGTAGTTTGGGGTGATATTTCGGGATGGTTGTGGGTGATGTTTCTGGGACTCTGGAGGACTATCTGGAACAATCCCCACGGTTTAATTGGTTTGATCTATGATCTAAAAGTGCACCTGCTTACAACATTCTTTGATAATAGTTTGATTATTATTATATTTTGCACACACATTTCCTCCCCACCTTCCCAAACAGTACATCTACAAGAAAAATATAAACATATTCTGATCCCTTCGTACAAATCAGTATGAATCTGAATAAAACAACAATGGTTATAAATCATAACGAGATGCACACATGCATCACTTGTGTTACAATGTGTTCTACCACCATCTCAAGACATCTGTCTACAGACCTCTTATTATTGACCTTGAAGAGATCATTCAAACTCATAAATGTAGCAAAGAACACTGCCTGCTTCTGGCTAATACAAGGCAACATCACTTCAAGCCCACAGGCTAAGGGTCATCTGCACTAGATCAGAAAAAACTAATCCTGAAAACTTAAGATTTTCAGGTGTAGGTTATG
This sequence comes from Protosalanx chinensis, assembly GCA_030340685.1. Taxonomy (NCBI): domain Eukaryota; kingdom Metazoa; phylum Chordata; class Actinopteri; order Osmeriformes; family Salangidae; genus Protosalanx; species Protosalanx chinensis. The sequence continues at coordinate 14,296,081 of CM059330.1, read as the reverse complement.
TTAGTACCTGTGTACCCTGACCTGTGGGCTACTGGTGGTGTTACATCAACTGTACATAGGACTGTTGGGCAGGTGCATGCTGGGATGCCATCATCAAAAGATAAGGCATAGCCCAATTTTACAAACTTCAAATGTAAATAGCAACATGTGCCACTAATGAGTACACAGTTGAAAAAACTACTACTTTTACCAACATCCATGAACCCGCTTCAAAAAAGTGTCAATTATTTCCTGAAAGTTTGAGTCTTCCAGCGGATGTGTGAGTTTGGTTTCAGACTTTGCAGAGTTGATGTGTTTGTTTTCAACATACAAGAAAGGTCGTTCAGTAGCTGCAAGAAGAAGAAACACACTTATTCAACAAAAGTATTGGAACTGGTAAATCATGTTAAATAATTGATTCAACCATCTAAATAAGGTTTATTTGAACCAATTTGGCTGCATTTGTACATTTATTACTTTATTTAAAAAATATTTGTAAAACCTTTTCAAAATCTTTTCACACACAGTGAGAAAGTGAGAAGTGGAGATAGAGAAGGAGGGAGCGTTAACAGAGAGCAGTTAAGCAGAAAACAAGTTCAGTACAGTACAAGACAAGACAGTACAAGACAGTACAGTAAAGTATAGTATAGTACAGTATAGTACAGTACAGTATAGTACAGTACAGTATAGTACAGTACAGTATAGTACAGTACAAGACAGTACAGTAAAGTATAGTACAGTAAAGTATAGTACAGTACAGTATAGTACAGTATAGTACAGTATAGTACAGTACAGTACGGTAGAGTACTTGCTCCATGGTAGCTTTGTAGAATATTTTATGTTTGATGTGCCTGATAGGATTAGGGTTAGGTTCAGGAAATGACTAACCACCAAATACAGATTCAAACCAAAGCCTGGGTTAGGGTTTCAAGCCTGGCCTGAAAATGTAAGTAGAAACTACATATGATTTTTGTAGAAATGTAAGGGGTGAAAGTAAAAAGTTGTCAGATAAAAAGCAGTGAAGTACTGATACCACAATAATCTACTATAGTACTTCCCACTTCCATGGTGCAGCACTGGTGGTTCAGTGGTAGGATTCTTGCCTACTATGTGTGGGGCTGGGGTTTGAATCCCAATGGGGGTTTAATTCCTGGCGGATGCATTGAACTTGAGTGCACCTGCCGAATTTACCCATGGTGGGACTGTAAGGGATAATGTTTCTTTCATCTGTGGTGAACAGGACAGGTGTCTAACAGAGTACATCACCTTCAGTAGATGAACAGGACCCTGGTGCGAGGTAGGGTAGCGTAGGAGGGGTCAGCCATCTTGCGCACCCTGGAGTAATTCACAAACCCTCTGAGGAACAGCATGAAGCCTGGAGCAGAGCAAGACATTATGTGTTACTTCTGAAATCATATTATCATCACCAGATGCTTTAATCCAAAGTAGTGTGCAGTGTCTTGATCTGCCCCACTGAGTAGAAGGTACTCTACAGTCCTTTAGGGGACAGACACTCACCCAGAAGCAGGAACACCCACCACAGCCAGTACTGCCCATCAAAGTATCCAGGGAAGTAAGTGGAGAACTGTAAGGAAAACAATGGCACCTGTTACATACAAACTGTTGCACCATGCCACACCAACCCTGGCTGAGATATGGTTACACTGTGTCTGGTAATCTGCCAGAGCTTTGGCTCTAAATATTGAAGTGCTGTTAAAACGATGAACTTCATTGACTTTGTATGTAAAGAGGTAGGCTGGATGGTGAGAAGATGGAGGCGTAACACCTCACCCGAACGATGAGGACCCATTTGATGAGTGACAGGCCGAAGCCAGAGATGGCACCATAGCGGCCAGCTGCAGAGGTGGTCAGGCAGAAGGACAGGAAGAAGCCGATCCAGTTGAAGAGGAATGCCACTGGAGGAAGAGACCACAATCACACATTAAAAAACACAAATCTGCTGTGGCCACGTCCAACATTATGGTACATGCCAACCGAGCCATAGAGCTGGTCACAGCTAACAAAGTATCGACATGAGGCTGAGTGGCACCTTACACAAACACAGGATGTCGCCTGAAGTTACAGTTCAATGTCAATGTCAATATATTGTTAATATGTTAGACAAGGCTTGTTCTGTACTCGTACTGAAAAAGGTAAGCATGAAGATGCCATCGTTGCCGATCCTGAGCTGGTCAGCATCATCAAACTCATCCCTGGCAGCAAAGTCATCCTCCTGCAAAAAGACAAGGGAACAGTCTCAGGTTATTTCCTCAGGGCCCAAATCTGCCACGTTGTGTTCCAAGATTACAAGTCTGTCAAATCTTCAGTCTATTAAACTGGTGTCATGAGGGTGCAGGTTTTCGTGTCAACCAAGCAACTACACCACAAACTAGTTTGTCTACTTGGTGAAATCAGCTGCTTGGTTGAAATGAACACCTGCCCCCTCTAGGCCCTCTCTCATTGCACTAGAGTGAATAGCTGTACCCGGTAGAGTTTTACCGTAACTCTGCCAGGCACAAGGGGGACTGCAGCCTCGGCTTTAGAGCGCTCTGCCTCATCGTAGGATGGCAGGGCGGTGGCAACACTGTAGGACGGAGGGTTGGGGAAACGGCCACCATCTTCCTTGTAGTCAAAGAAAGCTGTGGAGGAGTGGAAGATGCATGAGCTACTTCAGCCATCTGGAACACAGGTCAGAGTTCTGGAACACCAGGGTCAGATTTATGGTTTTTGAAGGATGATATAATAACTGATCAACATTGATCTTGTTGAACCCCTGTCAAGTGAAACCTCCTCACAGCTAAGTAATAAACTAAAGATGTACAAATGTGTAACCTCTAACAGGGTAGATGAAGTGATGATCTAGTGATGACTGTGTGCCGTTGATACAAAGGAGTTTCCCTTGGGATAAATAAAGTATTCTGAATCTGAATCTTGCTTGAGGTCTAAAGGTGGACTAGGAACATAGCAAGGAAGAGTCTTCCATCGAATGTGATTGGGCTCACCTGCTGTATGGCTTTACATAGTGGCACAACTAGCTTTCCCTGCCATGATATTAAGTTAAAAGAATCATTGAATAGTTCCCAGTGACAGTGTAAAAGTATTTCTGGATGACAAGTCCCTCCCATGACGAGGAGCCAACCTGTGTTGGCTGCTGTGACACTGCTGTAGGGTGGGGGAGCCTCCTGGGAAGAAACGCCTGGGTCCTCCTCATTCACCAGCTGCAGACAGAACATACAATCACTACTGCAGAACACAATACTGCAGAACACAATACTGCAGAACACAATACTGCAGAACACAATACTGCAGAACACAATACTGCAGAACACAATACTGCAGACAGGACTTTACACTATTTGAGATAAGCATTTACACCAATGAAAACAAGATACTTGAGAGGACATGGTAAGTTTACTGGAGGGCAGGGCTAGTCTATAATGTGTAATATCACCAGTTTACTGGAGGGCAGGGCTAGTCTATAATGTGTAATATCACCAGTTTACTGGAGGGCTGGGCTAGTCTATAATGTGTAATATCACCAGTTTACTGGAGGGCAGGGCTAGTCTATAATGTGTAATATCACCAGTTTACTGGAGGGCAGGGCTAGTCTATAATGTGTAATATCACCAGTTTACTGGAGGGCAGGGCTAGTCTATAATGTGTAATATCACCAGTTTCTAAAGGACTTCTAAAGGACTAAACCTATAACATAGACCACTCCAGCTTCATATACTAGATGGATATAGTAACAATATTAAAAACATCCAAACTAACACAAAACGCACGACTTGATTTGTCTAAGTCAACCTTGTAAAATCTGCCCATTTAAACACATTAAAGGACAGTTCAACCTAAAGCTCCAATATACTGGGTGGGACCTTGTGTGAATGGGCACGGCAGCTAGCACGGCATAAGCACGGCATATAGCACGGCAGCTAGCACGGCATATGGCACGGCGGTTAGCACGGCATATAGCACGCAGCTAGCACGGCAGCTATAGCACGGCTATATGCCGGCATATAGCACGGCAAATAGCACGGCATATAGCACGGCAGCTAGAACGGCATATAGCACGGCAGCTAGAACGGCATATAGCACGGCAGCTAGCACGGCATATAGCACGGCATATAGCACAGCAGTTATCACGGCAGCTAGCACGGCATATAGCACAGCAGTTAGCACGGCATATAGCACGACAGATAGCACGGCAGCTTTAACTGAACAGTCGGTTTAATGAACGAGTGATTTTCATTAATGCATAAAACACAGATAGAAATTGTTACTAGTCTGAATCTGCAGTTTTAATAACTAGTCAGAGCAGATAAATTAGTCGATATAAACCAGCTGTCTGGTGTGGGTTAGGATTAGGTCTGTCTGGTGTGGTGTATATATACTGTATATATACTGTAATATACAGTGTGGGCTGTCTTACCTCCTGATAACTGCTGTCTTGCTCTGCCATAATGTCCGAGATCACTGATTCAATCACCTGATCACTTTAGTTCTTAATCTGTATAAGTAAATAATAGTGTTGATATCAAACTAAAGGAGTAAATATAGTGTTGATATCAAACTAAAGGAGTAAATATAGTGTTGATCTATCAGAGAGCGGCCATCTCTTCTCTTCCAGGCCGGGTTAGGGTGCTTGTTGTTCCGCCTTCTCACTGACATGTGACCGACTGAGACCAACTGACTGGTTCAACAACAAGACGTAATAAGATCAACCACACTGAAATGATTACATCATTACTTAGGAATTACTATCAAATGTATTTTATTTAAAGGACAAATACTCCAAAAGCAACTTTGTATCAAACGGAATCATTGGTTCATGTGATCATAAAGAAACGGTCTCAACCAAGTACAAGTAGTCATTGAATAAGCAGCAGGCCACCTGTCTTACACTGGAGGCTCCACCTGTCTCACACTGGAGGCTCCACCTGTCTTACACTGGAGGCTCCACCTGTCTCACACTGGAGGCTCCACCTGTCTCACACTGGAGGCTCCACCTGTCTTACACTGGAGGCTCCACCAGTTTGTTATGCATATGCATCATTCCTGTCAGGAAGAAAAGCAACACATAAAGAAATCTTCAAATTATTTTATTTTTTAAACCCAAAGCTAATTTATACTCATTCCAACATTGTAAGACCCTGCATTTTCTTGCAGCAAAGTTTTAAATAAATCAACAACAAAAATCCACACATTGAGTGTTTGTAGCACCAAGATAGCTTTTTGACCACAGCTCTTTGCTGCGAAACTCTCACCCTTGAAGTACTTGACTGTTTTGACCTTCAGCTCTAGTGTGGCATCTTCATCACACACAAACACCGTCTGTGGATGCTGCTGGAAGGCAGACACTGTCCACATGTGGTTGACGCCCTCCTCAATGGCCTTGTACAGAGCGAACGCTTTATGAGCTCCTGTGATTAGGATCATCACCTGCTCAGCAAACATACATGAATTAACACAGGATACTGATGGAAAGCTTTCAGCTCTCTGATAAAGCAGAGCGATTCTATAAAGCAACATACCAATAGTGCAAATAAAACAAGCAGGAGAGTCAGAAGGCAGAAGGCCTAAGTTCTGACTGTGTGTTAGTGGTCAGCGTAAGGGACAAAGGGCCGACCCTGTGTGTTAGGGTTAGTGGTCAGTGTCACTGGTCAGTGGTCAGCGTCAGGGATATATGGCTGACCCTGTGTGTTAGGGGAGCACTAGAGTGATGGTCCTCACCTCCTTGGCGTCCATTACAGTGCCAACCCCTACAGTCAGAGCCATGGTGGGCACCTTGGACAAGTCTCCTTCGAAGAAGCGAGCGTTGGCTAGGATGGTGTCGCTGGCCAGAGTCTTCACTCGCGTCCTGGATTTCAGGCTGGATCCCGGCTCGTTGAAGGCAATGTGGCCATCTGGCCCAATGCCTGGACATGGACTGTGTCATTGTGCAGTCATGTCCTCCTCTTACTCATAGCTAGTGTGTAGTGTTCACTGCCTCTAACAACATACATTACAGATTTGTGTTTGCATGGGAGCATCCTCCTCACCTCCTACAAACAGCTCGATCCCTCCTGCTGCTGTGATCAGACCCTCGAATGCCTCACACTCCTGCTGCAGGTTGGCTGCGTTGCCATCCAGGATGTGGGTGTTCTCTGCACGAATGTCGATGTGCTTGAAGAAGTTGTTCCACATGAAGGAATGGTAACTTTCAGGGTGCTCTCTGGGGAGTCCTATATGATTCAAAGAACTGTTCATCCAAGCAGTCTTGGTTCCAGGAAGTTTGGCTTCATTTGTATATTTAAGAGCAAGGTTTTATGCAGAAAAATAGGTAAAGCACATACCGACATATTCATCCATGTTGAAGGTTTTGACATATTTGAAAGACATTTCTCCATTCTTATAATATTCAATCAGCTTTTTATAGCATCCTAGCGGTGTACTGCCTGTGGTAGGAAGATAAAACACTGTAGAGACACTAGAAGCAGAATAGTCATTTAGCTATACTGAGTTGGCTGCACAGTGGCAGAGAGGAACACTTACATGTTGAATGACAAACAAATCATTTTTCTTATTACAGCATTTATTGCACTTTGGATGCTAAACCTATGTTGATAAACATAACATCCTGCATCCAAATGCTCCTTCTATGAAACATCTGCAGTACTTCAGTCTTCCTCACGGTGGCACTGATGAAGTCTTACCAGTAGGAAGTCCCAACGTGAACAATCTGTCTGGACCAGGATTGAAGTGAAGTATTTTATTCCTGATGTATTTAGCTGCCCATTCACTGGCCTGGTCATAGTTACTGAGGATGATCAACTTCATTGTGCTGAATAGACTTGAAAGTTTAAGAAGGACAAAGCTGTTATCACAAGATACAAATCATCACATATTTTAGTGTTTGTTTTTTTAGACTTTAGACCCATGAAGGGTTGGAACTCATAATTCAGAAGACGTGACATTTGTATTTTTGCACGATCAGCAGTTTATCTATGTTTTCCGTGGTTACTGTCTATGGTTATCTGTAGTTAGCCCTATAGTTATATTATGATTATTGTCATTTTTTGGTATTTTTGCAAACTTTCGCAGAATTGAACAGAACAGAATATAAACATACCTTTTATCGCATCCCACTCCTCCCGTCTGTCTCGCGGAATCAGGAAGATATCAAGAGGAGCGCGAGGTACAGGAAAACTGTAGTCACGTGACGGAGGACGGGAGAGTCCAGTACGAGAGGCGGGGCGACAGGTCACGAGCCATTACAACCAAGATGTTGACCGAAAATAAACGGTCTTTTTATATTTTGTCACACTTAAAAAAGGTATTTAGGATAAGTTATATATAATTTATGTATAAAAGTTATAAAACATTAAACAAATACAGATTTTCAGGGACTTTATTAATAAACAAATTATGACATTGATCCAATCAGCTATATCACATCATCCACTGCCCTGCCCTGATCCAATCAGCTATATCACATCATCCACTGCCCTGCCCTGACATAGTCAGCTATATCACATAATCCACTGCCCTGCCCTGATCCAATCAGCTATATCACATCATCCACTGCCCTGCCCTGATCCAATCAGCTATATCACATCATCCACTGCCCTGCCCTGACATAGTCAGCTATGTCACATCATCCACTGCCCTGCCCTGATCCAATCAGCTATGTCACATCATCCACTGCCCTGCCCTGACATAGTCAGCTATATCACATCATCCACTGCCCTGCCCTGATCCAATCAGCTATATCACATCATCCACTGCCCTGCCCTGACATAGTCAGCTATATCACATCATCCACTGCCCTGCCCTGATCCAATCAGCTATGTCACATCATCCACTGCCCTGCCCTGACATAGTCAGCTATATCACATCATCCACTGCCCTGCCCTGATCCAATCAGCTATATCACATCATCCACTGCCCTGCCCTGACATAGTCAGCTATGTCACATCATTCAAGGAATGGAAGAAAACATTAGTATTTAGACAGGACAACTGAAACACTTCACTAGCTCTGGTACAACTCTGTGTCTCCATCTGAAAGGGTTAATGCTGGGGGAGAGAGGTGGGGGTGTGGAGGTAGATATATCTAAATGAGGGGTTCTCAGAAAAATACACCCACATGAATACAGGCTTGTGATAAATACCATGTTTATTTAGAGAAACACGCAGGAACATCTGAAGTTTGAGAGGCAGGTAGAGGATCTATTACTCAGTTTCAAAGTCTGACAGTTTCTTCCTCTTGCACTGCTCATGGACACGGTTCCCCCATGTATAAGTCAGGTACATGATGATCATGGCTGAAACACATCAAAGACATGTTTACTCAATCTGTGTGTTTTCATCAAATAACAGCAGCTCTTTGGTAAAAGGTAAAAGTTATCTCTCTCTCTCTCTATATATATATATATATATATATATATAAATAAGATAACTAGTAAGTTCCCTGTGCATGCTCCAGAACTCACGGGGTACGAATCTGAAGACAGATGTCCTGGTCCGTCTCCAAATGTTGGGGATTCCGTTAGAGAAGTAGTTTGGGAAAGCCCTCTGCTCGAAGGGGGACAGACTGTATGTGATCATATGTCTAACCTTTGCCAGATGTCCAAACTCACGACCCATGATGTCTGATGAGTTGATCTGAAAAACCAAAAAAGCTGAGTGACTGCAGTATGAACATCTCACTAAGCAGCATAGCAGTAACTACTTAGCTACCATCTTAACCTTTCTGACTTAAAGTCAGGCTCCCTCATACCTGGCTGATGTGTTTTCAGACAGGGGTTCATAGCACTGATCTTTAAGTACATTTAGCAGTATGTACCTACTATAACATGTCCACACTATTAGCCTCAGGCATAGCTCTGTGTATGTATTAATGCGTTCAAGTGCAATAAAGTAGTAAGTAAACTACTACTGGCTAAGACAACTTAATGTCTAGTATTCCTCACGTACTATACGTCTCGAAAGAGAATATTTCAAGGTAAATATCTAACACATTAGAGATGAGACACGCAGCAAAATTGGGACGAGACCTTGTTTGACATTCACATGAAAATACACAACATATCAAAGTTCAGTTAGTTATATTGCAGAAAGATATATTCATATAGGCTTAATTACGTAGTAACATTCTCTATCATTTTTAAATAAGGTTGTAAAATCAAAAAGGACATTCATTACTAACCTTTAGCCGCGATGACTTGTAATGGAGGATAACTGTTGTGACGACAGAGCTTCCTTAACTTGACTGGAGAATGACAACACTGCCCCCTAGTGTGTAGGAGTGCGAACACTGCCCCCTAGTGTGTAGGAGTGCGAACACTGCCCCCTAGTGTGTAGGAGTGCGAACACTGCCCCCTAGTGTGTAGGAGTGCGAACACTGCCCCCTAGTGTGTAGGAGTGCGAACACTGCCCCCTAGTGTGTAGGAGTGCCACACCGTCATACTTGACTAGTAAAAACAAGATTAGGGGAAATAGTATATGCGTTTTACATAGGATATATTTTCACTAGGGTCAGGTAGGACTGGGCTAACACTAGCACCATAGATGGTGTATGCGATCCGACAACCTGAACCCTAAGATAATTAGGTATTGTGGTATAACTGACAGAGGTGAGCAGGGCACATGTTTTCAGAGTGGGGTATCTCTGGAGCATCTCTACAGTTGGCTGTGATTGGAATCAACTTTAGGGTTAATCAACTTTAGGGTTAGCCTACTACACATTCTCATCTGATAGAGTTGGAGCACATTCACACTATAGTACAGTTGGCAAGAATCCTTTAACAGACACTTGAACTATGCAGTTTGTTTATTCTAGTTTCCCACAGACCATTCAAAAATATAGTTTCGAAAAATCAGCAGCACAACAAGAGCTTAGTGTAAATTCATTTGATATGCATAAATAGTACGTCACGCCTTTAGATAATTCGTATATACAAATTAATTGCTAGCCTATGCAGCCATTTCATGACCAAAGGTAAAACACACCAGTACCAGTCAGCTGATATGATGCTTTTGGATATTATGAAAAGAGGTTTCCCTGAGATAAATGCAATACCAAGCAATAAAATGTAAAAGTGTTTCAGTCATTAAACAGGAATCACTTTTATATTTAGTCCAGAACAGTTACTTAAAATAAGCAGATTGTGTTTTAAGTCATAAACGATAAGGACAAACCCCCACCCAAAATAAATAAACAAATAAACTTAAACATAAAAATCCTTTTGACAATATTTTCACATTGTCAGCTGCAACATTACAAAACAAAACAAGACGGATGCACTAAAAGATTGTTCACAACATTTCTGCCATCACATCACTACAACAAAAGCAAAATTAATGCTAATAATAATAATAATAATAATAATAATAATAATTCCCATTTGGATAAATAACTTTTCCAGTATTTAATACAGCTCTTGGCACTGGATGAAGTAAATGCCTCTGCTCTGGATAAATACAATTTCAGGCAAACATGGTTTTACAATATATGAAATGTCTAAGGCTGGCTAAGTATTGCATATCTGATTCTGGTGGAAGCCATGCAAGAACATTGAGAAGCTCTCCTGTTTTCAAGGCTGTCGGGAAGTTTTAAAGATCTTATGCTTGTAAAACTGAAACAACGATGACACACTGTCACTCTTGGATGTTAGCGACAAGTACAGCGAGTGGCGATCATCTCCTCGTACACCTTGTAGGTGATGATGCCGTTGTACTCTGTGATGACATTCATGGGTTTGTATTCAGAGGGAACACAGGAAGGTCTTGGCATTGAGCCATCCAGTTTCTCGTATATGATGTTCTGCACCATTGTGTGGACCGGGGACCCGTACATGAAGCCCATGGTTCTAGGACAGATTCCCTTGCAGTACCTGGGGTTGTACCAGTGAGGGTAGATGATCCAGTGGCTCAGTTTCAGCTGGCTGAAGGTTACCCGGAAGTCGTACAAAGCACAGTCGTTAGTGGGGAAGTCGTAGGTGGACTTGAGTTCGGGGAGGCTGCTTTTAGCAGCTCTGTTTCTGGATGCATTCCTCCTCAGTCGCCCCCTGTTCTGCCCCACCCAGCGCTCAGCCTCAGAGTCCCTCTGGGTTTCAAACCGGTTCCATTCTGCTGACCTCTGGTGGTGTGAGGCCCGTTCGCTGGTATCATTGAGATATAACAGCAGAGATGGTGATCTCAGTGTCATCTCCACAGAACCCCCTCTGGACACCCTAAACCTTCTTTCCTCAGCACACTTCAGGTTGAGGAGAAGATTAATATTTTTGTGACGAGCCTGTAGGAGGGGGAGCAGGAAGGTGCTAATGTCCACCTCTAGCCACCTGCTTGTGCCTGCTGGACTGCCTCCCCTCCCCAACAGGAAGCTGGAGGCCTGCTGGGCCCTGGGCCTGAGGGGACACTGCCCTGGCTGCTGTTGCTGCTCAACTGACAGGTGGCAGACAGATGGAACCAGGCTTGGGCGCTCAAAAGAGTAGAGCAACACAGATTTCATAGGCTGTTCTTTGTCTCTCACCTGCTCAAGGTTGAAGGACAGGTCTTGCATAAAGATCTCTTTAGGAAAATATGGAAAAAATATTTAAGTGCAACAGATCATTGTTATCAGTTTTGTTTAGTCACGTCTGTCCAGGCCACAATAATTACATAAATGTTACATGAACTTCATAAGATCATACATCTTTACATGGAAGTGTATGAATGTTTAAGCACATTACTGTTCCAATTTCTTGTTTACCTTTGATCTGCTCGAGACATTCTTCTCTTGGTGTTATGAGTCTCACAGTGTTGAACAGCCGGTTAGTCCCAGATGCACCCTTCTGGTTAACAGACTTCTTGTAAAGTCTTTTCATGTACCGAACATGTGTAGGCTCCGCGCGCTGATTCGGTGTTGGGTCTACATCTTGCCAGGGTTCTCCACCTTGTTCCGACAATGCCCTCAAAAGGGGGGATAAAATATTTCCATGGTGAAACAGAGAGGAGTCGGCAAAGTTGTTTAATCCATTCGTCGTTGAAGGGGTTGGTCGTAGGGAACGACCACATATCACAAGATGCAGTAAAAGAAAAGTGTTCAGATTATAAAGCACAACTGACATCCGCACAATAGTTTCCATAGTAAACAAATCATGCAACATTTGAGCTCGAGCTGTGAAAACGGATGTCAACCCACCTGTGCACGTGCTACTCATCAAGCAGGTGCGTTAATCACCGCAGGTGAAGTTACTGGATGAAAACCAAACAGTTTAATATTGAAAGGGATTCATGTGTTAGACGTGTCTAAGTATATTGCTCTTCTGTAAAGGCTATCCATCTATATGACCTAATCATTAATAGTGGACAGGTCTACCTCTGAATATCTTTCTACGATCTGGATTTTTTTCTTCTTCTTTGTAAATATTAATTTGGCCTTTTTGATTTTTTATTCTGTCTGTGTGTCCCTTTGTTGTTGTGTCTGAGCCCTTTAACCTTCCACCACATCTCCTCTTCAGGGGAACAGATCTGCGGTCTGCGCTGCCAGAGGCTGCTGACAGCGGCAGAGCGGCAGAGCGGCAGAGAGGCAGAGCGGCAGAGCGGCAGAGCGGCAGAGCGGCAGAACAGGATGGTTGGCGGAATCTGGCTGGTTTAATAATGACTGATTTAATCATGCATAATGATTAAACTGACGGTAGAGATTGAGGATGAAAAATACAGCCTTGACTTCATCATTACTCAGAAGAGGAACCGGGTCAGAATGTGTTATTATTGTTCTCATTCCTGCTGGTGGAACGAGCTGGAAGTTTTTCATGAAACCACTCCTCCATGTTTCCTGCATGTAAACAGAGTTAACCCTAACCCTAATGCAAATCAACATTCCTAAACCTCGCATGAATGTGCATCCCACCATCCCAACCTCCCCTACTCATTCACCAGAAAAAAGTATTGTCTTGAAACATAAGGATGTTTTGTTTTATGAATCAGTATAATTATAAATACTCTGAACACAACTATACACTGAATGAAGGTTCAAAATATGAAAAACTACAACAGCAACAGTTTCAGTTGAGTGCTGAGCAGGGCAGTTTCCCATCTCTGCATTTCCATGTTTCACTTTAAGCCTAGGTAACAAGATAAGGCTTAAGGTATCATTAATTTAAAACTACATTACAAATTATCTTTATTAAGTATTAGATTCTTACAAAAATAATGTTACTTTTAACTATTACCAATTTATCCCAGCCTCTCCTAGCCCTAGTGTGAGATGCCTCAGCCTCTCCTAGCCCCAGTGTGAGACGCCCAGCCTCTTCTAGTCCCAGTGTGAGAGCCTCAGCCTCTCCTAGTCCCAGTGTGAGATGCCTCAGCCTCTCCTAGTCCCAGTGTGAGATGCCTCAGCCTCTTCTAGTCCCAGTGTGAGATGCCTCAGCCTCTTCTAGTCCCAGTGTGAGATGCCTCAGCCTCTCCTAGTCCAAGTGTGAGAGCCTCAGCCTCTCCTAGTCCCAGTGTGAGATGCCTCAGCCTCTTCTAGTCCCAGTGTGAGATGCCTCAGCCTCTTCTAGTCCCAGTGTGAGATGCCTCAGCCTCTTCTAGTCCCAGTGTGAGATGCCTCAGCCTCTCCTAGTCCCAGTGTGAGAGCCTCAGCCTCTCCTAGTCCCAGTGTGAGAGCCTCAGCCTCTCCTAGTCCCAGTGTGAGACGCCCAGCCTCTTCTAGTCCTAGTGTGAGATGCCTCAGCCTCTTCTAGTCCCAGTGTGAGATGCCTCAGCCTCTCCTAGTCCCTGCAGTGTGAGAGCCTCAGCCTCTCCTAGTCCCAGTGTGAGATGCCTCAGCCTCTACTAGTCCCAGTGTGAGATGCCTCAGCCTCTCCTAGTCCCAGTGTGAGATGCCTCAGCCTCTCCTAGTCCCAATGTGAGATGCCTCAGCCTCTCCTAGTCCCAGTGTGAGAGCCTCAGCCTCTTCTAGTCCCAGTGTGAGATGCCTCAGCCTCTCCTAGTCCCAGTGTGAGATGCCTCAGCCTCTTCTAGCCCCAGTGTTAGATGCCTCAGCCTCTCCTAGTCCCAGTGTGAGATGCCTCAGCCTCTTCTAGCCCCAGTGTTAGATGCCTCAGCCTCTCCTAGTCCCAGTGTGAGATGCCTCAGCCTCTCCTAGTCCCTGCAGTGTGAGATGCCTCAGCCTCTTCTAGTCCCAGTGTGAGATGCCTCAGCCTCTCCTAGTCCCAGTGTGAGATGGCCCCCGGCAGCAGCCTGTGTTTCCTCCGATGTGCCATCCCATGAGGCTGTATGAAGAGCCTGCTCAGGGTTTTACTTCCTCTGGGCATGTCCCTTTCCTCCCCCCCCCTGTGTGCCTGGGACCCTCCTCCCAGCAGCAGCTGCAGCTCAGGAGACACACCTGGCCCAAGATAATACAGTGGCTTCTTCCCATTATTGTCCCGGATGTTTGCGTTGGCTCCGTACAGCTTCAGTAGCAGAAGCATGATCTCTGCACGGCCGTGCAGGGCAGCGAGGTGCAGCGGTGTGTAGCCTCCATGTGTACGGGCGTTCACATCCACTCTCACCTCTGTCCTGCACGACACATCCATGATGGTTTGCACCATCTCACTGTGGCCGCTTTTAGCCGCCCAATGCAGCGCTGTAAATCCAGACATGAAGTCTTTCATGGTCGCAAGATGGCCGTCCTGCTGCAGCTGGCTGTGGATCTGACCCCACAGCCCAGACGCTGCCGTCACCAGCCACCGGTGGACCCCTGGGGGCAGAGGGACACACCCCAGACCCTGCTGCTCCTCTGCTGCTCTACACAGACTGGTTTTACTGAGCAGAGTGGAGCCTGGGGTGTGTATCTCCTCCTGGGAATGTCCTCTCCACAGGGAGAGACTCTGTTCTGAGTGTGCCAGGCCTGGACCATCAGAAAGAGGAATTAAATCTCTCTGGGGTTTCAGCCCAGAAACAGTTGATATGCAGTTTAACTCATCTTGTCTTGCTGAGGATGACTCATCCCTGGATGGAGATTTGACGGCTACGATGGCAAAAACCGGGCCAGATTTTCTCGTTTTGATAACGTGATCATAAGAAATCTTAATTACAGTGGGGGGGTCATCATTAAAAGTCTTATAAGGCCCACCGTTTCTTAAGCCACCTTCTATGTTACTGATATGCACAGGCGATTGATGGAAATCAGCCCTGTTAAAACAGTTCCCATTACTGTTTGAGGAGTTGCATTTATTGTTGTTTTGAATATCCAAGTTGACAGAATGGTACTTAACTAAAGGACTAACCTCAGTGGGTGACAGAGACAAGGTTTGGATAAAACTATCGTCTACATCCGAATTCTTCGCGCTATATTTTATACCCACTTTAATAAAGTCCTGGAATCTTCTTTTGACGACCACAAACTTGACTTCATTAACTTCTTTCACCACAGCAACACTGTTCACGAATTTCTTAAAAATATCCCTATTATGCTTCCTCTCTGTGGGATCGCTACAATTTAGTTGAAATTTGAAGTGATTCACCAACTCGGAATTCTTCACTTTTCCGCCGTTTTGCAACAAAAATGTCAAAATAGATTCTTGAGTCAAAGCCATATTTTCCCTTCTCAATCTGTTATATTTGATATCCTGATATCGAAAAAGCTCTCAGCGGGATGCTGGAAAACGTGTTTTTCTTTGACTCCTTTCTGCAAACCCAGTTCTGCTGTGATGTTCAAGTCTCATAGACATTATAAAGGGGTAGGGTTATGTCTATGTCTGCCCCCCCTCGTCACTACCTGCTGCTTCCGGTGTCTGGACTTCCGGTGTCTGGACTAAAGTTTCTTGCTGTTTTATTTTTGTTTGAACAAGAGATAAACTGTGACTGATAGACTGTGCTCTGTGTATATATGTACTCTGTGTAAATCTGTACTGTGTGTAAATCTGTACTGTGTAAATCTGTAGTGTGTAAATCTGTACTGTGTAAATCTGTGCTCTGTGTAAATCTGTACTGTGTATATATGTACTCTGTGTAAATCTGTACTGTGTGTAAATCTGTACTGTGTAAATCTGTAGTGTGTATATATGTACTCTGTGTAAATCTATACTGTGTAAATCTGTGCTCTGTGTAAATCTGTGCTCTGTGTAAATCTGTACTGTGTAAATCTGTACTGTGTAAATCTGTGCTCTGTGTAAATCTGTGCTCTGTGTAAATCTGCTCTGTGTATATATCTGCACTGTATATATCTATACTGTGTATATATCTGCACTGTATATATCTGCACTGAGTATATCTGTGCTCTGTGTAAATCTGTGCTCTGTGTAAATCGGTACTGTGTATATCTGTACTGTGTATATATCTGTACTGTGTATATCTGTACTGTGTATATCTGTACTGTGTATATCTGCACTGTGCATATCTGTACTATGTATATCTACTGTGTATATATCTGTACTGTGTATATATCTGTACTGTGTATATATCTGTACTGTGTATATCTGTACTGTGTATATCTGTACTGTGTATATCTGTACTGTGTATATCTGGGGGGGTGTAGCCATATTGAACCAGCTGTCCTCCTGGTCAAACCTGGTCCAGATCATGGGTGTATTATATTAAACAGATCAGGTCCTCGCAGATTCTCTCCCTACTTCTTGCACGATGGCGGCTTCGGACATGGACATTTTCTCTGTAAGTATCCAGAACTGATTCAGACCTTCTGGTTTTGTCATGATTTCAGTGACACTTGATCGTTTCTGGGCTTAAGTGACGCTGCATGTGGCGCAATGTTCAGGTGTTCAGGATGCGCAAATCTTAACGAGGTTACGAACAAGGATTTATTTATCGATGTCAACAGTCGATCTGAGCTCATTTGTGCGTAAAATGAGAATATCAAGATTCAGGTTCAGGTCTGTTGCGTTTTTTAGATGGAAATCACACAACTGCACACGATGATCGCTGTCATAGTAAAACAGATGACACATCCAGTTCATGGATCAGTGAATGTGACGGTGCTGAATTGTAAGACTTTCACACTGTCGTTAACTGCATGCATTCATTTTTCACAAGAACGTACATTTATTGTAGTTGCTCACACACGGAATGAAGTGAGAGTGCAAAGAGGTATTCTACTGTGTGTTTATAAAGCAGGTTGTAACATAGAGTAAGAGGATAATGAGATAAAAGGCACACTGCTCCCTCAACCCTCCCCTCTCTCTCCAGGAAGAGATAGATAATCTTAAGGAGGTTCAAGGAGGACCAGCCATCCCTGGACTTTGTGTTAGCATGGATCAGTGTTTTCATCAGGTGTGCTGTCCTGTACTACTGTCCTGTACTACTGTCCTGTACTACTGTCCTGTACTACTGTCCTGTACTACTGTCCTGTACTACTGTCCTGTACTACTGTCCTGTACTACTGTCCTGTACTACTCTCAAATAACAGACGAAGCATTATTTTATCTTAAAGGTTTCCTGCTAGATACTAGAGACCATATTGTAGTCTGATATCAGTGACTCATCTACAAGCACATGGCATTGTGTGTTCAGGTGACGTGTGTTCAGGTGTTGTGTGTTCAGGTGTTGTGTGTTCAGGTGTCGTGTGTTCAGGTGTCGTGTGTTCAGGTGTTGTGTGTTCAGGTGTTGTGTGTTCAGGTGTGGGATGTCATCAGGTTCTCCAGGCAGCTTCCTGATCACAGCTGTGTGACCAGACGACACAGCACTTATCAGGGATGACAGCTTCTCATCCTGTACAATAACAGCCTGATAAAGGCAGTCATGTAAACCTGTGTGTGTGTGTGTGTGCGCACCAGGGACATTGATGATGGTTGTATGAAGCATATCCAAGCACTCATGGTTTCTCTCAGCAGTGAGGTATGAGCTGTGTGTTTCTTACCGGTTATAACACATTACACACATGGTACAGGCCCCTATCATTTGCTGGTTTGATTCCCGGCCATGTTATGTTGTTTCCTTGGGCAAGGCACTTCACCCTAGCGTTCATCCCTGTTCAAACCCTCACCGATTACTACATATATTTCTATAAATAATGCAGAATATTCATAGACACACAGCAGTCGGTAGTCATGTTGAAGAAGAAGTCATCTGTGTGTCTCAGGATGAAGAGAAGAGGAAGCTGGAGTTGGGCGGTCATGTTGGGTTCGACAGCCTCCCTGATCAACTGGTCAGCAAGTCAGTCACACAAGGCTTCTGCTTCAACATCCTTTGTGTTGGTATGTATCCATGGAGATGTGGGGAGACAGGAGTGTGTGTCTCCCCACAGTCTCCCCACGGTTTCTGCTGGTGCAGCTTGATTCTCAGCACTTCAGAAAGAAGCACCTGAATCTGATTCAACAGATTCCATTTTGTTTCTCTTTTTTTCTTTACAAGGAGAGACAGGGATTGGAAAGTCCACTCTGATGAACACCCTCTTCAACACATCGTTTTATAATGAGGAGTCCAGCCACTACCAAGACAACGTTGACCTGCGCACACAAACCTATGAACTGCATGAGAGCAGCGTCCACCTGAAGCTGACCGTGGTGGATAGTGTGGGCTATGGGGACCAGATCAACAAGGAGCAGAGGTGAGGGTGCCAGGGGCTATAAGAGCAGAGGTGAGGGTACCAGGGGCTATAAGAGCAGAGGTGAGGGTACCAGGGGCTATAGGGGCAGAGGTGAGGGTGCCAGGGGCTATAAGAGCAGAGGTGAGGGTGCCAGGGGCTATAGGAGCAGAGGTGAGGGTGCCAGGGGCTATAAGGGCAGAGGTGAGGGTACCAGGGGCTATAAGAGCAGAGGTGAGGGTACCAGGGGCTATAAGAGCAGAGGTGAGGGTACCAGGGGCTATAAGAGCAGAGGTGAGGGTGCCAGGGGCTATAAGAGCAGAGGTGAGGGTACCAGGGGCTATAAGAGCAGAGGTGAGGGTGCCAGGGGCTATAAGAGCAGAGGTGAGGGTACCAGGGGCTATAAGAGCAGAGGTGAGGGTACCAGGGGCTATAGGGGCAGAGGTGAGGGTACCAGGGGCTATAAGAGCAGAGGTGAGGGTACCAGGGGCTATAAGAGCAGAGGTGAGGGTACCAGGGGCTATAAGAGCAGAGGTGAGGGTGCCAGGGGCTATAAGAGCAGAGGTGAGGGTACCAGGGGCTATAAGAGCAGAGGTGAGGGTACCAGGGGCTATAAGAGCAGAGGTGAGGGTACCAGGGGCTATAAGAGCAGAGGTGAGGGTACCAGGGGCTATAGGAGCAGAGGTGAGGGTACCAGGGGCTATAGGGGCAGAGGTGAGGGTACCAGGGGCTATAAGAGCAGAGGTGAGGGTACCAGGGGCTATAGGGGCAGAGGTGAGGGTACCAGGGGCTATAGGAGCAGAGGTGAGGGTACCAGGGGCTATAGGAGCAGAGGTGAGGGTACCAGGGGCTATAGGAGCAGAGGTGAGGGTACCAGGGGCTATAGGAGCAGAGGTGAGGGTACCAGGGGCTATAGGAGCAGAGGTGAGGGTACCAGGGGCTATAGGAGCAGAGGTGAGGGTACCAGGGGCTATAAGGGCAGAGGTGAGGGTACCAGGGGCTATAGGAGCAGAGGTGAGGGTACCAGGGGCTATAGGAGCAGAGGTGAGGGTACCAGGGGCTATAGGAGCAGAGGTGAGGGTACCAGGGGCTATAGGAGCAGAGGTGAGGGTACCAGGGGCTATAGGAGCAGAGGTGAGGGTACCAGGGCTGTTCTGGGTTTCTAGGACTATTCTACTTACTTTATGATGCTTGGATTTATATATTTGGGATGAAAGCTACTGCTAAATAGATACAATGTTATATAATGTAACCAGATATTAGTTATATATTCTAAGTGATCCGCAGGAGCTCTTACTGTTAGCTCCAGCCCTAGCCCTAGGCTTTGGCCTTTGTGTGGGCATAAATGAAGGGGGAAGAAATGGTAGAGAATGACTGGTGGAACTAATGTGATCTGAAAGGAAACTCACTCCGTCCAACAAGAGAGAAGAGGATTCTTGGCATTAACTGATGTAGTTTAGACTGTTACCAAGATACACATTTCTGCCTTTGAAAGAGGCCTGCTAACCTGGAATGATTCATTCTTGGCAATTTACACACATTTAGGCATTTTATGTGTGTATGAATTGGGATACAAGTATTGCGTTTGTTATGGACTGTATTTGATCATCATTGTACCATGTGATTATCAAAATGTATAATGAATTATCGCTCTGGAAAAGTGTGTCTGCTAAATTACCACATTTACATTTATTCATTTAGCAGACACTTTCAGCTACCATACAGTGTATTCACATCTCAGCTATCAGACACAGTGTAAAGTAACATCTCAGCTAGCAGACACAGTGTAAATTAACATCTCATCTACCAGACACAGTGTAAAGTAACATATCAGCTAGCAGACACAGTGTAAAGTAACATATCAGCTAGCAGACACAGTGTAAAGTAACATGTCAGCTAGCAGACACAGTGTAAAGTAACATATCAGCTAGCAGACACAGTGTAAAGTAACATATCAGCTAGCAGACACAGTGTAAAGTAACATATCAGCTAGCAGACACAGTGTAAAGTAACATCTCATCTACCAGACAGTGTAAAGTAACATGTCAGCTAGCAGACAGTGTAAAGTAAAATCTCAGCTAGCAGACACAGTGTAAAGTAACATATCAGCTAGCAGACACAGTGTAAAGTAACATATCAGCTAGCAGACACAGTGTAAAGTAACATATCAGCTAGCAGACACAGTGTAAAGTAACATGTCAGCTAGCAGACACAGTGTAAAGTAACATGTCAGCTAGCAGACACAGTGTAAAGTAACATCTCATCTACCAGACAGTGTAAAGTAACATGTCAGCTAGCAGACAGTGTAAAGTAAAATCTCAGCTAGCAGACACAGTGTAAAGTAACATATCAGCTAGCAGACACAGTGTAAAGTAACATATCAGCTAGCAGACACAGTGTAAAGTAACATGTCAGCTAGCAGACACAGTGTAAAGTAACATATCAGCTAGCAGACACAGTGTAAAGTAACATGTCAGCTAGCAGACACAGTGTAAAGTAACATGTCAGCTAGCAGACACAGTGTAAAGTAACATGTCAGCTAGCAGACACAGTGTAAAGTAACATATCAGCTAGCAGACACAGTGTAAAGTAACATCTCAGCTAGCAGACACAGTGTAAAGTAACATATCAGCTAGCAGACACAGTGTAAAGTAACATATCAGCTAGCAGACACAGTGTAAAGTAACATGTCAGCTAGCAGACACAGTGTAAAGTAACATATCAGCTAGCAGACACAGTGTAAAGTAACATATCAGCTAGCAGACACAGTGTAAAGTAACATCTCAGCTAGCAGACACAGTGTAAAGTAACATATCAGCTAGCAGACACAGTGTAAAGTAACATATCAGCTAGCAGACACAGTGTAAAGTAACATATCAGCTAGCAGACACAGTGTAAAGTAAAAACACTTTTTCCATACAGCTACAAGCCTGTTTTGGATTACATCGACACACAGTTTGAAAACTACCTTCAGGAGGAGCTGAAGATCAAGCGGTCCCTGTTCAACTACCACGACACCAGGATCCATATCTGCTTGTACTTCATCGCCCCCACGGGACACTCCCTCAAGTCTCTGGACCTAGTCACTATGAAGAAGCTGGACAGCAAGGTACTTCATTACAATCGGTATAGAAAACTAATTATTGAAAATGTTCAAATTAGTATAGCAAGATAGTTAAACAAACAGTTCATGGTCGGTATAGGAAGGCAATGTTTCTCAAAAAATGATGTGTAACCAGTTGTAATGCTGTTCTTGGAACAGGTAATGTCTCATGTTTTGAACAAGTCATTGTCAGCTTGAGGCCCATGCTTATCAAGACAGCCTGTTGGGGATCAGGTCAGGTGTATCAGAATGCCATGCCTCTGCAGGTGAACATCATTCCCATCATTGCCAAGGCAGACACAATATCGAAGAGTGAGCTTCACAAGTTCAAGATCAAGATCATGAGTGAACTAGTGAGCAACGGGGTGCAGATCTACCAGTTCCCCACAGAGGATGAGGCGTTGACAGAGATCAACTCCTCCATGAACGTGAGTCTGATGCCTAAACACACACGCAGATAACAGCTGGCAACCACAACTATACTTACATACTTAGTCACACGTATACACATTTGCTTTTTGTTGGCGTTCTTAGTTACACCCAAGACCGCTGTACACATACCGCTGAGCGGAGGGAAACCAGTCTGATACTAACCTTAGGTTTTGTGTAATGGACTTTGTGAGCTTTTGGTTCCAGGCCCACCTGCCATTTGCAGTCGTGGGGAGCACTGAGGAAGTGAAGGTGGGGAACAAGATGGTGCGGGCCAGACTCTACCCCTGGGGCACCGTGCAGGGTGGGTACCTCTCACCCTTAAGCTGTTAACCAACAGCCTAGTACATCACTGTAAAATAACACCCCAGATCAGTGTGAGTCCAGGTTAGCACCATGTCTAGGGGCATCTGTGAAGCCCTCTGTGATGTTGCTTGTTAAACGGGCTGTACAAAAACAAATGTGATTTGATGTTCCCAGTGGAGAACGAGGGTCACTGTGACTTTGTGAAGCTGCGGGAGATGCTGATCAGGGTGAACATGGAGGACCTCAGAGAGCAGACACACACAAGACACTACGAGCTGTACCGCCGCTGTAGGCTGGAGGAGATGGGCTTCAAGGACACAGACCCAGACAGCCGGCCCTTCAGGTGAAGCTACCCGCACCAACTAGCCTCCCAGCACTAACTAGCTCCTCTACCGGCCAGCTCCTTTACCTGTGTGTCTGCGTGTGTGTGTGTCTGCATGTATGTGCATGTGTGTGTATGTCTGTGTGTGTGTGCACGCTCATGTGTGTCCACCCCAGTCTCCAGGAGACGTATGAAACTAAGAGGAAGGAGTTCCTGGGAGAGCTGCAGCACAAGGAAGAGGAGATGAGGCAGATGTTTGTTAACAAGGTGAAAGAGACGGAGGCTGAGCTGAAAGAGAAGGAGAGAGAGGTAAACCAGTCTGGGACATGTCAGTGTACAGTGGTTAACAGTAATATCACCCTGTTGCATCTCTGCTGTATAACCCTTAACCCTAAGCTGTATGTCTGTGAATCCAGCTCCATGAGCGGTTTGAGCAGCTAAAGAGGCTCCATCAGGAGGAGAAGAGGAACCTGGAGGAGAAGAGGAGAGAACTGGAGGAGGAGATGAACGCCTTTAACAGGAGGAAGGTGGCAGCAGAAGCACTGATGGGACAAGGATCCTCTCAACCCTTCAAGAAGGATAAGGACAAGAAGAAGTAAGTCTACAGGTTTTTTCTTGTTTTCTCTCCTCTCTTATAATAGTCATTCTTTCTCCACCTCTCTATTCTTCACTCCCTCTCTTTCGCTGTGTAATGAGTTCAAAAGGGATTAAATATAGCTACACCCCCACCCCCACCCCTCACCCTCACCCCACCATCACCCCCACCCCTCACCCTCATCCCACCCTCACCCCCACCCCTACCACCCTCACCCCCACCCCTCCCACCCTCACCCCCACCCCTCCCACCCTCACCCCCACCCTCCACCCCACCCACCCCCACCCCCACCCCTCACCCTCATCCCACCCTCACCCCTCACCCCCACCCCTACCACCCTCACCCCCACCCCTCCCACCCTCACCCCCACCCTCACCCTACCAAGCTTACAGTGCAGCTATGGTTCTCTGCTAGAGCACTTATATTTGGGTCTTTTCATTTTTACGTTTTCATCTGTTTACTTATTTTTGTACGATATTTCATTTATATTTATGTTCATATTTGTTTTTTCATTTAAATGTTTTTCCCTTTTCAGTTGATTCATGGATCTGACATCCAGGGAATTTAGAGCTTGACTGTTGTACCTGACTACTGACTTGTATGCATGGACTCTGTGACTTGACTGTGTGTCTGTGTGTGTGTCTGTGTGTGTGTCTGTGTGGGATGTGGCACCCGTAATCCTCTTGTGTTCTTATGGATCAGAAGGCGTCTAAGCTCAGTGGACTTGGTGTGTCTCGAATGCTGACTCGACTAGATGTGTGAAAACATGACTAGGAGTTCTGTTGTCATAACTAGGCTCATGTTGTTTCATGATCCTCACATGGTTTCCATCCTGTAGAGCACTTTGTTCCCAGGGATGGTACAAGCTGTGCAGTAATGACACAATACACACAAATATGAGTGTGTGTTAAAATAATGTCTTAACAGGGAATTATAAATTTGTGTATTTATACATGCAAACGTCTGAGAAACTACATAACTAAATATGACTAGTCTGTTAATCAGCAACATTAATTACTCTAGTTCTGTCTTATATTAATACAGTTCCCTTGAGTATTAATACAATATTTAAAAGATTCTGATTGTTTTTTCAGAATGTTCTTATTATTTTCTTACGAAGCTGAATTGATTATGTATGTAGAATATATTAGACATGAATCCATACCTGGATCTGAAGAGGTTGTGTTTAGGTGATCTCTGATCGAACCTATCACAGTTTAACAGTATTCTTGCTTGTTATGAAAATAAAGCACTTAGTGGAAAATGGGCTTTACTTGAATGGAGTTATTTATGACTTCACTCCAGAGAGAGAACCCTTTCTGTTCTGTAGGGGTCCAGAGAGAGAACCCTGTCTGTTCTGTAGGGGTCCAGAGAGAGAACCCTGTCTGTTCTGTAGGGGTCCAGAGAGAACCCTGTCTGTTCTGTAGGGATCCAGAGAGAACCCTTTCTGTTCTGTAGGGGTCCAGAGAGAGAACCCTTTCTGTTCTGTAGGGGTCCAGAGAGAGAACCCTTTCTGTTCTGTAGGGGTCCAGAGAGAGAACCCTTTCTGTTCTGTAGGGGTCCAGAGAGAGAACCCTGTCTGTTCTGTAGGGGTCCAGAGAGAGAACCCTGTCTGTTCTGTAGGGGTCCAGAGAGAGAACCCTGTCTGTTCTGTAGGGGTCCAGTTACGAGGGCTATGATACAAGCTGTAAAACATTTGCTTTGGGATATATTGTGCCACAATACATTGTTACACCTTTATTATGCATATTTGGTTTCTTTCCCCATCCATCCATCCATCCCACCTCTCTTCCTTCCTCTCTTCCTTCCTCTCTTCCTTCCTCTCTTCCTTCCTCTCTTCCTTCCTCTCTTCCTTCCTCTCTTCCTCGCTCCTCCTTCCTCTCTCCACCTTCCTCTCCTCTCTCTCCTCCTTCCTCTCCCCTCTCTCCTCCTTTCTCTCTCCTCTCCCCCTCTCTCCTCCTTCCTCGCTCCTCTCTCCCTCTCTCCTCCTTCCTCTCCACCTCTCTCCTCTCCCCCTCTCTCCCCCTTCCTCCCCCCTATCTCCTCCTTCCTCTCTCCTCCCCCTCTCTCCTCCTTCCTCTCTCCTCTCCCCCTCTCTCCCCCTTCCTCCCCCCTATCTCCTCCTTCCTCTCTCCTCCCCCTCTCTCCTCCTTTCTCTCTCCTCTCCCCCTCTCTCCTCCTTCCTCGCTCCTCTCTCCCTCTCTCCTCCTTCCTCTCCACCTCTCTCCTCTCCCCCTCTCTCCCCCTTCCTCCCCCCTATCTCCTCCTTCCTCTCTCCTCCCCCTCTCTCCCCCTTCCTCTCCCCCTCTCTCCTCCTTCCTCTCTCTTCCTTCCTCTCCCACTCTCTCCTCCTTCCTCTCCCCCTCTCTCCTTCCTCTCCCCCTCTCTCCTTCCTCTCTCCTTCCTCTCTCCTCCTTCCTCTCTTCCTCTCTCCTCCTTCCTCTCTTCCTCTCTCCTCTCTCCTCTCTCCTCCTTCCTCTCTTCCTCTCTCCTCCTTCCTCTCTTCCTCTCTCCTCTCTCCTCCTTCCTCTCCCCCTCTCTCCTTCCTCTCTCCTCCTTCCTCTCTTCCTCTCCCCCTCTCTCCTCCTTCCTCTCTTCCTCTCTTCCTCTCTCCTCCTTCCTCTCCCCCTCTCTCCTCCTTCCTCTCTTCCTCTCTCCTCCTTCCTCTCTCTGCTAGCCAGGTTGATCTGGATTAACAAACAATGGTTGGATCTCAGAATGACACAGTATTTACATGCTACAAGAACTATTTACCCATAATACTTTGGCCACTAACTTTATTATAGTCAATACCCATACATTTCTTTTGGTCAGTTTAATAGTGTTGCACTTGTACAGTGATGAAACGTCTGTCAGGATCTCTGACCTGATGTTTCTGTGTTTGTAGCTTCTTTAGTCTCCCGTCTGCCTGCTCCCTAACCTCAGGGAGGAATCTACACTAGAAGACTTCAGCATTTTCCTTGTTTGAAATTATTAATTGAGTTTGCTGTTTTTTGGACAGTATGAAGCAAACATTTTCTAGGACCCTTTGTGCTCCTGTTTATGTCTGACCTCTGGTGACCTTGTCAGACTAGTCTGACCTCTGGTGACCTTGTCAGACTAGTCTGACCTCTGGTGACCTTGTCAGACTAGTCTGACCTCTGGTGACCTTGTCAGACTAGTCTTCCAAACCTGCTTAATTTCAGGTTCGGTACCCTGGAAGAGATTAACTCTGAAGCAAAAGGAAAATCCTGGTGTTTTTCCCTGTTCAAGACCAGATTTGATCTGTGTTAAAGATAAAGAACCACGGTCTTCCTCAACCTCAGTAGCATGGTTACTCATCTCTCTTCACCTGACACAGAATGCTTAAACGTAACCATTAAATTCTCTTAAATTCTCTTCTCTGCTGTATTTTGTTTCTGTTGATTTTATATTTAGACTGGTGTCATCCTAATGCACTGTGAAATTGTAAAGTTGAAAGGGGTTGTATTAGAAAAAGAGCTGCCTTTTCAGAAAGGTTGATCAGGGTTGGTGAAATGACAAATAACAGCCTTAATGTTTTTAGGTGTTTAATGAAACAACGTGTACACTAAATTATCAACAATACCTCTGATTGTGGAGTTATTGTACACCCTAACATTGAGGGGTTTAGGGTTATCATTATATACAAACGTGAATTCTTGACTGTCTTACTGAGACTAAACTAAAATTGAATCGTGATTCAAATGTCTTCTTGTATAGTTAACCCATATAGAGTACTTTGTCTTCATGAGGTTTGTGCTTAATCATCCTGTATGGATTTTCTCAATAAAGTAATTTGAAAGAACATGTGTTGTGTGAAGTTACTGAATAATATAAATTATGAAACACATATTTAGATTTGAATCTTAAGTGAACACTTATGTGACTATTAAGCAATCTGCCACTACACACTACTAGAATCTTCTGTCCAGTCCCAGAAACAGGAAGTACCAGTGGTCTTAAAGGTTAATAACCGAATGGTCGAATCAAGAGTATTTTTTCCTTCAATTTCCTAACAAATTCTGACCTTTGTACTCCTGGAATCGTTACTTACTTATTTTATTTGTTATACTGTACTATATCGTGCCCCCCTTATTGTTATTATTATATTACCCTGCAAGTCTGTGTGCTGTACTTTACCCTGCTGCTGTTGTGAACTGCAATTTCCCCCCTGGAGAACAAATACAAGTTTATCAAAGACGCTGTACCGGCCTCACACTCACGTTAAAGACGCGCCCCTCAGAGTGACTTCGGCGGTCATTTGGTCCAATCAGAATCCAAAGTGAGGGCGGGGCTTTGTGTGGGCGGAGCTGAGCGGCCGTACTTAACCCGCGCGCAACCTCGTCGTCGGTGCTTCACGCCAAGGGAGGGAGTGTGCTTAGGAGGAAAGAAACGTGCTTAGGACAATTTTCATCTCATTTTAAAACATTTTTCTTTACAACATTATTCTGTACATTCTTGGATAATCATTGTAACGCTTTCTATCACTTCAGACAAGGTAAATTACAGCAATCTTCTTTCGTAATTAGACCACTTAGTATTTAACATCTTATAACATCTTGTTATAAAACATTCACTTTAAGTACCGTTTTGTGTCCTAAATGTTTTAAACTTGAGTTACAATGTATTAGTTTTTCTTACCTTTAGCTAGCCTAACGTTCGCTGTGTCGTTCGGTTATCGATGACCGGGCATTATAACTTTGTGCCTTACTAGGTGATCAGAATAATGTGTCATGTCATCCACTAGTTTAGTCAAAGTATTTAGGTATTTTAACAGAAGATATTGGTGTAATTTAGATATTCTGGTGTCTCGCTAACTTGGCTGTTGGGACATGTTGAGACATGTACTAGGACTGGAGTAACGCGCATGCGCACTGGCCTGGTCGGTATTGGTTAAGAGTTCAGCCTGACCCCTGCATGGGTAAAACTAGTGTGTTAGTGTGAAGAATACTTTATGATCTCACTGACATTTAATGATAATAAAAAAGTGTCAAACTGTGTTCCAGTTTACAGGGAAATGTCCCTGTAATGACTAAGTCACTCTGGGTAAGAGAACGTGTGTCTCCTTTCACAGATGATTGACACCGTGCCACCCCCCGCACCCCAGCCCTTCGCCACCCAGCTGCGCATGCTGACAGAGATGGAGTCTCGCTACCAACCAAAACTCACAGGCCTGAGGGTGATGGAGAGCGCTACTGACAACGGGCTGAGGATGACTGTGCGGCTCAGGGAGTATGAGGTGAAGGACCTGCTCTCTCTCACCAGGTTCTTCGGCTTCAGTGCAGAGACCTTCTCCCTGTCTGTCAGTCTGCTAGATCGGTTCCTGTCTGTCATGAAGGTGAGTGACAGACTGCACACACCAGCAGAGCACCTTTTGTGTCTAGGTTTCCTTGGTACATGGTTGAATGTTGTTAAATGTGCTACAATAGAATCATAGGAGATGTTAAAGATTGATGTAATGGTGTATAATCATGTAGACTAACCAAGCTCCTCCCCCTCAGATCCAGCCCAAGCACCTGTCCTGTGTGGGTCTCTGTTGCTTCTTCATCGCCATCAAGTCCTCAGAAGAGGAGAAGAACGTCCCCAACGTGGCTGATATGATCCGCATTAGCCAGAACCGCTTCAGGGTGTCGGACATGGTCCGCATGGAGAGGATCATCCTGGAGAAGCTGCAGTGGCGGGTGAAGGGTCCCACTGCTCTGCTCTTTCTGCGTCTGTTCCACAACCACGTGCAGAAGCAGCTGCCCCCTGACAGGTAGGCATCTGGAGCACAGCTCGTCTGGAGCACAGCTCGTCTGGAGCACAGCTCGTCTGGAGCACAGCTCGTCTGGAGCACAGCTCGTCTGGAGCACAGCTCGTCTGGAGCACAGCTCGTCTGGAGCACAGCTCGTCTGGAGCACAGCTCGTCTGGAGCACAGCTCGTCTGGAGCACAGCTCGTCTGGAGCACAGTGGTGTTAGTTTTCAGTAACACAGCATTTTGTCTTCACAGCCAAGAGGTTCTGAAGATTGAGAGACTGGAGGCTTTGCTAAAGGCTTGCCATTGCTCATTTGTCTTCTCTAAAGTGAAGGTAAGTCACTGGATTTCCATAATACACTTCAGTGGCACCCTGTTGGTGCCAACTGTTACGCATGTGATGAAATGTGATACTGGACCTTGGTCTATTTTTAGTTACGTCCTGATGTCTGTATGAACCTCCTAAAGTGCTGTCTGTCCCTGTCCCAGCCCTCTCTGCTGGCCCTGACTCTACTGGTCCTTGACCTCCATGAGGAACACGACAGCGAACACGTCCACAAGCTAGTGGAGGCTGTGCAGTCCCTGCAGCAACTGTTGAATGTGAGTGACCAGGGCTCGCTCTCTTGCTTGCTCGCTCTCTCACACACACACACCCCTCTGTAACAGGACACCTAGTGACTTCTCCCACAGCTGTTGGTGTAACTAGGGATCATGGGGAAATTTGGAGTTGATCATTAATCAGGATAATCAGATGCTGGGTGCTGATGTCCTCTGTGGCTGTTTGCTGTCTGTGTTTTGTTGGCCAGGTCAGGGATGGGGACCTGGTGTGTGTGAGGGAGCTGGTGGCTAAGTGTGTGGTGGAGTATTCCACCAGCAGACACTCCAGGCCCAGCTGCCAGAACCTGCGCTGGGTGATCTCTGGACGAACAGCCCGGCAGCTGAAACACAGCTACTACAGGATCAGCCACCTGCCCACCATCCCAGAGTCTGGCTGCTGAGCGCTGGCCACAGCTGGAGGCTTGGATTACCCACTAAGAAACAAGCCTCCTGCCCCCTGTAACTATTTCCTTACAGATCTGCATTATAGATGATGGAGTTCTTTAAAGAAATGCCAACTTTTCCTTTTCTGTTCTTGTTTACCCACCCCCCCCTGCCTCTTGAAGTTCACGATGACATCACATGTCTGGTCAACAGTGGGCTTGTCTTGCTGCCCCCTAGTGAGGATTTCTTCCCAGGTAGAATGCTTGCACATGTGTACAGTTATGCTCTGATGTTAATCAGTGTGAGGATGTTTTCTGAGACGTTCTGTAGCACCGGTTTCAGTTTTAAGTAATGAAGTATATAGAACCACCTAGGTCCTCAAGCCACCGTGTGGAAGAGGAGGGAGAAGGGTTTTGTGAAGTGCACTAACAATGGAACCAAGAAATCGGGCCCAAAACCCTTCACTCCCACCCTAGGTTGATTTGTCCTAAATGCACACTCCTACCCAAGGTGATGAAACAAACGTTCTTTTTGATACTGTGAGGATGTTGTGGTTCTTTCAGTGATGAATAAGCAGGTGTTGATCTGAAACATAGTGGAAGCTTGCCTGATATAGTAATGCTGTTTTAGCTGAACTACCCTGTTAATAGCAGTCCCTCTTCCAACAACTGACAAGATGTGTATTGTGGTAATATTCATGAGTTGCACAACATTTTAGACAAATGTTACCATTTAAGTATAATGTACCAAAGCAAAGGCCCCTGAATTGACCTATTTAGGAAAGCAACTTTTGTTTTTAAATTTTCTTTACAAATAAAGTTGGAAGATTTTGGAATTTAACAATGATTTGACCAATTGGATCACTACACATCTGTGTGCTCATGTACAACCTTTCAATAAAACTTTATTGAAAAGCAATGATTTACCTTTTTTCCTTTTCTAAACCCCATGTTTGCCTGACATTGAAATCACAGATTTTGTGTAATAAGAACATATTGGCAGAATAAGCAGAACTTCAAAGGCAGGTGATTGGCGCTCAATGACACTTCCCACTTTGTACATAACCACTGTTAGCATGTAGCAGTGGAATGACTCAGATCCTGTTTAATTCCTGGTACCCTGAGGGGCAGCGTTAGCATGTTGCTACACTAGTATCCCAGGCAGCATGTGACAAAGGTTTCTACTTCTCCTTCAAGAGCTAGTTAAGAGTCCCTAACATCCACATGACGAGCTGCTAGAGGGCAGCAGAAGGTTCAGATGTGGGATCCAGATCTCCAGCGTGGCCAATCAGGACTGTTAATCACATCATTTCTGCAGGTTGGAAAAGTCTGGCCCTCCACCTGCAAAGTTTCCTGAGATCTCTGCCCCACTGAAGTCAAACCCTGGATTCTGCAGGAGAACAACACAGGTTAGAAACAGGTTAGAGAGGGCATCACAGGCATGCTACAGCAGGTTAGAGAGGGCATCACAGGCATGCTACAGCAGGTTAGAGAGGGCATCACAGGCATGCTACAGCAGGTTAGAGAGGGCATCACAGGCATGCTACAGCAGGTTAGAGAGGGCATCACAGGCATGCTACAGCAGGTTAGAGGGCATCACAGGCATGCTACAGCAGGTTAGAGAGGGCATCACAGGCATGCTACAGCAGGTTAGAGAGGGCATCACAGGCATGCTACAGCAGGTTAGAGGGCATCACAGGCATGCTACAGCAGGTTAGAGAGGGCATCACAGGCATGCTACAGCAGGTTAGAGGGCATCACAGACATGCTACAGCAGGTTAGAGAGGGCATCACAGGCATGCTACAGCAAGTTAGAGAGGGCATCACAGGCATGCTACAGCAGGTTAAAGGGGAAAACAGGCATGCTACAGCAAGTTAGAGAGGGCATCACAGGCATGCTACAGCAGGTTAGAGAGGGCATCACAGGCATGCTACAACAGGTTAGAGGGCATCACAGGCATGCTACAGCAGGTTAGAGAGGGCATCACAGGCATGCTACAGCAGGTTAGAGAGGGCATCACAGGCATGCTACAACAGGTTAGAGGGCATCACAGGCATGCTACAGCAGGTTAGAGAGGGCATCACAGACATGCTACAGCAGGTTAGAGAGGGCATCACAGGCATGCTACAACAGGTTAGAGAGGGCATCACAGGCATGCTACAGCAGGTTAGAGGGCATCACAGGCATGCTACAACAGGGTAGAGGGCATCACAGGCATGCTACAACAGGGTAGGGTTAATAACTGTCAATACAAGACAAAAAAACACTTCTACTGGAAAAGTCACATGAGGCTTTACACCTCCCTACATAAATTAGATAAATGACCAGTGATTAACAGGTGATGGTGTACCTCTATGGAAGGGAGATTAACAGGTGATGGTGTACCTCTATGGAAGGGAGATTAACAGGTGATGGTGTACCTCTCTATGGAAGGCAGATTAACAGGTGATGGTGTACCTCTCTATGGAAGGCATATTAACAGGTGATGGTGTACCTCTCTATGGAAGGCAGATTAACAGGTGATGGTGTACCTCTCTATGGAAGGCAGATTAACAGGTGATGGTGTACCTCTCTATGGAAGCGCTCCAAGGTGAGTTTGCGCTGCATCTGGTCCTGAACCCAGGCATCTGCACAGTATTGGCCTTCCAGCAGAGACGCCCAGCAGTTCCCTGCCTCCCTGTTTGTCTTCATCAATACGATGCGGATCAGACACTTGTCCTCTTGAGTGGGAGGGAACAAGGGGTTGGACAGCTATCAAGTTTACATTCTATCATGGAGCTAAGTGAACTGACTAAACAATGTTTAACAGATACAGTAGCTGGTGCTTAGCTGAGGATTTACCTAATGTCCAAGTTCCTTCATCAGAAACGGTGGTTCCAAACAGTTTACCCTGAAAGTACAAATGTGGTCATATTTCAGTCAGTAAACTCATATCTTCACTGTACATTTGCACATAACTGCTTCTCTTGCACTTCTGACGATACGAAACTGCTAAACTTTCCATTACACTTATAATGACAAGCAAGTTTAAGATAATCAAATCTATGTCTTGCTAATGTCTGTACCAAACCCATTATGGGATGATATACAGTAGAATAAACCAGTGGCTTGATGTGATGAACCTACCTTGAACATGTCTTGTCCTTTCACCTGCAGTTCTATGTGTTTGGATCCCAGGTTACATCTAACTTCTTTACCTGAGGTTCCTGGAGGAACATTAACCTCTATAAATACTTCATCCATGGTCTGATACCAACACCCCCATGATGTTTTACACAATATAACTCCGCTCCTCTCATCGAAGTGACTTGACATGTCTGGTAAACTGGATCAGTTATCTGGAGCCTTTGTTACTATGGGGTTCAAATACAACTGCGCATGCTCTAATGACTTTCCGGTTTGTGATGTGACAACGCCTCTTCCTCTGTGTTGACCAATCAGATCGAGCAGACAGTGGGACCCTCCCTTTCCTCTGTGTTGACCAATCAGATCGAGCCAACAGTGGGCCTCTTCCTTTCCTCTGTGTTGACCAATCAGATCGAGCAGACAGTGTGACGCTACAGTAGCTGGGATGTTAGCCTGTTAGCATGTTAGCTCAGTGATTTCAGTCACTCAGCTTTATTGTTGTTTACGATGCATCAAATCATCCTTACAACTTCTTGTCGAAGTAGTTGAACTATGGAAACTCGGGGAATCGAACAGATGTTCGACTTTCAGCGGTAAATTACTTTACAAATGTCGAAAAGGTCAAATTAGCAAAAACTCAGAAACGATTTTGAGCGCGTGCAAGGGACGAACAACATAGCTAGTTAGCAGAGATGCTAATACAAGGTTAGATATATGTATATATATATATGTTAGGGTTAGATATATATATTTTAGGGTTAGATATATATATATGTTAGGGTTAGATATATATATATGTTAGGGTTATATATATATGTGTATATATATATATGTTAGGGTTAGATATATATATATAGGGTTAGAGATATATATCTATGTTAGGGTTAGATATATGTATATATGTAACTAATACAGATGATCACTGCTTAGTTACTGATCATCACTGCTATCTTGACTGCACCAAGTTAAGATAGGAACATGTCTTGGTGGGGACCTTTAATAGGTGGTCTAATGGTTATCTCGATGTCTGTGTTCTAGGTTGCCCAGCGATGGATTGGTTCGGCTCCTGCTCCTGATCTACTCTCCTGTAGGTTTCTGCCTGATGTTAATACGCATCTTCATAGGTGTCCATGTGTTCTTAGTAAGCTGTGCACTGCCTGACAGCCTTATCAGACGGTAAGCACTAACTACCCCTGCCATTTATGACAAGTTTACTTCAAATATTTCATATCATATTTTAATTAGTTCATAGTCTTGGTACATTGTCTTCTGTTGTGATATCTAACAGATCTTCCATGTGATTTAGATGTATTGTGAGGATAATGTGCTCGGTGCTTGGGATGCACGTCAGACAGAACAACCCACGCTTAAGAGACAAACGCGTAAAACTCTACATTTGCAATCATGTGACTGAGTTTGACCACAACATCATCAATCTTCTGACCTCCTGCAACACAGTGAGTGTAATATAGGGGAGTCAGGTGGCTCAGTGGTTAAGGTGTTGGCCTCATGATCAGAAGGTTGTGAGTTAAATTCCCGGCTGTGGCTATGTGATGTTCTGTCCTTGGGCAAGACACTTCACCCTACTTGCCTCATGGGAAATGTCCCTGTACTTTACTGTAAGTCTCTTAAAAAGCGTTTGCTAAATGAATATTAATATCTGTACCCAGAATATCTTGATGTTCTGATTCAGTTAAACATGTGAAGTGTAGCTATCTGTAATCCCCCCACTATGTGCTGTGCAGCCGATGCTGGATGGCTCAGCAGGTTTTGTGTGCTGGGCCCGTGGGTTCATGGAGCTGGGCCCCTCCTCAGGCCCCTCCCAGCTGCAGGAGACGCTGCAGAGGTACGCCTCTTCTCCCAGCACCCCACCCCTGCTGCTCTTTCCTGAAGAGGACACCACCAACGGAAGAGCAGGCATGCTTAAGTTCAGGTTTGTCTCCATCTCACCATTTAAAAGTGTCACTATTTTGTCTTTCATTTTCATCATAATCTTTTCAAATCTTATGTGCAGCTGATGTGTGTGGTCTGGATAGACCGGATACAGTTTTATTTGAATGTATGAATGGTTGAGCTTGCTGGCTGTGAACATGATGTGTTTCTGCTACTGCTCCCTCCTGCAGCCTGTGGCCCTTCTCTGTCACTGAGAGCCTGCAGCCTGTGGCCCTGCAGGTGAAGAGGCCCTTCCTGTCCCTGGTAAACCTCCTGCTCCCACTCATTGTGAACCACGCCAGCTGGTCATCAGCTTTAGTCATCATTAGCTTCTAGTCTGGGGGGGGTAGTTAGAGGATGTGGAGTTGGGGTCTGCTTGAAGTGAAGAGATGTTCTTGATTTTCTCCTCAGAACATCCCAGAATCCTTCTGGTTGACAGAACTGTTGTGGACCTTTTTCGTCCCGTGTACAGTCTATCATGTAAGGTACTAAATAATTTTTCTTCAACTTTTCTTTTTCATTCAAAATTATTTCAGGTTCTAGATGATCACAGATGACATGTAGGTGTTAGAGAACAGCCTCAGTGTTCAGAGAACAGCCTCAGTGTTCAGAGAACAGCCTCAGTGTTCCAGACAACAGTCTCAGTGTTCCAGACAACAGCCTCAGTGTTCAGAGAACAGCCTCAGTGTTCCAGACAACAGTCTCAGTGTTCCAGACAACAGCCTCAGTGTTCAGAGAACAGTCTCAGTGTTCAGAGAACAGCCTCAGTGTTCAGAGAACAGTTTCAGTGTTCAGAGAACAGCCTCAGTGTTCAGAGAACAGTTTCAGTGTTCAGAGAACAGCCTCAGTGTTCAGAGAACAGCCTCAGTGTTCAGAGAACAGTCTCAGTGTTCAGAGAACAGCCTCAGTGTTCCAGACAACAGTCTCAGTGTTCAGAGAACAGCCTCAGTGTTCAGAGAACAGTTTCAGTGTTCAGAGAACAGCCTCAGTGTTCAGAGAACAGCCTCAGTGTTCCAGACAACAGTCTCAGTGTTCAGAGAACAGTCTCAGTGTTCAGAGAACAGCCTCAGTGTCCAGAGAACAGCCTCAGTGTTCAGAGAACAGTCTCAGTGTTCAGAGAACAGTCTCAGTGTTCAGAGAACAGTCTCAGTGTTCAGAGAACAGCCTCAGTGTTCAGAGAACAGCCTCAGTGTTCAGAGAACAGCCTCAGTGTTCCAGACAACAGTCTCAGTGTTCAGAGAACAGCCTCAGTGTTCAGAGAACAGTTTCAGTGTTCAGAGAACAGCCTCAGTGTTCAGAGAACAGCCTCAGTGTTCCAGACAACAGTCTCAGTGTTCAGAGAACAGTCTCAGTGTTCAGAGAACAGCCTCAGTGTCCAGAGAACAGCCTCAGTGTTCAGAGAACAGTCTCAGTGTTCAGAGAACAGTCTCAGTGTTCAGAGAACAGTCTCAGTGTTCAGAGAACAGCCTCAGTGTTCAGAGAACAGTCTCAGTGTTCAGAGAACAGCCTCAGTGTTCCAGACAACAGTCTCAGTGTTCAGAGAACAGTCTCAGTGTCCAGAGAACAGTCTCAGTGTCCAGAGAACAGTCTCAGTGTCCAGAGAACAGTCTCAGTGTCCAGAGAACAGCCTCAGTGTTCAGAGAACAGTCTCAGTGTCCAGAGAACAGTCTCAGTGTTCAGAGAACAGCCTCAGTGTTCAGAGAACAGCCTCAGTGTTCAGAGAACAGTCTCAGTGTTCAGAGAACAGTCTCAGTGTCCAGAGAACAGTCTCAGTGTTCAGAGAACAGTCTCAGTTTATACTCTGCTCTTCTTAATCTGTTTCTCCTCCAAGATGGCTCCCAGCTGTTTCCAGGCAGGAGGGAGAGACCCTGCAAGACTTCACCAATAAAGTACAACAGGTACAGAATGGTCATGTTCTATTCGTCTTCTGCAAGGCATCACTGGCTGCTCTGTTCTCAGATGACTTGACTGTGTCCCTTTCAGCTCCTTGCAGCTGAACTTGGTGTGGCGTCTACTCAGATAACTAAAGCAGACAAAGCTGAGCATATCAAAAGAAAGAGACATGCTGCTCCGCACATCAACACATCCAGTAAGCAAACCACCTTCCAGTAACACCTCACCACCTTCCAGTAACACCTCACCACCCTCCAGTAACACCTCACCACCCTCCAGTAACACCTCACCACCCTCCAGTAACACCTCACCACCCTCCAGTAACACCTCACCACCCTCCAGTAACACCTCACCACCCTCCAGTAACACCTCACCACCCTCCAGTAACACCTCACCACCCTCCAGTAACACCTCACCACCCTCCAGTAACACCTCACCACCCTCCAGTAACACCTCACCACCCTCCAGTAACACCTCACCACCCTCCAGTAACACCTCACCACCCTCCAGTAACACCTCACCACCCTCCAGTAACACCTCACCACCCTCCAGTAACACCTCACCACCTTCCAGTAACACCTCACCACCCTCCAGTAACGTAACCACCATCTGAGCCTTTTTCTTTGTGTGTGTGTGGCCGTGTGTTCCTCCAGGTGCCAGCCCCCGCCCCAGCATGCGTGGGGCCCAGGTGCGGGGTGTGGACGAGGCTGGTCTCAGCAGGCTGGCCCTGCAGGTGAAAGATGTGCTGCCTGACATCCCCCTCAGTGTCATCACCAGTGACCTTGGTACGCACATGCTCACACTGTACGAACTACACTCGCTAAACCACAAGATAGTGGGGCTGTTTCTTATTAAACGTTCCTTACAGTGCAAACCAACTGTGTGGACGCCACCATCACTAATCTACTGGAGAGGACAGAGGAGTTCTCCTCTGGGCAGACAGGAAGCTCCACCTTCACCAGCAGCAGGACCTCCTCATCAGCCTGTCCTCCCTCTGCTGTCAAGGTCCTTTTCCCCAGTTCCATCCACTGTCAAACTACCTACACACACTATGAAGGAGTGTGTGTGTTAGACTGATGTTGTCATAGTCTGGTGGGTTTGTTGTGTGATGGGTTCTTCTTGTCATCCACAGTCATTTGGGAAGTCACCAATAGACAGACACATGTCCCTTCAAGAGAGGAAAGAAGCTTTGTATGACTTTGCTAGAAGGTAGGTGCCTGTCTTAATGTAATCACTGAGAAGGGACACCAACAAATGCACATTTACAGTCTCAGTGTTCACACTGAAGCTCAGTATAACACCTGTTATCTTGTTTCTCCAGGCGCTACATTGAAAAACATGGACTGTAATTGTAGGACACGTTTTGAACAATTAGAAGTGAGTCCTATTTGGGAAGCCATCATTGAAATAAAGACATTTGAAAGGGTTGAAGAATTCAATGAAATCCACCTTTTTTCTCTTTTTCTTTTTTTGCAACAAAATGAATATTTTGAAAACAGATTTTATTGACAACTCTCATGAGAGGAATATGTCAGGACTGTTAGATTTTTTTCTTATTTGTTGGCATGACAAGTCTGCATGTGTCTTAAATAATTTGTTCTAGCAAAAATATATTTTTTTGTTAATGTGTCTTGTGATTGTGAAACACCATGTTCTAATTATGTGCTGTGGTCTTGTGTAAGACAGGACACATGTACTTCATTAGTGAGGGTGTGGTTCTGCAGTTACAACTTTGAAGACAATAAAGTCTATCATCTACACATTTAAAACTTTTCTCAATGACACTACCAAGGAACCACTTAAAGTTTACACATTGGCTCTCAAGAATGTTGTGGAAATGTAAGCAGATGTGCCTGGCTAGAAGTCCTGCTGGAACAGGAGAGCTGACCAGATCCAGACTGTAGTAGAGCCAATGAGAGTAGAGCTGACCAGATCCAGACTGTAGTAGAACCAATGAGAGTAGAGCTGACCAGATCCAGACTGTAGTAGAGCCAATGAGAGTAGAGCTGACCAGATCCAGACTGTAGTAGAACCAATGAGAGTAGAGCTGACCAGATCCAGACTGTAGTAGAGCCAATGAGAGTAGAGCTGACCAGATCCAGACTGTAGTAGAGCCAATGAGAGTAGAGCTGACCAGATCCAGACTGTAGTAGAACCAATGAGAGTAGAGCTGACCAGATCCAGACTGTAGTAGAACCAATGAGAGTAGAGCTGACCAGATCCTGACTGTAGTAGAGCCAATGAGAGGAGAGCTGACCAGATACTGACTGTAGTAGAACTAATGAGAGTAGAGCTGACCAGATCCTGACTGTAGTAGAGCCAATGAGAGTAGAGCTGACCAGAACCTGACTGTAGTAGAGCCAATGAGAGTAGAGCTGACCAGATCCTGACTGTAGTAGAGCCAATGAGAGTAGAGCTGACCAGAACCTGACTGTAGTAGAGCCAATGAGAGGAGAGCTGACCAGATCCTGACTGTAGTAGAGCCAATGAGAGGAGAGCTGACCAGATCCTGACTGTAGTAGAGCCAATGAGAGTAGAGCTGACCAGATCCTGACTGTAGTAGAGCCAATGAGAGGAGAGCTGACCAGATCCTGACTAGTAGAGCCGATGAGAGCTTGTTCAATCTACACGTCTGAAATTCGGAATTACCGAAACATTCGTATCGGACTGAATATGTCCTAACCCTCTGAATTAACACAGTTTATTGTGATGTGCCTGTATGCTTCTCTAAACTGACCCAAGGTTATTCACAGCTTCTCCAGACTGGCTCTGCTGGTATCTGGCATGGTGATGATGTTCCACAGACAGCAGCACCTATAGTGCTCCTAGCATCTGTAGTGTTTCATTAAAAGGCTATTAAACCCGGAGGTGTTCTCTGTGGGGGGGTCTGTTCCATGACGGATTATCCTGATGAGCTGCTGCTGAGGTGAGAAAAGACGCACTGCTCCTTCCAGGAACACACAGGAGGCTGAATGACGCAGACTCCCAGAATGTGTCACTTCATATAAAGCACCTGAGCTCTACCTTAATATAAGCACCTGAGCTCTACCTTGGCCGGTTCATTTCTGCTTGATCTGTAATCTGCAGACATCAGTTTCAATTCCTTGCCGGACACACTCATGAGTGCAGCTCGCGACCGGGCCCGGCGGGTCGGGGTCCGCAGCCCGGGACTCATGTTCACTGGCCGCGGCACCAAACTGACCCCTGAAGAGGAGCGTTTCCTGGATGCAGCAGAGTACGGAAACATCCCAGTAGTGAGGAAGATGTTGGATGAGCTTCCCAGCCTGGATGTGAACTGTGTGGACTACATGGGGCAGAGTGGGCTGCAGCTGGCGGTGGGTAATGAGCACCTGGAGGTAACAGAGCTGCTTCTGAAGAAACACAACTTGGCGCGTATCGGGGACGCGCTCCTCCTCGCCATCAGTAAAGGTTACATCAGGATAGTGGAGATCATCTTGGATCATCCCTCCTTTGGTACAAGTGAGCGTCTGACGCGGAGTCCGCGAGACCTGGAGGACGACGACTTCTATTCCTACGATGAAGACGGCACGCGCTTCTCTCCGGACATCACTCCCGTGATCCTGGCGGCTCAATGTCAGAAGTACGAGGTGGTTCACATGCTGCTTCTGAAGGGCGCGCGCATCGAGCGGCCGCATGATTACTTCTGCAAGTGCGCAGACTGCACGGAGAAACAGCTCGAGGACTCATTTAGCCACTCGCGTTCTCGCATCAACGCGTACCGGGGGCTCGCGAGCCCCGCTTACCTGTCCCTGTCCAGTGAAGATCCGGTCTGCATGGCGCTCGAGCTCAGTAATGAACTGGACAAACTGGCCAACATCGAGAAAGAGTTCAAAGTAGGTTACTGGTGCTAAATGGCTCGGAATTAAATGTTTCTGTTTAATATAGTTTTCTTTTTTTCTTTACTTTGTGGCATAACAATATCTGTCCTTCAAGTTGAGTTAATTTGGATGTTTTTACATTAGATACATTCAGTGCATGGAATTTATGTTAATGTCATTATGTTTTCTATTAACACCAATTTTATGTCTGGTGTTTCCATATGTGCTACTGTGTCCACCAGGAGAAAAAGAACATTAAAAAAGAGACAACACACAATTGCTTCTCCCTGGTAAATATATATTTGGCAGCAATGAACTACTTGTTATAGATTCTTCATGATATTATGACTGATTAGTACTAGTCTCATGTGTCTTATCCCTGTCACATCAGTTCCACCTGGGTTGAGGATCTTGAGTTATTCATAACCATTTTGTTATAACATGCAGAAATGGACAGGAAAATAGTGGACATTAATATCACCCTTCTCTGTCTTGTTGTTTGTCCAGAATGATTATCGCAAGCTGTCTGTGCAGTGTAAGGACTTTGCAGTCGGCGTTCTGGACTTGTGTCGGGACACGGAGGAGGTTGAGGCCATCCTGAACGGTGACCTTAGTCATGAGCCAGAAGAGCAGCGGCTCCGTCACTCCCTCCTGAACAGAGTCAAACTGGCCATCAAGTACGAGGTGAAGAAGGCAAGTAGAAGACAGACCCTGTCACAGATGAGACCATCTGGCATTAGGTTACATTCTATTCATCTAGCAGACATTTCAAAAATGTATAGTTTCAACAATATGTGGTCAAAGACCAGTCTGCATTTAGCATCACATACTCTGTTCTGACATAATCCTAATCTTACTTCAGTTCATTTGTTTTCCTGTTCTTCCTCCAGTTTGTGGCCCATCCTAACTGCCAGCAGCAGCTCCTGAGTCTGTGGTACGAGGACCTGTCCTTCCTGAGGGAGCAGAGCCTGCTAGTGAAGTGCCTAGTAGTGGTGCTGGTAGGCCTGGGGCTCCCCCTTCTAGCCACAGCTTACTGGCTATGCCCCTGCAGCAGGGTGAGACATCACCACCATACTGTCATCTCCACCATACTACTGTCATCACCACCATACTACTGTCATCACCACCACCATACTACTGTCATCACCACCATACTACTGTCATCACCACCATACTACTGTCATCACCACCACCATACTACTGTCATCACCACCATACTACTGTCATCACCACCACCATACCACTGTCATCACCACCATACTACTGTCATCACCACCACCATACTACTGTCATCACCACCATACTACTGTCATCATCACCACCATACTACTGTCATCACCACCATACTACTGTCATCACCACCATACTACTGTCATCACCACCATACTACTGTCATCACCACCACCATACTATTGTCATCACCACCACCATACTATTGTCACCACCACCATACTATTGTCATCACCACCATACTACTGTCATCACCACCATACTACTGTCATCACCACCATACTACTGTCATCACCACCACCATAATACTGTCATCACCACCATACTACTGTCATCACCACCATACTATTGTCACCACCACCATACTACTGTCATCACCACCATACTACTGTCATCACCACCACCATACTATTGTCATCACCACCATACTACTGTCATCACCACCATACTACTGTCATCACCACCACCATACTACTGTCATCACCACCATACTACTGTCATCACCACCACCATACTACTGTCATCACCACCATACTACTGTCATCACCACCACCATACCACTGTCATCACCACCATACTACTGTCATCACCACCACCATACTACTGTCATCACCACCATACTACTGTCATCATCACCACCATACTACTGTCATCACCACCATACTACTGTCATCACCACCATACTACTGTCATCACCACCACCATACTACTGTCATCACCACCATACTACTGTCATCACCACCATACTACTGTCATCACCACCATACTATTGTCACCACCACCATACTACTGTCATCACCACCATACTACTGTCATCACCACCACCATACTATTGTCATCACCACCATACTACTGTCATCACCACCATACTACTGTCATCACCACCATACTACTGTCATCACCACCACCATACTACTGTCATCACCACCACCATACTACTGTCATCACCACCATACTAATGTCATCACCACCACCATACTATTGTCATCACCACCATACTACTGTCATCACCACCATACTACTGTCATCACCACCACCATACTATTGTCATCACCACCATACTACTGTCATCACCACCATACTACTGTCATCACCACCACCATACTATTGTCATCACCACCATACTACTGTCATCACCACCATACTACTGTCATCACCACCATACTACTGTCATCACCACCATACTACTGTCATCACCACCACCATACTATTGTCATCACCACCACCATACTATTGTCACCACCACCATACTATTGTCATCACCACCATACTACTGTCATCACCACCATACTACTGTCATCACCACCATACTACTGTCATCACCACCACCATACTACTGTCATCACCACCATACTACTGTCATCACCACCATACTACTGTCATCACCACCATACTATTGTCACCACCACCATACTACTGTCATCACCACCATACTACTGTCATCACCACCACCATACTATTGTCATCACCACCATACTACTGTCATCACCACCATACTACTGTCATCACCACCATACTACTGTCATCACCACCACCATACTACTGTCATCACCACCACCATACTACTGTCATCACCACCATACTACTGTCATCACCACCACCATACTATTGTCATCACCACCATACTACTGTCATCACCACCATACTACTGTCATCACCACCACCATACTATTGTCATCACCACCATACTACTGTCATCACCACCATACTACTGTCATCACCACCATACTACTGTCATCACCACCACCATACTATTGTCATCACCACCATACTACTGTCATCACCACCATACTACTGTCATCACCACCACCATACTATTGTCATCACCACCACCATACTACTGTCATCACCACCATCATACTATTGTCACCACCACCATACTATTGTCATCACCACCATACTACTGTCATCTCCACCATAATACTGTCATCAACACCATGCTACTGTCATCACCACCATACAATTGTCATCACCACCATACTACTGTCATCTCCACCATAATACTGTCATCAACACCATGCTACTGTCATCACAACCATACTACTGTCATCACCACCATACTACTGTCATCACCACCACCATACTACTGTCATCACCACCATACTACTGTCATCACCACTACCATACTACTGTCATCACCACCATACTACTGTCATCACCACTACCATACTACTGTCATCACCACCATACTACTGTCATCACCACCATACTACTGTCATCACCACTACCATACTACTGTCATCACCACCATACTACTGTCATCTCCACCATAATACTGTAATCTACACCATAATACTGTCATCACTACCATACTACTGTCATCACCAACACCATACTGTCATCACCACCACCATACTACTGTCATCACCACCATACTGCTGTGTGGTCTGATTTGCTGCTTGTCTCTGCAGCTGGGTGCGATGCTGCGAAGCCCCTTCATGAAGTTTGTAGCGCATGCAGCCTCCTTCATCATCTTCCTCTGTCTGCTGGTGTTCAGTGCCTCAGATCGCTTCACAGGCATCACTACGCTGCCCAACGAGACCCTGACTGAACACCCCCGCCAGGTGTTCAGGGTGACAACCACACGCTTCAGCTGCACAGAGGGACTCATCATCATCTGGGTTGCTGGTTCGTTCAGAATTTAGAGGAATTGTACAATAAACAAATCCCTTGTGGATGTAGATGGCTGCTCTCAGCACTGTAGTTGTTCTGTTTCCTGTGCAGGGATGATGTGGTCAGAGTGTAAAGAGCTGTGGACTCGGGGCTGCAGGGAGTACATGTTACAGCTGTGGCATGTTCTGGACTTTGGCATGCTGTCCATCTTCACAGCCTCCTTCACCGCCAGGTTCATAGCTTTCCACCTGGCCAACAAGGCTCAGAAATATGTGGATGACCAGATTGAAGCCAGTGATCTTTCCCTCGTCACCCTTCCCCCACATGTCAGATACTTTACCTACGGTGAGAAGAGGGAG
Source organism: Protosalanx chinensis (assembly GCA_030340685.1). NCBI lineage: Eukaryota > Metazoa > Chordata > Actinopteri > Osmeriformes > Salangidae > Protosalanx > Protosalanx chinensis. The sequence goes on along the minus strand of CM059330.1, from coordinate 14,251,150 downwards.
CACTCGTGTCTTTCAGAGCGACATTCCCACGGCATAACTAAGCCGAGGGAACAAACACTTCAGTGATCTGATGAAGGGTGAAGTCACCCTTCTTCCTCACTGGGTTTTATTGAAAGCTTCATGCAAATAGTGTGCATGGAAAGTTCAGTAGAAAACCACGAGAAGTGCTTAGTTGTGCTTAGTTGTGCTTAGTTGTGCTTAGTTGTGCTTAGTTGTGCTTAGTTGTGCTTAGTTGTGCTTGTATCCATGTGGTTCTAACTGTATCTGTGTGGTTCTGTGCCCCCTGTCAGCCAGGGCCAGGTGGAGCCCCTCAGATCCTCAGCTGATCTCAGAGGGGCTGTATTCCATCGCTGTGGTGCTCAGCTTCCTGCGGATCGCCTACATCCTGCCAGCCAATGAAAGCTTCGGGCCTCTGCAGATCTCCTTGGGCCGAACAGTCAAGGACATTTTTAAGTTCATGGTCTTGTTCATCATGGTCTTCCTGGCGTTTATGATAGGCATGTTCATCCTGTATTCCTACTACCTGGGCGCCAAGGTCAACCTGGCCTTCACCACGTGAGTAGGTTCATCCGTGTGGTTTTAGCTGGTACAGTTCCAGTACACACAACATGATCCTTGGTGAAACTGGAGTCTACAGTGTTCTCAAGCTGTTGTGATCAGGGGTCGGGTTACAATTAATGCATTGCAATGAATGCACTGATGAGGTATTGAGACAGGAATTAACTGATGAAGTATGGAGACAGGCATGTTATGGTGAGGTGTGGAGACAGGCATGTTATGGTGAGGTATGGAGACAGGCGTGTTATGGTGAGGTATGGAGACAGGCGTGTTATGGTGAGGTATGGAGACAGGCATGTTATGGTGAGGTATGGAGACAGGCGTGTTATGGTGAGGTATGGAGACAGGCATGTTATGGTGAGGTATGGAGACAGGCATGTTATGGTGAGGTATGGAGACAGGCGTGTTATGGTGAGGTATGGAGACAGGCGTGTCAGGAGTATCATGTCACACAAGCCTTTTCAAATTAGAGAAGCTCCCTTTACAGTGGATCAGTTACAGTATATAATATATAAACAAGCTGTTCTTTTTCCTTCATTATAGCTACTGACACTGCATATGTAACAAGAGATCATCTTTCCATATAAAATGTTAACAGTTTCATGTTGTGCTGTAGGGTGGAGGAGAGCTTCAAGACGCTGTTCTGGTCCATATTTGGACTGTCTGAAGTGTCGTCAGTTGTACTGAAGTATGACCACAAGTTCATTGAGAACATTGGTTATGTGCTGTTTGGAATTTACAATGTGACAATGGTGGTGGTGTTACTGAACATGCTCATAGCCATGATCAACAGCTCCTATCAAGAGATAGAGGTATTTACCAACACTAATCACACCAACCTTGATTCAAAGCTCACTTTTTAGGTGACTGTGTTTCTAGTCTATGATGATGTAATCATTCCTTTCTCTCAGGATGATGCTGATGTAGAGTGGAAATTTGCTCGGTCTAAACTGTGGCTGTCCTACTTTGACACTGGAAGGACCCTGCCTCCTCCCTTCAGCTTGGTGCCAAGCCCTAAGTCCTGCCTCAGGGCCGTCCAGGCAGTCTGCCGGCTCCACCGCCCAAGACACAGTTTGGACATGGAGACACACATGGGGATATTCGACTCTAAGTCCAGGGTATGAAGTCGTATATATGAGCCCAAGATGGTGACAGTTTATGTCAGTAACTCTTTAAGTAGATTTAGGGTTATCTTATTTTGATTTAAACAAAAACCTTTTTTTGTTTATGTGTCTATTTTAAAGTATGTGTTTTAATGCAGGTTAACCATCAGCTATCAGAGTGTCACAGTTTAAACAGCCAGCTGAACCAGCCCACCCGCTATCAGGTGACTCCCTGTCATCTACAGAACACCTTTGAATACTCCGGAAAAACAGCCCACCTGCTAATTAATCTTATGATTGCAGCAAATTATGAAGAGACTCGTCAAGAGATTTGTCTTAAAAGCGCAGGTGGATAAAGAAAGTGATGAAGTTAATGAAGGTATAGCTCTAAAGATGAAGGTGAAATAATCTACAGGTACAACATGACAATCACACTGTCTCATAGTGTTGTCTTTTGTTTTGGTTGTCTCTGTCTGTCCTCTCTTGTTGGTCCACATCAGGGGAACTTAAAGAGATCAAGCAGGACATCTCGAGTCTTCGCTATGAGCTCTTGGAGGACAAGTCTGAGATCACAGAAGGACTGTCCTTAATCATTCACAAACTGGGCATCCAACTGAATCCAGTTTCTTCACACTCTGCAACAACAGGACACCCTGGAAATAATCTGGAGCAGACAAACATGTATGCTACAGTATAGCAACACAACAATGACAATTTATCAGGTGTAAATTTAAGTCAATGAATCTGCCACCCTAAGACATTATACCTGACTCACGCCAAAGTGGCACATTCCAGCCGTCAGTAAGGCAGATGAGGGAGTGGGAAGTCTTAACAGGTAAGGGAACTGATGGGCTTCTAGTTATGCCAAGATCATGTGGGAAACTATTGACATTGTTTTATTGAAAATTTTAAACAGGACAGGATGTATCAAACATACATGTAGGCAGGCCAACCTTAAAAAACAAACTAGTTGCTTAGAAACTACTGTACTTCTTTCAAAGAGCACACTTTCCTCGGGGAGTTCAACTTTGTCCTCAAAGACTAATTATCTGTCAGAATGACTCAGCATATAAACAGAGGCGTGGCCAAGATCTCTTTTGTCTGCAGCTTTAAACTCCCAGACTCCTGTGATCTAATACACTCTGTGATAGAACACTAACTCAACCTTACCTACAACCTTCTGCCTGCACAAGTAAGTTTGATATTTATGCAAAATGAATGTAATGTGTTTAAGTACTGCTCTGCACAATGCTAACTGCAGCCAGCTTTAGTCTAGCTTTGCTATTTAGTGAACTGGCACGGTTATAACATGTCGACAGCTTGGAGAGGACGGTGATAAAGTGAATATACTGTTATCAAGTGAATATACGGTTATAAAGTGAATGTACGGTTATAAAGTGAATATACGGTTATGAAGTGAACGTTTGTTGTTTGTTTAAAGTGAAGAGCTGATTAGGCGGATGTACTTCCACAACACGTGGTTAATCTTTATGTAACAGTTGTGTGTTGTGATTTAAATCGTCTTGTTGTGCCAATATGTCGAATACATTATGTCATGCAAAATGCTTTATGTGACTCATGTAATTTATCACCCCTATAGTGCCTCCCTACACATTCACTTATTTTGCTGTCAGAGGTAAGAAGGCAGATCTTAATCTCTCCAGGGGGAAAGATCTTTACACTTGGCTTTTGAATTTTGTCTGATTAATCGACTAACTTATTTCATTGCATTACTTTGCAATACAATAATTACCGTATTATAAGTTTTTTTTTTTTTTCATAGTTTGCCCGGGGGTGCGATTTATTACCCGGAGCGATTTATGTGTGAAATTATTAACACATCATTATTATATAATTTAGTGTTTGGCAGTACAGTAGCGTTGCTGTAGCTTAGCTTGCTACATTTCTCTGGGGCTCATTATCTTATCTTCGGTGAAGTTAAGCTTAATTTAATGTAGATCAGGGGTCTCAAACTCGTGTTAACCAAGCTTCTACACCATCTGATTTCACTAATGAGTTTCTCCACTTGGTGAAATCTAAATAGTTTTTGAACTCAGATGGTGTAGTGGCTTGGTTAACACAATGCATGTTCCCCAAAAAAGCGATTTTTACGCCAGTGCGATTTATATATGAATTTTATTATGCATTTTTTGGCTGGTGCGATTTATAGTCCGGAAAATACGGAACCATTAAAATATTTGGTCTGTTCAGATGATTTTGCCTTTTAGGAATTTGATAAACTCAAGAGATTAGTTTCAACTCCAATCCCTTCTCTGCCAGTAGTGCATGTGACACAAACATTCAAGCACAACACTAATGCCCCCCCCCCCCCCCCCCCCACACTATACACTGTTGAGACAAAAAGGCTTTCACATCAAAATGGCTAAAAATGGTTTATATTGTTCAGTGACCATAAAATATGACTGCACAGCATCTTTCTAGGATGATTTTAGTCTGTGTGCCAAAGATACGTTTTGTGTAACAGGTCGCTGCAGTGCTGCCAAGATAATGCTGGCAGACCAGGGCCAGCCATGGAAAGACATTGTGGTTAACTTTGAGGACTGGATGAAGGGAGACCTTAAAGCTACTTGTGTGAGTGTTATAGCTTCTCTCTCTAATGTTAACTGATTTATAATTTGTTTAATACATCTTCACTGATGATGATATAAAACACCTGCGCATAAAGTATTTGACAATGAACTGAACTAGCTTTGTTGTTTTAGGTTTTCGGCCAGTTGCCGAAGTTTGAGGACGGAGATTTAGTCTTGTTTCAGTCTAATGCTATTCTGAGACACTTGGGTCGCAATCATGGTAATCATCCTCGCTCTCATTGATATAAGATCATTTGGATAAAAGTTTAAATGTGAGAGAGTTTGTTCATAAATCTGTAGTAGAAAGACTTGCTGTTGTCTTCAGGTGCCTATGGTAAGGATCCTAAAGAGGCGTCTCTCATCGACATGATGAATGATGGCGTCGAGGATCTGCGTCTCAAATACGGTCGCCTGATTTACCAGGAATATGTACGTATGGGATGGATAAAAGAATCCTTTATTTGTCCCGCAGTAGGGAAATTGCAGTTTGCAACAGCAGCAGGGTACAGTATAGCACACAGTGACAGGGTAAAATATAAAGTACACAATACAGGGAACCAAATATAGAGATAAGGATCTAAGAGTATGAAATAGCCACAGAAAATAGCTCTGGTATCCTGTCTTCTGCGGAAGAGTACGAGTCGACTCCCTTGGGTGTTGGACGAGTCGACTCCCTTGGGTGTTGGACGAGTCGACTCCCTTGACAGGAATTCACTCTTGATTGTTAGGAGTTGACTCTGAAGCACCTTTAGTCCATCTGGTTTTCATCATCGATTTGATGGCTGTAGTGAGATCTAAAATGTCTCAACATTGTGATGGAGCGTACTGAGAAACTGTTGAAGTGGTTATGAAGTGTTTTATCACCATGGCATCGACCCTCATTTCATTTATTCATTCAACTCTGACAGGAAACTGGAAAGGAACAGTACCTTAAAGACCTGCCAGACCACCTGTCCAAGTTTGAGGCTGTTATGACTCGCAACAACACAGGCTTTCTTGTTGGGGATAAGGTACTCATCCTGCCATATGAGCTGAAGTTTATCCATGAGAGAATCTGGAGATCTTATTCTGTGTTTGTTTGTGTTCAAGGTTTCCTTTGCTGACTACAACCTTTTGGATCTCCTGCTGAACCACCTGGTTCTATGTAACAGCTGCCTGGACAGCTTTCCATCCCTGAAGAGCTTTGTAGGAAAGATGTCAGCTCGACCTAAAATCAAGACCTTCACTGACTCTGACGAGTACAAGAAACTGCCTATCAATGGAAATGGCAAACAGTGATTTTTGCATTCCCACCATAATCTGTGACTACAGTTAGATACCATTTATCTGGTTGTATTTCACTTCCATCCACATCAAATGTTTGTTTGGGTTTTATTGCAGGTTAGTTGAAATTCATAGTTTCTTACCCATTGTTTTGTGTTTTCCCCATATTCAGAAACTATCACGTTGTACATTTTCACTTGATACGAATATCTTTTTGTCAGGATTTGGCAGCTGAAATCTAATAAAGATCAATTAAATAAGATTTGTCATTGGCACTGTGTGTGGTATTACTGGTCCATGAGAATGAAAGTAAAGGTATTTTCTGTCTGAGCTCATCTGGATCCCAAACTTCAAACAGTAGTTGATGTTATCAGTGTGGCGTCTAGAACAAGCAGAACCTGTCCTGTTTACAAAGAGAAAAGCTGTATGAAACATGACATCACTACAGTACAATACATGGTACTACATGAAAGATTCCAATATATTCTGGTGTCCCAGGACTGACCTCCTTTAGGAAACAGGTGGGGTGCATCTCTAAGGACTCAGGTGGCCAAGTGGTGCCTAAGGACACAATAACTTGGCTGTATGTCATTCATTTCTTATCGATGGCAGCAACCATCACAAATAACTCTTACTTACTTATTATTTGACTATTTTCTATAGTTTAACCTGTTCCTCTGAGTGCTGTACTGTACCCTGCGGCTGTTTCCCACTGCGGGACAAATTAAGGATCATTTTGATCTTATTTTGAAACTGTTGGTCAAGTCACTGACTTTCTGCTCCGGAACAGGAGGTGGCGATGATGAACCTCAGAAACGTTGGATGCAACCTGCCATTAAAACCACAAGAAGAAGATTTCCTACTGTCCGACTTGACTAGCTAGAAATGTCCAGTTTAGAAGATAAAGATGAGAACATTGATGGGATCTCTGATGGGATCTCCTCTGAGTTTCAAGAGGAGAATGAGGGTGAAGGGGATGTTGAAGAGGAGCCTGAAGCTGATTACGTGAATCCTTTCCGATATGTCTTTTATAGGTAAACTAAGTTAGCAGCAACATACTGTAACCTGCCTATATTAGCATCATCAGGCTCAGATTAGTTCCGTTTTCTTCTCTAACTCACTGTTTGTTTAACTGTTCGTTGTGGAAAACATTTGTTATCTTGACACGTCTTAAACATCACCCATAACCTGGTCAACGAGTTAGTAGTAGTTTTAAGAGTCTATGAAAATCTGTGAAAGACCACTTGCTGTGTGTTAAACAGACCAGCAGCCAGGAGACGTGGATTAAGATCCTGAATGATCTGACTTGATGTTCTGATTTGGGATCCTGAATGATCTGACTTGATGTTCTGATTTGGGATCCTGAATGATCTGACTTGATGTTCTGATTTGGGATCCTGAATGATCTGACTTGATGTTCTTCAGAGACAGGAAAGAGTGGTCAGATTTAGAAGGAGTTCCACAAGATGATGGACCCAACCCTGTTGTGAAAATAGCCTATTCTGATAAGTGTAAGTGACTAACATAGTCAGTCTCTATATATCTACGTTTTTCTTTAATCCCTCAATCATCAATATTTAGACTAAAGATATATTGCAATAATGTTTGATTTTACCGCTGCATGTTCTTTTCTACAGTCACGGATGTATATGACTATTTCCGAGCATTACTGAAGAATGATGAGAAGAGTGAAAGAGCCCTGTCACTCACTGCAGAGGCCATTGAACTGAACGCAGCTAATTATACTGTGTGGTAATGAAGCCAGACGTCACTCTGCCAGCTCAGCACATCAACACAGTCAAATCTCAAGTAGATTGTAAGTGCTGACTTTCTTTATGTGAATGTTCAGGCACTATCGTCGAGTCTTGCTGCAGGCTCTGGATAAGGACCTTCGGGAGGAGATGAACTACATCACAGCTATCATCGAGGATCAGCCGAAGAACTACCAAGTCTGGTGAGCTGCTGCTGGCCTGGATGCCCCAGTGCTGCGGTGCTTTCTGTGTGTTCTTTATTCCTAGAGACAGTAAGGACATGACCCATGGTCTTAGGATGGATTTGAACCCAGGTCCTGCACACTACATGCTCCTAACCCTCTCTGGTCTCCAGGCATCACAGACGCATCGTGGTTGAGTGGCTGAATGACCCTTCTGAGGAGCTGGACTTCATAGCAGATATCCTGAACCAGGATGCCAAGAACTATCATGCCTGGCAGCACAGACAGTGGGTCATACAGGTAGCAGCTTCCAGAGTCATACTGGTCAGAATTTATATAGGGAGCATGGTGGTGGTGGTGATGGTGATGATGATGATGATGGTAATGGTGATGATGATGATGATGAGATGGTGGTGATGGTGATGATGATGATGATGATGAGGTGGTGATGGTGGTGGTGATGGTGATGATGATGGTGGTGATGTGTTTCCAGGAGTACCGTCTGTGGGACAGGGAGCTGCAGTATGTAGACCAGCTGCTGCAGGAGGATGTGAGGAACAACTCAGCCTGGAACCAGAGACACTTTGTCATCTCCCAAACGACTGGATACTCTGATCCAACTGTTCTGGACAGGGAAGTTCAGTACGTTTCTTCATTCATACCTGGAATCGTCTCAAATGTTAAATTGAAAATATTTCTCTTTAATTAGTTGAACATTTACAGGCAGTGTGTCTTATTATTATAATGTATATACGATTTAATACATTATTTTCTTTGTTGAAGGTATTGTCTCAAACAAATAAAGAAAGCTCCGCACAATGAAAGTGGATGGAATTATCTGAAAGGGTGAGTTTCATCATTTAAATATAGCTGCAAGCAGCGATGGCGGATTCCTCCTAGAAGAATCTATGAAATTGATATGTAATTCAAAATGAAATCTGCATGTTTGGTGTGAATACATCCAAGACTGTAGTGCCCCTGTGCTGTAACGGACAAAGGATTGTGAACATCAAAAATCCTATTGATAACTTTTGTAAGGGTTGATCTTCTGACCATGACAACTGCCAAGATTGGACAAAAGTTGTAGGAGTAGTAGCGAAGAAAAATGTTTCATAAATCTATATTATACAGAAAAATCGAAGGGCTTGCCATTATGAGTTGTTGAGACTTTATTCTTCATTGTGACAAATGAGGACTCTGTAATGAATTTCAGGACTCTACAACAAAAGGGATACAAATTGGTCTCACATGGACAAAATTGGTAGCAATAACAACTTAATAAAAGTGTAACAATGTAGTAATAACTGGTATAAACTGTAACAACAACTTAAAACCAGTGTATTCACTTTGTAGAAAGTATAAGAACAACATAATAACAGTGAGGATCAAAAACAAAATAACCCTGATTTTGTCTTGCTGACACATCAAAATTCATTGCTGCAAAAGTCATCTGACCACTAACCACAGCTGAAACTATTTAAAAAGTAATAATAACTTAATAAAAATGTACCAACGTGGTAATAACTGGCAAAAAGTTTAATAACGACGTAATAACAGTTTAACAATGTAGTAATAACTAGTATAAAGCGTAACAACAACTTAATAACAGTGTAACAATGTGGTAATAACTGGTAAAAAGTTTCATAGCAACGTAAAAACAGTTTAACAATGTAGTAATAACTGGTATAAAGTGTAATAACAACTTAATAAGTGTAACAATGTGGTAATAAGTGGTATTAAGTGTAATACCAACTTAATAACAGTGTACCAACGTGGTAATAACTGGTAAAAAGTGTAATAACAACGTAATAACAGTTTAACAATGTAGTCATAACTAGTATAAAGCGTAATAACAACTTAATAACAGTGTAACAATGTGGTAATAACTGGTAAAAAGTTTCATAGCAACGTAAAAACAGTTTAACAATGTAGTAATAACTGGTATAAAGTATAATAACAACTTAATAAGTATAACAATGTGGTAATAAGTGGTATTAAGTGTAATACCAACATAATAACAGTGTACCAACGTGGTAATAACTGGTAAAAAGTTTAATAACAACGTAATAACAGTTTAACAATGTAGTCATAACTAGTATAAAGCGTAACAACAACTTAATAACAGTGTAACAATGTGGTAATAACTGGTAAAAAGTTTCATAGCAACGTAAAAACAGTTTAACAATGTAGTAATAACTGGTATATAGTGTAATAACAACTTAATAAGTGTAACAATGTGGTAATGAGTGGTATTAAGTGTAATACCAACTTAATAACAGTGTAACAATGTGGTAATAAGTGGTATAAAGTGTAATACCAACTTAATACCAGTGTATTCAGTCAATCCTGGGGAAGATTGGACAAATGTTGTAGAAGTAGTAGCGAGGACGGAGGAATCCTAATTAAATATGGATGAACATGAACATTTCCAAATACAATATCCTCATACATTCACACACAGTTCCTAGCATACTCCAGCAGATGGCAGTACTCTCTTGGCTTCATTAGTGCTTGGAGAGACTTAAGATCAGACTGCTGTTTCAGTGTCAGGGTTGGGGCAGCAGGGCATCCTGCTGTGGTGCTTGGGCCACTGGTTCTTCCACATTGATTGACAAAGTTTAGAAAAAGTCAGTTTCTTTCAGAAGGTCTCACCTTGCATGACAATAACTATGTTGATAAATGTGCCATCCCATAATAATAATGAGACCCATGTGGCCTGGTAACGTGTGTCCAGGATCCTGCAGGACCGTGGTCTGTCCTCCCACCCTGGCCTGCTGGACCAGGTGCTGGAGCTCAGGCAGACCCACTGCTCCCCCTACCTGCTGGCCTTCTTGGTGGACAGCTACGAGGATGCGCTGGAGAGTTCTTCCAGCCCCCAGGAGGAGTGTATGAGCAGGGCCCTGGAGGTAACACAGCTCTTCAACACTGCCCACTGTTCTGCTCTCCCTCCCCTGACCCACGTGACCCTCTGTCTCCTCACAGCTGTGCGAGGTCCTAGCCCAGGAGAAGGATACCATTCGTAGGGAGTACTGGAGATACGTGGGCCGATCCCTGGAGAGTAAATACGGACCTGTTGTGAGGTCTGAGGTGCCTCCAGACCCAGACTCTGCCCCCAGGCCTGAGGGAGAGACCAACAGCTGAGGAACAAGCCCCAGTGACCCTGTTCTCCTCATCCAACTACCACCCCCATTTCCCTGTCTGTCTCACTCTCTCCACCCCCTTCCTCCCTCCATCTCCGCTCATCCCTCCATCTCCCCCATCCCTCCCTCTCCTCTCCATCCTTCCATCTCCCCTCATCCCTCCATCTCCCCATCCCTCCCTCTCCGCTCCATCCTTCCATCTCCCCTCATCCCTTCATCTCCCCCTATCCCTCCATCTCCCCCCATCCCTCCATCTCCCCTCATCCCTCCATCTCCCCTCATCCCTCCCTCTCCCCCCATCCCTCCCTCTCCGCTCCATCCTTCCATCTCCCCTCATCCCTTCATCTCCCCCTATCCCTCCATCTCCCCCCATCCCTCCATCTCCCCTCATCCCTTCATCTCCCCCTATCCCTCCATCTCCCCCCATCCCTCCATCTCCCCTCATCCCTCCATCTCCCCTTATCCCTCCATCTCCCCCCATCCCTCCATTTCTCTTCTATGTCCAGGTGGCTGCTTGTTAAGTAGTAGTGTAGCATGAACATGCTGTGTAGCTGCAGGGCTGTAACCAGGAGAAGTGTTTGTACATGATGAGGTGGACAGGGTTGGGGCCAGTGTTCTCTGGATGGTCCAGACGTTGCTGTACCCACATAGCATATATGGCTCATGATAAAGAGGTGGGTCACCATTGTTGCTTCTAGCAGAATACAGTGTAACTATAATCATGTCTGCTGTATTCCTACAAATTTTTTATGTGAAAAAAGCCTGAATACATAAATATTGTAAACTGGATAATCTTTTTGTGATTTTTTTCTGTGTAAATCAAGATGCCTCAAAGGTTTTCTCTCAGGCATGTTTCCACTTTGCTGCTCGAGGCGCTAATCACATCTACTATGAACTGAATTGAAAGGAGCTAATTTATCTATAATTAATGGAACTAGAAATGACTGAGTTAAGAACACATTAGTCACAAAACAGGCTGATATTAAATCACATATTTGAGTGTAAGTGGTGTTCTGGCTTGTAAAAAATACATGAAAATAATAATACTATAATATACTGTATATAAACAGAGTAAATTGCTCCAGCTAGGCTACAAGTGTCAGTACAAAACCTCTCAAAGGCTTTAAAGCTTTCAAAGTCTCTTTTTTCTAAATTTTTGGATGGATGGATGGATGGGATGGATGCCAAGGCTATGAGTCATCCTCAGTCTGACCACAGGTCAGTACCACAGGGTCAGCACTTTGTGCTCACTGGCCCCTTGAAAAAGCTTTGGATACACCCTTCAGTTCAAATGAACTTTAGACTGGTAGTGCAGTTTGATCTCTGTTGCTTGAAGACGTTCCGGAGGGACGCTGATAAAGCTGGAATAACTTGATGGGACAGGCTGTCATGAAGGTTTTCTTTACCACATGGTTGGATTTGGAGGGTCTCTGCGCAGAAACAACCCATTCTTTTAATTAATAATTAATAAATCTGAAGCAGCGGGAGTGAGGGAGTCTGCAGGAGATGTGTTCATGTCACAGCCTCAGGAGGAAGAGGGAGGATGAGGGAGGAAGAGGCAGCGGGAGAGGCAGAGGTGGATTATAATGCAGTTGAGTGGTAAAGGACTGTGTACCATCATTTCCAGCTCTCTCCTCTTCCTTTGTGCCGTGAGCGAAGTTGTTGTTGGATTCAGATGCATCGCGATGGGAAGCAGAGTCAAAGTGTATTTCCATCTGAGCTCAGCAGCTGGAGCTTTCTACTCCGGGATCCTGATCAGTCTGGGTCAGGTGCTGCTCGGTCTGGAGCTGCTGTGCTGCAGAGGGATACCCCGCTGTAGGAACCTGCTCCTCCTGGGGGTCCTGGTCTTCTTACTGGGGCTCCTCACCTCCTTCTCTGGGGCTGTGGTGGATGGAGACACGGTGTCTCTGCTGGAGAGGAAATATTCCCACTACTGCCTGAACTCAGTGGATCTAAAGCATATCTGTGACCAGTTAAAGGATTATCAGAGAGGTCTGATCATCTCTACCATCCTCAGTACTCTGGAGTGTCTTCTCGGGATTATAAATTTGATCTTTATTAAAAGATATAAAGCAGCGCAGTTTTACAGACGGAGGCAGAGACAGGGAGCTCTTATATTCACCGAAGAACAGGATTTATCCTCTGCAGACTTTCAGCCTGTTTCTTATATAAACTTGGGTGTTTTTCATGTGTTTGATGAGGCTGGAGTGGAGGTCCAGTGTGGGGGACACCCTTCAGTCCATCTCCCGGGTTATTCGACTACGGATTCAGAACTAAATCTTTCATATCCGTTTTCTTACCCGCTTCAGACTGAACTGCCGCCTGCATATGAAGACATTTTCCCTGGAGAAGAAAGACACAAATAGTCCAACAAATCTGAGTCCCTCAGTTACAAATCTGCAGTGACAATTACAGAGAAAGACACCTGCAGTGTAAGCTGTCATGTTTATCTGTTCTAAGAGTTGCAACCTTGACAATATCCAACAAGAAAATGATATTTCCATCCTCAGTTGACTATCTTATAAAATAGTGTAAAAAGGAAAGTCCCTCAACTTTATGATGTTACCATATAATTTAAGATGTCAATTTAAGCTTGTTGCGTTCAGATTGTAAACACTCATATGCTCAAATAAGTTGTTGTTTACTGTTCCTTTACCATATCAATAAATGTGTATTTACTCTTATCCAATGTTGACATCTAAGGTCTGCAAACCTGAATGAAGTTAAGTAACATAAACCAGCCCTCTGCCTCTCCTGTCAGGCCATGGAGCCATGGAGCCTGGATAGAATAAGGGCTGATGGTGGCTGGTGGCTGTGCTGTGTTGCTGGAGGAGCAAAGTGTGTTCAGTGCTGAGCAGAAAGCAGCAAAGTGTGTTCAGTGCTGAGCAGAAAGCAGCAAAGTGTGTTCAGTGTTGAGCAGAAAGCAGCAAAGTGTGTTCAGTGTTGAGCAGAAAGCAGCAAAGTGTGTTCAGTGTTGAGCAGAAAGCAGCAAAGTATGTTCAGTGTTGAGCAGAAAGCAGCAAAGTATGTTCAGTGTTGAGCAGAAAGCAGCAAAGTGTGTTCAGTGTTGAGCAGAAAGCAGCAAAGTATGTTCAGTGTTGAGCAGAAAGCAGCAAAGTATGTTCAGTGCTGAGCAGAAAGCAGCAAAGTATGTTCAGTGTTGAGCAGAAAGCAGCAAAGTATGTTCAGTGCTGAGCAGAAAGCAGCAAAGTATGTTCAGTGTTGAGCAGAAAGCAGCAAAGTATGTTCAGTGTTGAGCAGAAAGCAGCAAAGTATGTTCAGTGTTGAGCAGAAAGCAGCAAAGTATGTTCAGTGTTGAGCAGAAAGCAGCAAAGTATGTTCAGTGTTGAGCAGAAAGCAGCAAAGTGTGTTCAGTGCTGAGCAGAAAGCAGCAGTCAAGTTCTCACCTGAATGTGACTCATAATGTGCGTCTGACATACAGCAATGATTCTTGACTTCCGGTTTTCCCTTAAAAACGTCATACTAACATCTTATGTATTTTCATCCTAAAACATCATATATCATGTTGAAATTATTGGTAGTTTTTCATCTTTGGCTCTTTTTGTTCAGATCAAAGCTGCTTTCCTGGATAGACAAAAAGCGTCTGCTAAATGAATTAATGTAATAATGCAGCCAATGTTCCTGTCTATACAAAGAAGAAAAGGCTGACTTGCATAACTCCTGGAGAGATGGTATGATTACACTCCTGAGATAGAGGCAATAGAACAGGGAGTCTGAGAGGGAAGGTTCCTTTAAAGTAGGGTTGGGTAGCTCTCTCTTGTAAGTCGCTTTGGATAAAAACGTCTGCTAAATGAATAAATGGGTATAGATACGTATATATAATATATATAGTATGTATACGTCACATACGCCCATAGAACTGCTCTTCAGCCAACCCAAACCTTCAAGGAAGACAAGGATAAGACTGTTAGGGTTTGTTATCCTCTAGTCTACCTCCAGCTGAGGCAGGCTCTGTTATCCTCTAGTCTACCTCCAGCTGAGGCAGGCTCTGTTATCCTCTAGTCTACCTCCATCTGAGGCAGGCTCTGTTATCCTCTAGTCTACCTCCAGCTGAGGCAGGCTCTGTTATCCTCTAGTCTACCTCCAGCTGAGGCAGGCTCTGTGGACCCCGGGCAGGGTGGGCTGATGCTGGGACAACTTCCTATCCCAGGAAACATTTCGAAGGGTAAAAAAAACTACACTTTGACGAAATCAATAATCCCTAAAAGCCTTTCATGAAACGCACTGTGCACAGCTGCCAGGAACCCCTTTGGACGAATTCCAGTGGCTTCTGAAAGCCAACAATGGTCTTTCCTTGCACATTGTGTGGTTCTTTACCCTGCTGTGTTGCTTCCAAGCTATTTGCCTTGTTTTGTGGCTGCAGTTATGGTTTATGCAGATCTTAGTTTTATTGGGGGGGATTGGGGGGGGGGGGGGGGGGGATTCAGTCTTCAGTTTTAGATTTAGCTTGAAGCATTACAAGTAATCAAAAGTATTTCAGTCAGAAAAGTGAACAATATTATGGTATAAAAATCAGGGCCACCATCTAGTTTTCATTGTACTATTACCTGGTAATACTACTTTGCTGACACATCAGGATTCATTGCTGCAAAAGTCATCGGACCACTGACCACAGCTGAAACTATAAAAAAAAGTAATAACAACTTATTAACAATGTAACAACGTGGTAATAACTGGTATAAAGTGTAATACCAAATTAATACCAGGGCCACCATCATCAGTATTGCCATGGTAATACTACTTTTCTCATGTGACATTATGTTTTTTTAGTTCAGATAACTGTGTCAACGATAGTTTTTCATGCTGCCAGCTGCCCCCTCAAACCCCTTGTAATAGGCTAACCAGCCCATAATAAACAGGATAAATAGGCAAATAGTTGCATTATTGTCCGTATCACAAACTTCCTCCCTCCTTAATGTAATTGAGTGTGCCTGCAAGGGTTAGATTACATACACTATATGTTATTGCTGTTAAGACAACCATGTTTGCCAACACATACTTGGATATACTCAGAGGATAATAGATAAAAGGCTATTTTTCCCAACACAATTCAAGGTGATGGAATACAGCTGCACCCAACTGTCCTCTGTATTAAAAAAATATATTGTATATATTATAAATAACTACTGTTGTCATGCTGATGGAACTCATTTCCCATCACAACATACTAATAATAAGTTACCATTCATCAACTTCCACTTGAAAAATATGTGAACGCCTGTGAAAAACTCAAATAATCCTTCAAATCAATAAAAAATATGTTGGGCTGTGGATTTCCACTAACAGGCATACACACTATAAGGTGACTCAACTTAACTCAGTCAAAACAACAGTATCACTTGATCGAGTTGTCAAATATATTTTTACAGCGTAAGAGTTTATAAAATGGCTACAACCATTTTTGTACCCAATTCTATGTTATCCCACTGCAAAACAAACAGTAAAAAAAAGAATCTCCTTGAATAAACATAATTGGGTGGTCATGCTCTACGTCATGACAGGTCTGGGCAAGACATTTGGCAAAACTACTTTTAAAATGGTGATGGCACCCCTGATCAAAATAAATACATGAATGTTTTGCTAATCCACTTGGCTTGTAGGTGTGCATGTCAGAGTGACATCATCACTTTTCTCTTCCTGCTAGGAGCTTCTGAGGGACAAAGTGGGGCGACTCGGAGAGTAAATTGAGCTAAATGGAATTGATCTTTTGTACAATAAAGGACCAAATCCAGGAGAGGGTGCTGGCTGTGGTCACCTGGGCCTCTCCAACAGTCAGCCTCAGAACAAGACAAGAGGTTGCTAGGCGACAGAATGTGAGACGTGCAGGTGTGTCACCTCGGTGTGTGTGTGTGTGTGTGTGTGTGGGGGGGGGGGGGGGGGGGGGGGGGGGGGGGGGGGTTCAGGCCATGGGGGTTTGTCAGGAAAACTCTCACACAGAAAAATAGGTTGTTGAGACAAAAATGAGATGCTGACGGTGAAGAGGAAATCTGCAGTCCTGGAGCTGTGGTACATGCTCTTCTGGGAGTGTCTGTAGTTTCTCTGTGTTGCTGCATGTGATTGTCTGTAGTTTCTCTGTGTTGCTGCCTGTGAGTGTCTGTAGTTTCTCTGTGTTGCTGCCTGTGAGTGTCTGTAGTTTCTCTGTGTTGCTGCATGTGATTGTCTGTAGTTTCTCTGTGTTGCTGCCTGTGAGTGTCTGTAGTTTCTCTGTGTTGCTGCCTGTGAGTGTCTGTAGTTTCTCTGTGTTGCTGCCTGTGATTGTCTGTAGTTTCTCTGTGTTGCTGCATGTGAGTGTCTGTAGTTTCTCTGTGTTGCTGCATGTGATTGTCTGTAGTTTCTCTGTGTTGCTGCCTGTGAGTGTCTGTAGTTTATCTGTGTTGCTGCCTGTGATTGTCTGTAGTTTCTCTGTGTTGCTGCCTGTGAGTGTCTGTAGTGTCTGTGTTGCTGCCTGTGAGTGTCTGTAGTTTCTCTGTGTTGCTGCCTGTGATTGTCTGTAGTTTCTCTGTGTTGCTGCATGTGAGTGTCTGTAGTTTCTCTGTGTTGCTGCATGTGATTGTCTGTAGTTTCTCTGTGTTGCTGCCTGTGAGTGTCTGTAGTTTCTCTGTGTTGCTGCTTGTGAGTGTCTGTAGTTTCTCTGTGTTGCTGCATGTGAGTGTCTGTAGTTTCTCTGTGTTGCTGCCTGTGATTGTCTGTAGTTTCTCTGTGTTGCTGCCTGTGAGTGTCTGTAGTTTCTCTGTGTTGCTGCCTGTGATTGTCTGTAGTTTCTCTGTGTTGCTGCCTGTGAGTGTCTGTAGTTTCTCTGTGTTGCTGCCTGTGATTGTCTGTGGTCATTGTCATTGTCATTGTTGGTCATTGTCTGAGCCCGGCAGACTAACTCCACCCACACATGCTGTGGCTGAGCCCGGCAGACTAACTCCACCCACACATGCTGTGGCTGAGCCCGGCAGACTAACTCCACCCACACATGCTGTGGCTGAGCCCGGCAGACTAACTCCACCCACACATGCTGTGGCTGAGCCCGGCAGACTAACTCCACCCAGACCGGCTGTACCCAGAGACAGACCCAACAAAAAGGATGCCTTTGAGACATGCAAAGTCGCCCTTCCATTCATGCTTAATGTAAAACAGATCAAGTGCCTTGACCACAGTAATCACAACCTGAGATGCCTCATCTTGCTCAGCTACTTTTCCCCACTGGTATTAGAATGGAGCTAATTAAAGGAGCTTAAGTCAACACGTTCAGTTACCATGGAGAGTTGGATGAGGACCCTGCCTTTGGTCTGGATCATGTTCCTTCCTCTGGGTTCTGATCCCATTCTAAATCCTGCCTGACAAACTTTAATTATCATGAGAGCCAAAGATCTGGACATGCTTAACCTTGTCTTAGGGCAGAAGTCTGTTATTCTCTCAGAACCAATCAACAACCGCCTGTGACCTGATCATGCTGAAGTTAAATTCATCACTACAGTCAAAATTGACTTCTAACACTGTCCCCCCTCCCTGTCCCCCTCCCTGTCCCCCTCCCTGTCCCCCCTCCCTGTCCCCCCTCCCTGTCCCCCTCCCTGTCCCCCTCCCTGTCCCCCTCCCTGTCCCCTGTCCCTGTCCCCCTCCCTGTCCCCCTCCCTGTCCCCCTCCCTGTCCCCTCCCTGTCCCCCTCCCTGTCCCCCTCCCTGTCCCCCTCCCTGTCCCCTGTCCCTGTCCCCCTCCCTGTCCCCCCTCCCTGTCCCCCTCCCTGTCCCCTGTCCCTGTCCCCCTCCCTGTCCCCCTCCCTGTCCCCCTCCCTGTCCCCTCCCTGTCCCCCTCCCTGTCCCCCTCCCTGTCCCCTGTCCCTGTCCCCCTCCCTGTCCCCCTCCCTGTCCCCCCTCCCTGTCCCCTCCCCATCTCATTTCTTCCACTTCCTGATTCTCTGGTTTCCACTGAAAAACTGGTAACAACTCAAAATGATTTTGAGCTCATGACTTATGCATGGGGACTCCGGGTTGGAATGTGAATAAATATGAACCTTGTCAGGAACCAAGGCATTCCATAAATTAAATATGAAGTTGGGATGGCATGGGTAATTTGTTTATCTTGAGATTCCACAACATAATTCTTACTCTGTATGAAAAGTTTGGTGTTCCAATATGTGGAGCTAACAACACTGAGCCATGTATCAAAATCCAATCTATTATTCTCACAGCCATCATGTGGGTAAAGAAATACACACTCAACAGCAAATAGAAAAACCCAAACCCAGATAGTACAGAAGCAGGTCTCTATCTTCTATTCTGTTTACCGGCCCAACCAAATAATCAACTGCAATTCATCCTGTACTTTAATGCAGCGTCTGGCCTGATGTGGAGCAACTAGAAGAGAACACTGGAGCTAGAGCCAGCAAAACACACGCACGCACACACACACACCACACCACCTGGTAGCAGGAGAGGAGAGGAGGAGGTGAACAGTGACTGGTAGCAGGAGAGGAGGAGGTGAACAGTGACTGGTAGCAGGAGAGGAGGAGGTGAACAGTGACTGGTAGCAGGAGAGGAGGAGGTGAACAGTGACTGGTAGCAGGAGAGGAGGAGGTGGACAGTGACTGGTAGCAGGAGAGGAGGAGGTGAACAGTGACTGGTAGCAGGAGAGGAGGAGGTGGACAGTGACTGGTAGCAGGAGAGGAGGAGGTGAACAGTGACTGGTAGCAGGAGAGGAGGAGGGGGAACACTAGCTGCAGATTAGCTGCACTTGAGTGGATGAACATCCGATGCTGTATTTAAGAAAGATCTCCTTCTCTCTCCCAACAGTAAATCCTTTGGCTTTCTTCCAGTTTCCATCTGACAGTCGATGCTGGAGGCTGGCAGCCAAGGGAGGGTTAGACTAGCAGTAACTCAGTCACTGAGGCTGGCTGCATCTCCAGAAGGCAGAGGGGTACAGTGCAGTGTTCCATCATGAGATGTTACAGTGCAGTGTTCCATCATGAGATGTTACAGTGCAGTGTTCCATCATGAGATGTTACAGTGCAGTGTTCCATCATGAGATGTTACAGTGCAGTGTTCCATCATGAGATGTTACAGTGCAGTGTTCCATCATGAGATGTTACAGTGCAGTGTTCCATCATGAGATGTTACAGTGCAGTGTTCCATCATGAGATGTTACAGTGCAGTGTTCCATCATGAGATGTTACAGTGCAGTGTTCCATCATGAGATGTTACAGTGCAGTGTTCCATCATGAGATGTTACAGTGCAGTGCTACATCATGAGATGTTACAGTGCAGTGTTCCATCATGAGATGTTACAGTGCAGTGTTCCATCATGAGATGTTACAGTGCAGTGCTACATCATGAGATGTTACAGTGCAGTGTTCCATCATGAGATGTTACAGTGCAGTGTTCCATCATGCGATGTTACAGTGCAGTGCTACACATGAGATGTTACAGTGCAGTGCTACATCATGAGATGTTACAGTGCAGTGTTACATCATGAGATGTTACAGTGCAGTGTTCCATCATGAGATGTTACAGTGCAGTGTTCCATCATGAGATGTTACAGTGCAGTGCTACATCATGAGATGTTACAGTGCAGTGCTACATCATGAGATGTTACAGTGCAGTGTTACACCATGAGATGTTACAGTGCAGGTGTTCCATCATGAGATGTTACAGTGCAGTGCTACATCATGAAATGTTACAGTGCAGTGTTCCATCATGAGATGTTACAGTGCAGTGTTCCATCATGAGATGGTTGAAATATTCTATCAAGTTAAAAAAACAAAGACCTCACGTTTACAGTTTTATTTGGATCAAAGGAAAGATTCTTCCAGAGTAAACACGTGCTTTTGTGGGACCATTCATGATATTTCACCCTCAAACAATAACAGAAATATAATCCAAAAACCAATATTTATTATTCATAGAAAAGCCCACCAGGAGATATTTGTAGCATTCCTGTCCAACAGCCCAGCTGTCTAACAGCATATTTCACTGATTCTCAGCAAAGCTCTTTGTCCAATAAGTTAAATGTGTCCATCAATAAACTAGGCAGATACACTTTGAAACCCTGGATCTGTCCTGAGGAAAGTTTAGACACAAGCAAAGGAAAGTGAACAAATTGATGAGATTTGAAAGAAAAGAATGACATTTCAAGCAAGACAGTATATGAACATTTACAATCAGATTCACCCAGATTCATCCAATCAGGCTCTAATCTACCTGTGAGCAAACAAATATATGTTTGTATAAACAAATGTAGAAAGTTTTCAAAAATATTACCACATAGAAGTACTCAATGAAAGAAGCACAATACAAAATAATAGAATATAAGAATTTGAACCCAATTAACTTAATCATGTTCTCTGCTGTAATAGAGTACAACTGTTGACAAAAACACCTTTATATTGATGCTTGACTTGCAGAGTGCAAAACTGGAATTGTAAGTTACGATGAAGGAGCCTAGTGTACCACAGATAGATAAGCTCTACACTACTGAGCTGCACAACAAACTAGAAACAATAAACACTCAAACATGTACATACATGGATGTTCCCCTGTCAGAAGAACTAACCCAGCCATCTGCTGCCCCTCAGTACCACAACAACACATCCACACTCTACACATCTGCATTCATTACAAAAGCTGTCAGTAGGTATATTGCATTTTCAAACCCATTTTCAGGTTTTCAGTTCCAGCCACCCTGTTCCTGAGGTATCGTGCATCTAGTCCACCAGGGAGAGGGTCCTCGGTTCTGTCCAGTCCCCTAGTCCCCAGTCCTCCAGTCCTCCAGTCCCCCAGTCCCCCAGTCCTCCAGTCCCCCAGTCCCCCAGTCCTCCAGTCCTCCAATCCCAGTCCTCCAGTCCTCCAATCCCCAGTCCTCCAGTCCCCCAGTCCCCAGTCCCCAGTCCTCCAGTCCCCCAGTCCCCCAGTCCTCCAGTCCTCCAATCCCAGTCCTCCAATCCCCAGTCCTCCAGTCCCCCAGTCCTCCAGTCCTCCAGTCCCCTAGTCCCCAGTCCCCAGTCCCCCAGTCCTCCAGTCCCCCAGTCCTCCAGTCCTCCAGTTCTCCAGTCCCCAGTCCTCCAGTCCTCCAATCCCCAGTCCTCCAGTCCTCCAATCCCCAGTCCTCCAGTCCCCCAGTCCTCCAGTCCTCCAGTCCCCTAGTCCCCAGTCCCCAGTCCTCCAGTCCTCCAGTCCCCAGTCCTCCAGTCCCCAGTCCTCCAGTCCCCTAGTCCCCAGTCCCCCAGTCCTCCAGTCCTCCAGTCCCCCAGTCCCCCAGTCCCCAGTCCTCCAGTCCCCTAGTCCCCAGTCCCCCAGTCCTCCAGTCCTCCAGTCCCCCAGTCCCCAGTCCTCCAGTCCTCCAGTCCTCCAGTCCTCCAGTCCTCCAGTCCTCAGTCCCCCCAGTCCCCTTGTCAGAGCACCAGAGCTAGGCTCTGCTGGGGTGTCTCTGCTCCATGGTGGTGAAGAGCAGGCAGAGGCCGGTGGTGAGGAGTGTGTGCAGGGCCTCGTACAGCAGCTTGGGGGGAGAACACACTCCAGATGAACAGGTGGTACCGCAGCACTGTCACCAGAACCACATAGGTCGCCACGGGAACAGATCGCAGCACAGCCAAGCAGTAGCAACCGTGACCCAGAGCCACTGAACTCCTGCAGGAGGAGAGGAGGCAGGAGACGAGGAGGCAGGAGACAAGGAGATCAGAAGGAAAGAAAGACAAGGAGATAATGATCAGTCTCAGGAGAGCAGCAGGCAGAAGAGCAGAAACACTAAAGTGAAGAAACCTTCTGTTCTTAAGTTCTCTTTCCAAACATGTCAAAATATACCTGATGTGTTTCAGATGAGCAGCATGTGTCTGGACCCCACACACTGAGGGGGGCCCTGAGGGGGGCCCTGAGGGAGGCCCTGAGGGGGGCCCTGAGGGAGGCCCTGAGGGAGGCCCTGAGGGGGGCCCTGAGGGAGGCCCTGAGGGGGGGCCCTGAGGGGGGCCCTGAGGGGGGCCCTGAGGGGGGCCCTGAGGGGGGCCCTGAGGGAGGCCCTGAGGGGGGCCCTGAGGGAGGCCCTGAGGGGGGGCCCTGAGGGAGGCCCTGAGGGAGGCCCTGAGGGGGGCCCTGAGGGGGGCCTTAGACAATCGTATTGTCTGCTTATCTGCTGCTCAAGGCTGGAATATCTAAACAGCCTCATATCTCTTCACATGTAGTCTGGTTGTGTGTGACTAGCAGCAGGACAGGTGACCTTAAAGGACAGTCCTTGAATTAAACTCAGAAGCTGCAATGAAAACAGACTGGCCTTTCTGGGCCTCCAGTGTCCATGACAACGTGTACATATATAAATATATACATGCATACATTTGAATGTTTACACCTCCCCTCACAAACACACAGCAAGCCACCATCCTGGTTATCAGGAAGACTGGCTCGTCCTCAGACCTGTGAGCCAGGTGATCTGTCTCTGACACAGCAGGCAGTCCAGCAGGGTGAGGGGTGGGGTGTGGTTACAGTAGGGTCAGGGTGTGGTTACAGTAGGGGCAGGGTGTGGTTACAGTAGGGTCAGGGTGTGGTTACAGTAGGGTCAGGGTGTGGTTAGGTTACAGTAGGGTCAGGGTGTGGTTAGGTTACAGTAGGGTCAGGGTGTGGTTACAGTAGGGGCAGGGTGTGGTTACAGTAGGGTCAGGGTGTGGTTACAGTAGGGTCAGGGTGTGGTTACAGTAGGGTCAGGGTGTGGTTAGGTTACAGTAGGGTCAGGGTGTGGTTACAGTAGGGGCAGGGTGTGGTTACAGTAGGGTCAGGGTGTGTAATAGATTCAAACTAAATCTATATGCGCACAAGAAGGAAGACAAAGGTCAAAAATATACTCATGAGGAGACCAAGAGAGAGATGTGCTTATGGCAACCTCAACTCTGATCTGGCCCACATCTCTCTGGTACCTCGTTTATTACATCAGTTCACAAAGTATCAGATTTCACACAATCATAGTACATCAATCAGGATAAATGTCTTTGAAGAATGTTCTCGTGGAAGCCTCTTTTATGGCATGTTTGTTTTGGGCCTTCAGATGGTCAACCAAATGGTAATCTCCACTTCAAAGCACGTCCTTTTCTGCAAGCAGACTCAAAAGCACACACAGTCTACAATACCATCAATTCTATAAAAGTTGTATCAGCAAATATGGGATTACTAGAAATGACTCTAACAGTGTGGTTACAGTAGGGTCAGGGTGTGGTTACAGTAGGGTCAGGGTGTGGTTACAGTAGGGTCAGGGTGTGGTTACAGTAGGGTCAGGGTGTGGTTACAGTAGGGGCAGGGTGTGGTTACAGTAGGGGCAGGGTGTGGTTACAGTAGGGTCAAGGTGTGGTTACAGTAGGGTCAGGGGGTGTGGTTACAGTAGGGGCAGGGAGTGGTTAGGTTACAGTAGGGTCAGGGTGTGGTTAGGTTACAGTAGGGTCAGGGTCAGGGTGTGGTTACAATAAGGTCAGGGTGTGGTTAGGTTACAGTAAGGTCAGGGTGTGGTTACAGTAGGGTCAGGGTGTGGTTAGGTTACAGTAAGGTCAGGGTGTGGTTAGGTTACAATAAGGTCAGGGTGTGGTTACAGTAAGGTCAGGGTGTGGTTACAGTAAGGTCAGGGTGTGGTTAGGTTACAGTAGGGTCAGGGTGTGGTTAGGTTAGGTTACAGTAGGGTCAGGGTGTGGTTAGGTTACAGTAAGGTCAGGGTGTGGTTACAGTAGAGTCAGGGTGTGGTTACAGTAGGGTCAGGGTGTGGTTAGGTTACAGTAAGGTCAGGGTGTGGTTAGGTTACAGTAGGGTTACAGTAGGGTCAGGGTGTGGTTAGGTTACAGTGGTTAGGTTACAGTAGGGTCAGGGTGTGGTTAGGTTACAGTGGTTAGGTTACAGTAGGGTCAGGGTGTGGTTAGGTTACAGTTCATATATTATACATGTGCCACAAAAACTTGTTAACAAAATAGCATTTCCAGACCATTTGCAAGTCTACTACCATTTCCAATGGGTTTGGGTTAGTTACCATCTTCAATGCCATGTTGTTGTTGATGTGAGATGTAGTGCAGTGTTGGGTCCTACTGTCACACACACCCACACACCCACACACACACACACACCTCAACGCCCACTCCCACTATTTTAGTGGGTTTAGACTGGAAGTTATTGATCAGAGTCCATTAGCAGTCTGTGGTCTGCAGGTAGAGGAGATGCTGTCAGCTAATGAGCTGCACAGAGTCAGACAGGCAGAGGCTCAGTAAAGCTGGGGGGGGGGGGGGGGGGGGGGGGGGGTGCTGACACAGGACCACCTGGTAGGAGTGAAGGACAGGTGTTTCCTTCAACATGACCGTGCTTGTAGAAAGACCATCAGATCAGGATCTTGTGTAAATCATCCCTGTTCACATATCCTCTTCCTACAGTGATCCAGGTGAGGGACACTTCCAGGAATTAATGAGAATAACAGAAATCAATTAGTCCTGGATTAAAGCCCAGTGCCCAGTCTTGTAGATGAAGGGGATGTGCTGGTCTGCTGGTGTCTCTGCCCCCCCGCCCCCCCCCCCCCCCCCCCCCCCCCCCCACCAGGCTGCTAGAGGTTAGCCCTCATCACCCTCTCTTCATCTTCAACTTCAGGTTTTATGTTATGGTCAGGGTCAAATCAATTTCCATTCTATTGAAGGGAGTAAATGAAAATTCTACTCATGAATAACTTAGATTTTTGTTTTAGCAACCTTTGAATTAAAACTATATCCAGGACACAGACGAGGTTTAGAGAGCATTTTAAATCAATCAGAAAACCTTTTATCTCTTCTACCGAGCTGCTCTGAAATAGTGGAAATGAACACATCCCACCTGGCGACCTCCAGATCACACAGACAGGTGGAAATGCTTCACTAACCTGGAAGAACGTGAACATGGTCATTCAGCCTGATGATTAAGAACAGCTACTGCTTACCTCTGTGGAGGAGGTGCAGGAGGAGAGGAGCAGGAGGAGAGGAGGAGGAGGAGAGGAGCAGGAGGAAGAGGAGAGGAGCAGGAGGAGAGGAGCAGGAGGAGAAGAGCAGGAGGAGGAGGAGGAGGAGGAGGAGGGCTGACCTGTGGGAGTGGACGCTGAGGTAGTACAGCAGGTGACCAGCCCAGAGTAGAGGTCCAGCGTAGGTGGTCAAGGCAGTGAGGAAGATGGCTGGAGCTTCTATGTAACTCTCCAAACCCACGAAGCCTACAGAGATGTCCACACTGGCAATGTTGTTGGAGTTACCCTGCGGACACACACACACACACACATGTTCTCAGAAAACCCTCTTCATGAACAGGATACAGAGACACAGTGATTGACCTTGATGAGGAAGGAGGCCAACTCTGCTCCTTCCAACCCCCCCCTCTCTCTCCCTCTATGTCTTCTCTCCTTCTCTCTGTATCTCTCTCCTTCTCTGTTTCTTTCTGTCTGTGTCTCTCCCCCTCTCTCTCTCCCTCTATGTCTCTCTCCTCTCTGTCTCTCTCTCTCCTTCTCTGTTTCTTTCACTCTCTCCATACCTCTCACCTTCTACATCTCTCAATTTTCTCTTAAAAAGAGAGCTGCTGCTTGTAGATGTCTTGTAGACATCCAGCTTGATCTCTGGTCATGAATAACCATTTGAAAGTCCACAGAATAACAGACACGGTTTGGTGGATCAATGTAATCGCTCAGTCATGAAAGGCCCAGACAGACAACTGTTGAGGGACCAATCAAAGGCTGGAACATTGACTGTTCAGCGATGCCTGGAGTGGAGCAGGTCTGGAGAATGTCAATACTGCTGCTCCAGAACGACAGCACTCCAGGCTATCATCTCATGGCTGGACTGTGGAGGAGGTAATTGGTGGTGGTGTCAGAATCCTGAACCCTCCACAGCAGAAAACATCACCCATCATGAGTAGAAACACTGAGCTGCATCTATACTGGAGAAGAGAGGAGGAAGACAGGACAGGAGGAGAGAGGAAACACACTCCCCCCCACCCCACACACACACACACACACACACACGAGGAAGAGGAGGATCTTCTGTGTTCTCATCAGATAGACAGGGGGAGGAGAGAGAGAGGATGATGGGGGAAGATGGTGAGGTGGAGGTTGGGGAGGAGGGGGTGAGGTGGAGGTTGGGGAGGAGGGGGTGAGGTGGAGGTTGGGGAGGAGGGGGTGAGGGAGGTTGGGGAGGAGGGGGTGAGGTGGAGGTTGGGGAGGAGGGGGTGAGTTGGAGGTTGGGGAGGAGGGGGTGAGGTGGAGGTTGGGGAGGAGGGGGTGAGGGAGGTTGGGGAGGAGGGGGTGAGAGGGTAAGATAGCATCTTCCTGCTAACCTGAAAGTAGAAGAAGGGCCTGTCCAAACCAGTAGTGCATGATGCTGGTGTGAGCAGGGTGGTAGTGTAGTGGGCTCCAGATGAAGCGAGCCATGAGGGTCTGCACCAGCAAGCAGCAGGCCAGCATCAGGAGGTTGTGGGGTCTCAGTAGCAGAGCCACCAGCAGCACCAAGCCACTGTAAAGCTCCCACAATCCCCTGCTCTTCAAACGGGCATCAGCTGACAGCACCTGCGAGCGCAGCAGGTCTCTGGAGCCGCTGAACAGGATTCCCAGAACAAACACATACACAAAGCGTGCCTCCACGGTTCCCCTGGCAACAGGGGGAGCTGCTGTCAGTCATATGCTTACAACAGAGCAACACACACACATACCACACACACACACACATACCACACACACACACACATACCACACACACACACACACATACCACACACACACACACACATACCACACACACACACACACACATACCACACACACACACACACACATACCACACACACACACACACACACATACCACACACACACACATACCACACACACACACACATACCATATACTCACACAGGTAAACACATGACACACAAGTCAATACACATATACAAGTAAACACACACACACACATTACTGGTGGAGATGAACTCTAAGGTTAGTCAGTTTCAGCAGGTATTGGTGCTTCATGATGTCTGTTGTCTCCTAACAACACTGTCACACAGCCGTCTGAAACGTAACCATGGAGACGGGGCAGCACAGCACTGACTGAACAATACGAACCAACGACCCAGATCCCACACCCTATCTCCATGGCAACACCAAGCCGAGGAAGAAAGCCCTTCAGCCCCCCGTCCCCCATCCCCCGGCCCCCTGCCCTGTGCTCCCTAGACTCCTGGCCCCCAGCCCCCCGTCCCCCATCCCCCCGCCCCCCCTGCCTGTGCCCCCTAGACTCCTGGCCCCCAGCCCCCCGTCCCCCATCCCCCCCGCCCCCCTGCCCTGTGCCCCCTAGACTCCTGGCCCCCAGCCCCCCATCCCCCGCCCCCCCTGCCCTGTGCTCCCTAGACTCCTGGCCCCCAGCCCCCCGTCCCCCACCCCCCGCCCCCCTGCCAGAGACCTCCCAGACCTCAACCCCCTGGACTCCACCCTCCATCCCTCCGTCTAACATACACTGCACATAAACACCTAACACCTAAAGTAATCTTCAACACAACAATACTGAAGCAGAAGAACTTACTTGGACACGTTTCTGCCAGCATGTTGCCATGGGAACATCACGTTCCCCACAGCAGTGCGATAGCAGAAGACTCCCAGAAGGCCGAGCGCCAGAGCCACCCTGGACACCCAGGAGCAGCGCCGCTGGACCAGGAAGTAGATGAGAGCCAATGACAAGGCAGCCAGGAGGGAGAGAGCTGTCTTGTGTTCTGAGCTGGAGAGAAGAGAAGCTGTCTGTTAATCCATCTGACGCCCTGATGACTGAACTCACACCAGTTCACAACCTTGAAGGTTGCTGTGGAGCTGCCATGTGGTGTTTACTAAACAGATCTCAGACCAGTGTTCTGGGTACTGCAGTTAAACTGCCTGGTGTCCAGCCTCATCACCATGACCACACAGTCTCCCTCTGACTCAGCTGCTTGTTCACTGTCTCCTTCCTGAAGGTGAAGCAGATGCTTCATAACGTTCACAATCTGATACATCTGCAGAAATTCATTTGGAAGAGATTCCGCTTCATTATCTGTTATCAGCGTCATCAGAGTGACAGGCTGGTCCAGTCTGGTACCTGCAGAGCTCACAGGATATGACTCACACAGCAGCTCTTAGTTCCTGTCCAGGTGCTTTTCATAACCTCCCTGCAAGGAGCCATTGTCATTATGCAGCACAAGACATCTACTCTGATTCACAGCAGCTAATGGAAAGCTCTCAGTATGGATAAAGGAGAGTGCATCTCTGCTTGTTATCTAACGCTCGCCTGCTCAGTCCCCCAGTATCACATATTTATTAACTCCAGAAATCATGTGGTTTCTAATGTTCTGTAAATAGGCCTTAGAAGATGAAGCCGTATGAAGAGAAACAAGATAAGAGCTATGTGGTTTTAGCATCCAGGATCAGAGGGTATCAGGGAGAGATGGGGGGTGGAGGTCACCTGTTGAGCCAGTGCCCCAGGGTGGGGGGGGGGGGGGGGTTAGGGTTAGGTCACCTGTTGAGCCAGTGCCCCAGGTCGGGCAGGTGAGCCCACTGCACCCCTGTCTGGTTCAGGGATCGCAGCAGGCGGCAGCAGGCCAGCGTGACGACCGGGGTGGCCAGTGCAAGCCACCTCTCTGCTCCCGCCCCCTTCCCCCCAGGGAGGCAGCAGGGCTGGGGGCCGGGGGGTCCTCGGAGCAGGGCAGCAGGGGATCCCCAGGGCCTCTGGGCTCTCTGAAGTAGGTGCGGCAGACGTCCTGGAAGAGGGCGAGGCACAGCGTGCTGAGCAGGAAGTACCAGGTCTGATGCTCCTCCTCCACAAAGCTGCTGGCCGCCAGACTGAGGGTGTGTCCAGCTGTCCCCAGCAGCAGCAGAGCTTCCAGTTCAGACACACTCCACACGCTTCTCACCGGCGACTGCAGAGGAAGCAGGGAATCAGTCAGCCCCTGCAGGAAGACCTCCAGGTTATACACATGCTGAGTCACCAGAGCCTGTGTCCTGTTGTCTTGACAACCCTTATCATGGGAGGTACCGCCTTCTGCCTGCCCCCCTCAACCACATGTCTCATAAAAACACTCCTTCAACCTGAGAGCCTCACAGTGCTGGATGGAAGGAGAAGAACACTTATTGGTTCTCACGATGTATGATTCACGATCTAAAAACCCACTGTGTTCGGGGTCTATCACGTTGCTATGCTCAATGACTGATGCTCTTTGTAAAAGCTCTCTCTTGTAAGTCGCTTTGGATAAAAGCGCCTGCTAAATGAAATATATATATATAGTTTTAAATGTAAAAACTCACCTTCCCAGAGTGCTTTGCTCCCAGAGGAAGCCTCCTGGTTGCCATAGAGAGCAGTATGCAGAGCATGGCAGAAGAGAAGGTCAGTGCTGGAACACCAGACCCCAGGAGAGGCTGCAGAAGTAGCAGGAGGCCTGGGCGGAGGTGCACAGCAGCACATGGGTGGAGCAGAGCAGCAGAGACAGCAGGTACCAGGGGGGGGCCAGCAGGGCAGCGCTCACAGGAACCTCCACCTCCCCTGAGCCACTCAGAGCCTCCGGCAGGGCGAACAGGAGCAGCAACACAAACTGGAGACACACACCACACACACACCGCACACACACACCGCACACACCACACACACACACACCACACACACACCACACACCACACCGCACACACCCACACACACCACACACACCACACACACACCGCACACACACACCGCACACCACACACACACACCACCACACACCACACACACACCACACACACACACACCACACACACACCGGTGTTGATGATGATGATACCACACTGACAGTAATAATGCTGATAAGGTATTGATGATGATGATACCACACTGGTACTGGCAGCCCAGAGGATGCTCCTCACCTGGAAGACGAGGGCCATGCCCACCAGCATGGAGTACAGGTCGTATCTCCCCAGCTGTCTGCTGAGAGCTGAGCTCAGGGACACCAAGGCCTGCTGGTACAGCTGCACCGCCTTGCCCCCCTGACTGGACAGAACCTCCGGGGTGCTGCCCTTCTGCTGGAGCTGCAGCCAGCTGCTGTGGGCCTTCTGGGCCACCCGAGCCTGCTCATAGCCAGTCTCTGGAGGGGTGTGAGTCACAGGGCTCAGTATGAACAGCAGCACAGTGTGAGTGTGTGTGTGTGTGTGTGTGTGAGTGAGAGTGTGTGTGTGTGTGTGTGAGTAAGAGTGAGTGAGTGTGTGAGTAAGAGTGAGTGAGTGTGTGTGAGCTAGCTTGAGGCCTTGTCACAACAGAGATCTTATTAGTATTGGATGATCATTGGATTAATGAATAGAACTCCACACATCTGTCGAGACACAGCCTATCTCTAATGAGATAGACAGAACACAGCTGTAGAGACGCAGCATATCTCTAATGAGATAGACAGAACACAGCTGTAGAGACGCAGCATATCTCTAATGAGATAGACAGAACACAGCTGTAGAGACGCAGCATATCTCTAATGAGATAGACAGAACACAGCTGTAGAGACGCAGCATATCTCTAATGAGATAGACAGAACACAGCTGTAGAGACGCAGCATATCTCTAATGAGATAGACAGAACACAACTGTAGAGACGCAGCATATCTCTAATGAGATAGACAGAACACAGCTGTAGAGACGCAGCATATCTCTAATGAGATAGACAGAACACAACTGTAGAGACGCAGCATATCTCTAATGAGATAGACAGAACACAGCTGTAGAGACGCAGCATATCTCTAATGAGATAGACAGAACACAGCTGTAGAGACGCAGCATATCTCTAATGAGATAGACAGAACACAGCTGTAGAGACACAGCATATCTCTAATGAGATAGACAGAACACAGCTGTAGAGACACAGCATATCTCTAATGAGATGGAGTGTGCACCTCTCTGGTAGTGGGGGGTGCTGTCCTGCAGCAGCATGCTGAGCTGGTGAGTGTTGATCTGGAGAAAGCGAAGCTGCTGTCTGAGAGGCAGATCCTCCAGCAGGGGGGGCAGCATGTGACCCACACTGTTCTGAGGTACAGCCAGCCCCAGACCCAGGGCCAAGGAAGGGGGCAGGTCCACCTGCTCCACCACAGACGGCTTCTCCATCCCCACTGCAGAACCAAACACACGCATAGCAATTAAGGTCAGAGGTACCATTGGAAACCTGTGAAGAAGGTGTGTAGCTATGGTAGCTGGCTGACAATGATTAATCTCCTTCTTTATCACAAGCTGAAATGGAAATACAAACAGGCAGAAC
>CM059330.1:14145900-14218825 GCA_030340685.1 Protosalanx chinensis | reverse complement strand
AGATTGACCTCAGTGCAGATTGACCTCAGTGTAGACTGACCTCAGTGTAGACTGACCTCAGTGTAGACTGACCTCATCGTAGACTGACCTTAGTGTAGATTGACTTTAGTGTAGACTGACCTCAATGAGACTGACCTCAGTGTAGATTGACCTAAATGTAGACCGACCTCAGTGCAGATTGACCTCAGTGCAGATTGACCTCAGTGTAGACTGACCTCAGTGCAGATTGACCTCAGTGTAGACTGACCTCAGTTCAGATTGACCTCAGTGTAGACTGACCTCAGTGCAGATTGACCTCAGTGTAGACTGACCTCAGTGCAGGATGACCTCAGTGTAGACTGACCTCAGTGTAGTCAGACACGAAGAAGGAGGACGTGCCGTCGTGCTCCAGGAAGTGTTTGGGGAAGAGGCGGACCCAGGTGTCGTCTCCATAGAAGATCAGTTTCTTTCCAGCTGTCTTTGCCTGCCAGATCAGGTTATCCTCAGTGAGCGCTGGGGAGTTCAGGTTCATCACCACATCTATGAACCCTGGGATGCTGCCTGTGGTCAGAGCCTGCAGGTCATACAGACAGAGAGGTGAAGACAGAGAGCTGACAGTGATCCGCACACATCTTGAAATATGTCAAAGTAAAGCTTCAGTCTGCTGCCATTGTAACGCTCTGGGGAGACACTGGGATCTCAGCAGGTTTGTTGTTTTCTGACATGAAAACAGACCGTCTGAAATAGAGATGAGCTGTTTCTGTTGATTTCATCATGCAGAGGAAGGATTCCTCTACCTTCTACATGCACCTGACAGTGGAATCAACAAGCTAGCTGAGCTAGCCCACCAGTTAGATGTTCACAAGACAGAACACATCACTTTCATGTTTGAAACATCAATTAAGTCCTGAACTGAAGAAAAGAAAGTTGTTAAATATGAAATACTGAGTGTGTGTTAGTTTCATCTGAGGAGCACCAGGGACAAGGCAGAGGAAAGTCAAGGACCTGATTGGCTCGATGACCTCACTGATGACCCCATCGATGATCTCATTCTTTACATCCGCTGCTTTATTTCCATCTATATTTCTGTCAGGCTGCCTAAGTGTTCTATGTGCAGCTTCTGTGAAGCTGAGATGTGGGTTAGCTAGCAGCTCATGGCTGCACTGCAGTGCATTAAGGTGCAGTACTTTGTCACAGTAGTACAATACTGCCACCTTCTGACTAACTACATACATAGCTACATTTTCAGCTACACAAGTGAAAGGCCAAGTAGGTCTTGTTACTTTTTGTTGTATTTGCTGGAATAAACTTCCCATCCTGATAGCAACTAATATATATAGTTATATAGTTTATATATATATATACTTTTCCACAGTAAAATGTCATCAATCCAATATCTGTAGGCACCGCAGGACTGTGATAAACATGGACCTGCACTGATGGTTGGTCAGAATGTGGACTGAAGTGTCCAGGCTGCTTGTCTATCTGCTCATCTCTCTCAGGACTCTAACTTCATTAGTGTTTGAATAATGGATTTTAAATGAGGTGAGATGTGTTGGTCTGAATCCTTTCCAACCCAGGCTCAGAGGTTGGTAAACCCCCCAGTTGTGCTCCATGTGTACCTTGATCCTCGGCATGGTGACGGTGGGAGCTCGAGCCTTGGCTACAAAGCTGTGTGATGACCCCCTCTCCACCACATGTCTGGTATACGGCATGTAGGTCTGTCCATTTGGTCCAAATAGAAAATCTTCCCGCAGAGCATCAACCAACATGATGACCACTCGTTTAAATAGAGGCTGTGGAGCTGTGGAGCTGTTAGGAGAGTTACCTGTAAGGACAATACACGCCACCACATAAGAACCTTGGAGTATGATCATCTGAAATAATGTTTCCAGTTAAAGATGAAGAAGATGATGTCATTCATATTTCTAGATGTGTACAGAGAAGTGGTTGAACATTTGACTACAGATGGGGGGTCAGATGGGGGTCAGATGGGGGTCAGATTGGGGTCAGATGTTGGCCTCATGATCGGATGGTTGTGAGTTCGAGCCTCAGCTGTGGCTATATGACATTGTGTTCTTGGGCAAGGCACTTCACCCTACTTTCCTCCTCTGGGAGAATGTCCCTGTACTTACTGTAAGTCGCTTTGGATAAATAATGAATGATGATAAATGAATACATGTAAATGTAGATCAAATGGGAGCAACTTGAACCCTCCATCTGTATGTTCAGATGATGAGGAGGTGAAGATGCTCCATCATGGTGTCAGGAGGTAAAGAAGGCTGCACCTGCTCCTGGCTCCGCTGGCAGGTCCATCAGGGAACTCTTTGATGAGAAAGATGATTTGATCGGAACAGGAAAAAATCCTCTTAAAAACAAAGTTAAACCTAAAACTTCAAATATGAGACAAAATGATGCGAAAACAGCGGAGCGGATTAACATGGTGTCACACTTCACAACTAACTAACTCTGCTTTGTTTGTTGACTTAACCTAACTATATACTAACACCGCCCTGTCAAAGTGTGGCCCGCTGGTTGATATAAACAATATATGTTTATATTTGTTCTTTAATAATAAAACATTCATTCATTCTAAAGCTGCAGCTCCTGTCAGTGTTATTACTTCCGTGTTGTGATGAACTACGGTGGACTAAAGTGGACAAACAGAGCAGAGGGTTATTCTGTTCTGCTGTTCTACTGTTCTACCAAGGATATTCAACTAAAATGTAAAGAGGTCCAGTTCGAGAAAATTACATGAGGCGAAGGTCCGGAAGATCATAATGTCTAACCCTGTGTGATATATATTTAAGTGGCCTAGTACTTTTATGAACATCTGCATCTAATCTATACCTGCCTTGTAAATCAAATGATGTCAGGACAGTTCAAAACTTTCTGACAATATTTATTGTCATGTAACACAGAACTGAACCCAAAAAATATGCACAATGTGCACATTAAAATAAAGGGCATGATTTAAGAAAATATATAGATATATTTAATCTTGAATAAAAAAAAATAGCATACCCTTAATTGAAACAATTCAAGTATGAAGTCTCAACATATCTTATAAATTGAACTATTTAACTTAACAATTATATTTGTTATCCACCAGTTAGTGACCTCTGCGTCTACACACTTAATATACAAAACCTCTTATGTAATTTAATCCAGTCTGATGTCTGGTGTTTGAAACTAGGAGTTATCATAATGTTTTTATTTTAACGCTAAGCTGCTAAACGCTAATATGGGTATACTGCCATATATACATGGGAGTTAGTGACATCCTTCCTATAAATGACTCACTGGAACGATGACACATTTTCTGTATAAAATTGATAATATTCTGATGATAATCTTAATGTAGCTTCAACATCATTCAACTCAGTTCCTGCAATGCACCACAAGATGGCGCTGGTCAGTGGCTCTTCAGGGGAGGGGGTGTAAACAGATCAGCAAGCAGGGATGTTGAGGGTCCCTGTGTGGAACTAACACTCTGACCCCTGACCCTAACCCTGTGTGGAACTAACACTCTGACCCCTGACCCTAACCCTGTGTGGAACTAACACTCTGACCCCTGACCCTAACCCTGTGTGGAACTAAAGCTCTGACCCCTAACCCTACGAGGCTGTCTGGGGTAGAGGCTGTCTGGTGTAGAGGCTGTCTGGTGTAGAGGCTGCTTGGGGTAGAGGCTGTCTAGTGTAGAGGCTGTCTGGTGTAGAGGCTGTCTGGTGTAGAGGCTGTCTGGTGTAGAGGCTGTCTGGTTTAGAGGCTGTTTGGGGTAGAGGCTATCTGGGGTAGAGGCTGTCTGGGGTAGAGGCTGTCTGGTGTAGAGGCTGTCTGGTTTAGAGGCTGTTTGGGGTAGAGGCTATCTGGGGAAGAGGCTGTCTGGGGTAGAGGCTGTCTGGTGTAGAGGCTGTCTGGGGTAGAGGCTGTCTGGGGTAGAGGCTGTCTGGGGTAGAGGCTGTCTGGTTTAGAGGCTGTTTGGGGTAGAGGCTGTCTGGTGTAGAGGCTGTCTGGTTTAGAGGCTGTTTGGGGTAGAGGCTGTCTGGTGTAGAGGCTGTCTGGTTTAGAGGCTGTTTGGGGTAGAGGCTGTCTGGTGTAGAGGCTGTCTGGTTTAGAGGCTGTTTGGGGTAGAGGCTATCTGGGGTAGAGGCTGTCTGGTTTAGAGGCTGTTTGGGGTAGAGGCTGTCTGGTGTAAAGGCTGTCTGGTTTAGAGGCTGTTTGGGGTAGAGGCTGTCTGCTGTAGAGGCTGTCTGGTTTAGAGGCTGTTTGGGGTAGAGGCTGTCTGGTGTAGAGGCTGTCTGGTTTAGAGGCTATTTGGGGTAGAGGTTATCTGGGGTAGAGGCTGTCTCTCAGAGCCTCTATTCCTACACATCATCTCTCTCCTGTCGTCACACATGATCCCTTTGTGTTTTCCACATCGCCATGCCAACAGTCAAGCTTTTCATGTCCAAATCTGCTGCAGCTCGCAGGAAGAATCAGGTCTGTCTAAAATACAAGAGACCTTAGAATCAGAATAACCTGGCAGATTTTACAGTTACAGTTGCGTAATACCTATTCTTATGAATGCACCTTCGAGATGACCAATACTTTATTCATTCATTGTATAGCGCTTATTAGTGGGGCCACTTATTCCGTTATGGGTCATAAGTGACTGGAGCCTATACCAGTTACTTCAGGCCTTAGGGTACAACCTGGACTGGGGACAGCTAGTCACTGATTTAAGTTGTCTGTCCTCAATACAATGTACTGAATGTGACCATGATAAAGCTGATGAGGAGATGTGGGATCCCAGTTCTGTTCTCCTTCCTGTCTGTTCTCCTTCCTGTCTGTTCCTCTTCCTGTCTGTTCCTCTTCCTGTCTGTTCCTCTTCCTGTCTGTTATCCTTCCTGTCTGTTCCTCTTCCTGTCTGTTCCTCTTCCTGTCTGTTCCTCTTCCTGTCTGTTCCTCTTCCTGTCTGTTCCTCTTCCTGTCTGTTCCCCTTCCTGTCTGTTCCTCTTCCTGTCTGTTCCTCTTCCTGTCTGTTCCTCTTCCTGTCTGTTCCTCTTCCTGTCTGTTCCTCTTCCTGTCTGTTCCTCTTCCTGTCTGTTCTCCTTCCTGTCTGTTCCTCTTCCTGTCTGTTCCTCTTCCTGTCTGTTCCTCTTCCTGTCTGTTCCTCTTCCTCTGTTCCCCTTCCTGTCTGTTCCTCTTCCTGTCTGTTCCTCTTCCTGTCTGTCCCCCTTCCTGCAGCTCAAGGCTGCACCTCTGTCCTTCCTGATTAATTCATCAGCTCACCAGGTTGTCGTCCTCTGAACTATGCAAGTGACATTTCAGTTCCCACTTGAGTCCAACCCTAAGAAGCAGCCTTTGGTAAGATGGTTTCTTCAGCAGGTGTGTTGAGATCCAGGTGACTGAATGTTAGCAGGATGTAGGAACCTGTAAAGAATCCTGAATGTCAACTGTCTGAGACACAATCTACCGCTGCACTTCTTAGAAAATAATAATACAATATTTAAAAGCATCAGATCTCTGTGAAGGATTCATACTGACATCTGCTTTGTTTCATCATTTAGGATGAGATGAGGATGAGGATCTGTGAAAGTGTCAGACAGTATAGATAAAAGAAGCATGAGTAATAGCTGCTCTAAACTGTTTTGATATTTGCCAAATATGGCCTTGGCTGTGCAGGTACCCTGCTGAAGGATCAAAATGTCAAGTTAATTAGAGAGCGTTTCATCTGAAAACACACACCTGTCCACTTTCACTCCCCAGCTGAGCAGCTTCCAAGCCTCTAAATTCACCTTGTTGTCAGGCTAAGATACGAGGCTGGAGCTTCTGATGACATCATTTCAGAGCTGGAGCTTCTGATGACATCATCTCAGAGCTGGAACTTCTGATGACATCATCTCAGAGCTGGAGCTTCTGATGACATCATCTCAGAGCTGGAACTTCTGATGACATCATCTCAGAGCTGGAGCTTCTGATGACATCATCTCAGAGCTGGAACTTCTGATGACATCATCTCAGAGCTGGAGCTTCTGATGACATCATCTCAGAGCTGGAGCTTCTGATGACATCATCTCAGAGCTGGAACTTCTGATGACATCATCTCAGAGCTGGAGCTTCTGATAACATCATCTCAGAGCTGGAGCTTCT
This sequence comes from Protosalanx chinensis, assembly GCA_030340685.1. Taxonomy (NCBI): domain Eukaryota; kingdom Metazoa; phylum Chordata; class Actinopteri; order Osmeriformes; family Salangidae; genus Protosalanx; species Protosalanx chinensis. The sequence goes on along the minus strand of CM059330.1, from coordinate 14,212,711 downwards.
GATGACATCATCGCAGAGCTGGAGCTTCTGATGACATCATCGCAGAGCTGGAACTTCTGATGACATCATCTCAGAGCTGGAGCTTCTGATGACATCATCGCAGAGCTGGAGCTTCTGATGACATCATCGCAGAGCTGGAACTTCTGATGACATCATCTCAGAGCTGGAGCTTCTGATGACATAATCGCAGAGCTGGAGCTTCTGATGACATCATCGCAGAGCTGGAACTTCTGATGACATCATCTCAGAGCTGGAGCTTCTGATGACATTTTTCTTTCTGAGTTGAGTTTAGCGATGCTGTATTAGAGATGCAGTATTAGAGATGCAGTATTATAGACGCTCTAATATCTATCTCTAATACTCTGCAGCACTTCCTGCCCCTGCTGGTGACCTTGAACACCCCCCACCGCCCCCCACCCCCCCCACCCCCCCCACCCCCCCCACCCTCACCCCCTCCCACTCATGGCTTTATGAGCACCAGCTGGACGTGGGCCAACAGGTGCCTGAGGAAAACTGCCCCCCAAGGTACTGACCTTGCAGCACAATACCCACGGACAGAGTGGAAGCATCTGTGATGTGTACATTCATCCCAGCATTGTTGAAGTTTCCAGAAAAACATAATCCAGATACACTAAACCTGTTAATTCTTCAGGGAAATTTGAAATTTCAGGTGAAGGTTTCTGATTTGTTGAAGATGAACGTGCCTTTCCTTGTCAGAAGGAGGCAGATTTTCTTTCTCCGTTTAAAGATTAGCATCTCCCTGGGCTGTGGAGAGCTGTTAATCCTACAGATCCAGCAGGGACGACAGGAAGCTATTATTTATTCAACCTGCTGTCTCCAGAAGGAAACTCACTGAAATGTTAAGAATGCAATCAGAGCAGATGAATCACAACTTGCAGGATTGTGATTTAGTTTTCCAAACATTCAGAAGATATAAGAACTGAGGTTGTTTTTCAGAGAAATTATTCTGTATGTTTTTGCTGCTTTGCTTCCATGTGAATTTTAATTTCCTGTTTTAAGGACATTTGATTTATTGGCAGCTGGTTTCTTGGCTGTAACCAAGCAGCAGCAGCAGAAGTGAGAAGGGGCAGAATTACTGGACCTCCTTTTTTTCCTTTGATGGCAGAGAAATTAAACTTCACACCACAATTTTCGACCAGTTCCTTCTGACATGAAAGGATATTTGAGAAGTCAGATGTTGTAAAGACATGAAGCCACAAGAAGTTCATCATGCTGACACTTTGAAAAAGGCCTGCAGCATTTAATAGATGGAAAAAGGAACAAGCTTTGAAGGGTCGAATTGATAGAATGGCCTCTCTAGAGCACAATGACATCATGGTCTTTCTGTATATTCATAATATCTTTCTGTTAGTACAGCAGCATTTACAAGAAGTTTTTACACTCCTAGTCTGCAGAAATATTCAAACTAAAGCAGCATTCATGAACAGATTGTGTTCCTGTCAGTATCTTCTTGTTGTTCTATTTGACAGATCTAAATCCAGCCAATCAGGCCTTGTTAGCACTGGATTAGCATGAGACAGATGCCAAGCAATAATGATTGTTCTGCAGACGCTGAGATGAATAACCCATCTGAAGTTCCCCCTCCCCCAGCCTCCACCAGCCTCCACCCTCCCCCAGCCTCCACCCTCCTCCAGCCTCCCCCCTCCCCCAGCCTCCCCCCTCCCCCAGCCTCCCCCCTCCCCCAGCCTCCCCCAGCCTCCATCATGACAGACATGTCTCCATGTTGACTTCAACTCTGGAGTGTGAAATCACCAAGCTTCCAGCGACAGCAGGTTCAGCTACATGTTTGTATTCAAAGAGCAATCCAGTCCATAGTTACCATAGAAACAGTGCTATCAGTGCTGAACATGTTATTGTTTTTTATTTCTTTATTTTTTCCCCCTGGAGAAGCGGATCAAAACATGTCCTTCCAGAATGGTGAAGTGGTCTGAATGTGTAGCTGTGTGGAGATGTGAAGGTACTGCTCTAACCTGCCACTAACACTAACACACCTTCCAGCCTTGTTATCGTGCCCTCCAACTTACCTTGAGAGGCAACTTTCCACTTACCTTGAGAGGCAAGATGCCAAATGACGTCTCCTGCTGCATCTGAAGTCTCCAGATGAGGGTTTGGGTAGGAAGAAGCAGGTTTGCAGTCTTTCTGTAACACTTTAATGTAACAACAGAGCTGACAGTGAAGGACTTTCACCTGTCAGCATCCTGACAGACTGAAGAACTCCTAAACATCACAGCCCAGATCACCAGATCACCAGATCACCAGATCACCCTGATCACCAGATCACCAGATCACCCAGATCACCCAGATCACCAGATCACCCAGATCACCAGATCACCCTGATCACCCTGATCACCAGATCACCCAGACCAGTAGATCACCAGATCACCCATATCACCAGATCACCCAATCACCCATATCACCAGATCACCCTGATCACCCAGATCACCAGATCACCCATATCACCTAGATCACCCTGATCACCAGATCACCCAGATCACCAAATCACCCAGATCACCAGATCACCCAGATCACCCTTACCCTCAGCACTGCCCAGACACCATATTAAATGGTAGTTATGCTGATGAAAGCTGCAGCTGTTGCAGTATCATTGGACACAGTTGTTGCTGTACAACACAAATTATATTTGTTGTGCTTTTATAATACTAGATTCAAATCACTCACAGTGTCAGCAATACACATTGGAAGTCACATACTGTTTATGGACATCATATTCTAACAAACAATAACTAATATAAGAGTTAATAAATGGTCTTGGTAATCACTCAACTATAATGTGTAAACAGGCTAAGTCTACATATTGATCCATTTAGAGGTTGTATTGTTTTCATGTCTATTTCAAGACAACTAAACATTTAATCTTCAACTAGATCCAGCAAACATTGAACATTATTTAGAAGTCAAATTCATTTCACCAAAATTGTCAAACAGTTGATATAGACTAAACATACTTTCAATGCAGGTTTCAAAGGCTTTAAAATACTGTTGTCTGGCCTTCCAGAACTAGATATTCCGTTACCATAGTTAAGAATGACTGAACCAGAAGTTTACATTACTGAACCTCGGTGGTTCTTGTCAGTGAGCCACAGAAATCAGGATGTGTAAGCAAGGTCCTTACAGACCTTACAGACCTTACAGATCTTACAGACCTTACAGACCGTACTTCTGGAGCAGTTCAGACTGCCACTGTCGCTTACGTTCCGGAAAGTCCTGTGGGATTGTGATGTTGTGGAAGTCCTGTATGCACTGCTTCATGTCCTCTTCCACAGATGGTCTCTCCTTCCTCCTGCTGAGCCCCTCCTCCCCCCCTCCTGTCAGGGACTGGAACAGCTCGCTGTTGCGCCGCTTGCTGGGTAGCTGCATCCACTGGACCGAGAAGCCCTTCTTGGAGGGTCGCCCCAGGGTCAGGGTGCTGGGCTGGCGAGACATGGACTGGAGGCCCCCACAGCCCCCCACCACTACCCCCACCACAGACCCATCCTGGGGGGAGCAGGCTTCAGAGTGGGTCTCTGAGCTGGAGGTGGACAGCTCGTTCAGGGACGTTCCACTCTCACTGCCTTTGTTGGTGAGTTTCTCCTGCTTGTGTTCATCACAGTCCTGCTTGGGGGACAGAGTCCAGGAGGAGGGCCCTGGCAGAAACACACACACATCAGCATCATTCTGTATTTTCACTGGAGAGAAAAACCTTCTGAAAGGATTTATTAACACTACCATGGTTTTGTTATTTGTAAGTAAATTAGACTCATAAAGAAGGCTGATTTCTGGTCTAGTGGTCAACATCAGTTGCAAGCTGGCCTGAGAGGCTGAGAGAGGGAGAGAGGATGAGGGAGAGAGAGAGGATGAGGGAGAGAGAGAGAGGATGAGGGAGGGAGAGAGAGGATGAGGGAGAGAGAGAGAGGATGAGGGAGAGAGAGAGAGGATGAGGTAGAGAGAGTCTAAGGGAGAGAGCGAGAGAGAGAGAGAAAGGCTAAGGGAGAGAGAGAGGCTGAGAGAGAGGCTGAGAGAGAGGCTGAGAGAGAGAGGCTGAGAGAGAGAGGATGGGAGAGAGAGGGTGAAGGACAGAGAGAGGGTGAGGGAAAGAGAGGATGAGAGAGAGAAGATGAGGGACAGATATGTTAAGACCTATATTGTAATTCCTGTTTCATCCCCAAGGTAGAAACATCCTTTTCCCGCTGAAATGCAGTGTGGGATGAGTAATGTAGGATTTCCATATCTAACGTGTCTCTGTGGTTGAAGCCACTCAGCCGCCCCTGGTGCCTGCTGGGGCTGTTGCCATTAGAGACGGTAAACCAAACAGCAGCTGTGGGTTAGAGGAAACACAACCCACTCACAATCTGGGTGAACATTTCACTAAGAGAGCCACTGGCTGATACTAGCATGGACTCACTGTCAAGTGTTACTCTGTATTGTTTCATGAAAAGTGGTTTTGATGCTGCAGAAAATATGTGATTTCATCCGATCTGAAAAACAATAAACTGTTTTATAAGCTATGGTTCACTGACTCCACTGATCTCACTGACTCCACTGATCTCACTGACTCCACTGATCTCACTGACTCCACTGATCTCACTGACTCCACTGATCTCACTGACTCCACTGATCTCACTGACTCCACTGATCTCACTGACTCCACTGATCTCACTGACTCCACTGATCTCACTGACTCCACTGATCTCACTGACTCCACTGAGCCACTGACATCACTGACTCAATGATAAGAAGAACCTTCCTTGCCAGCCACACTGCTGCCTCAGCTGAGCAGGATCACTCCGAAGGTCAGAGGTCATTTAATCAAGCATTGTGACTCCTGTCTCAAGGACATGACTACTGTAGCTACACTGGGAGGCAATGGAATCTTCCATAAGGTCACATTAAGTTGAGGCAAGAAGGGAATCAATACTATTAGCATATAAATACAGCATCAAGCTGATAGTTGACCTCAGCACTATTCTCAGTCTGAGAGCTGAAGCAGGAGGAAAACAGCTCCCTCAGGACGGCAACATCACACTAAAGCCTGTCGACAGTCCTGTCTCACCTGCGCTCTGCCTCCTGCTCCCCCTCCTCCCCCTCCTCCCCCTCCTCCCCCTCCTGCTCTCCCTCCTCCCCCTCCTCCCCCTCCTCCCCCTCCTGCTCCCCCTCCTGCTCCCCCTCCTCCCCCTCCTCCCCCTCCTCCCCCTCCTGCTCTCCCTCCTCCCCCTCCTCCCCCTCCTCCCCCTCCTCCTCCCCCTCCTCCCCCTCCTCCCCCTCCTGCTCTCCCTCCTCCCCCTCCTCCCCCTCCTCTCCCTCCTGCTCTCCCTCCTCCCCCTCCTCCCCCTCCTCCCCCTCCTCCCCCTCCTGCTCTCCCTCCTCCCCCTCCTCCCCCTCCTCCCCCTCCTCCTCCCCCTCCTCCCCCTCCTCCCCCTCCTGCTCTCCCTCCTCCCCCTCCTCCCCCTCCTCTCCCTCCTGCTCTCCCTCCTCCCCCTCCTCCCCCTCCTCCCCCTCCTCCCCCTCCTGCTCTCCCTCCTCCCCCTCCTCCCCCTCCTCCCCCTCCTCCTCCCCCTCCTCCCCCTCCTCCCCCTCCTGCTCTCCCTCCTCCCCCTCCTCCCCCTCCTCTCCCTCCTGCTCTCCCTCCTCCCCCTCCTCTCCCTCCTCCCCCTCCTGTGTCTGTTTAAGCTTCATTAACACTTCTGAGTTCCTGTGAGGCCAAACACAGCTCACACTAGTGACACACACACACACACACACACACCGACACACACTTTCACAGGTAGTCAACAACATTTCCAGATCCCCTCATCAGTAATCAGGTAATGACATGTGTCTACTTACTGAAGAAGATGTACTCTGTGTAGTTGCTCCACACCTTGTCCAGGTCTCGATACTGGTTGACAAAGGCTGCAGTACCAGTGGAGTTGCAGGCCACCATATGGAAGCCAGCATCAGAGAGACGGTCGAAGGCGTGTTCCAGGTAGGTGAACTTCAGGTAGAAGCGAGATGTGTATTTGTATGGGGGCCGGTCTGGGTCTCTGCTCTCATTCAGTGTCTCCCCAAACACCTCCTTGGCTAGAGCGATGCGTCCACACACCGTTATCCTCGCTACGCGCCGGAACTTGGCGTCTGCCTGACTCTCCCTCAGCGTGGTGTAGGAGCCCCTGTAACCGATGGTGATGAACCCTGACCTCTTATCAGAGAGGGAGGCGGGGTTACGGGCTGCTGGGTGCTCACTGCCCTGAGAACTGTCCTCGACGTCGCTGTGGCAACCCTCGTCGTTCATGGAGGCTCGCCTGGTCATCCTTGGCCCCAGCAGCCTCTGCAGCTCCCCCAGGTGGAAGTGCTCTGCCTCCCTCTGGAGACGCTCACGCTCAGGGAAGTGTTCTGGCAGCACCAGCTGACGGTCCCGCAGGAAGTCCAGCACGTAGCGGAACAGGAAGCCGTCACGATCGATGAAGAAGCGTCCCCGGCTGTCTCGGGGCAGCTCCCGGGGTGGAGACAGGGCGAACATGGCGTGCAGGGTGGTGTCAGGCACACTGAGCAGAGTGGAGCGCTTGGTCACGTACACCTGACCGCCCACATTCAGCTCCACCACCTCAGGGTAGGGGCTGGACACCTCACTGATGGGCAGGATGCTCTCCTTCAAGGCCATGGTTCAGATCTCCAGCAGCCTAGACAACAACACCTCTCACCTGAGCCAACGTCCCCAAACACTGGGCTCCACACACCCGGCAGAGGAGAGAGATGAGCACTGGTCATGCAGCAGAGGTCAACACTTAGTTCACAGAAGAACAGATGCTGAAGTTTAGAAAAGAGGACTGCATCTCTGCTGTTTAGCTGTCAAAGAGGTCAGAGTATTAATGCTGCCTGGATGCTGGTCTGAGATGGGAGAAACTGGCTTCCCTGGACAGTCAGCTTGTTTGAGATGTGAGGAGAGAGAGAGCTCTCTACTCCTGGCATCATTTGTTCAGAGTCTGAGGGAAGACACGATGACATCATCTTTTAAATGCAAGAGGCGGAGCTTAAATGGCTGACTAGTGCCTCTTAAAGAGACAGTACAACTAGAGATAACCTCCTCATTAACACATTGTACCACAGCACTAATCTGTCCACATCGCAGATACCTTGAGTAGGTCAACCTGTCCTCCAGCACATCATAACTCATATGTCAAGGCTTTGCTCCAGCCTCATGTGGAGGGAGAATTCTGCAGCCAGGTGGGGAACCTGAGGTAAGAGCGCCACCTGCTGTTCACCAGGACAGGAACACTGGCTAACATGATCTACTGTCATCATGATGAGCCTTCAAAACTTCATCTATCATAGCCTTCTGTGTAAATCAGACTTCAGATTCACCCTTCATCAAAATCAAATGAGGTCCACAAGTATTTAACCAAACGATCGTTTAACCTTTAATGAAATGTACAATTGTAACTATTTACAGTTGTAAAGATAACATGGAGCCACTGAATATGATAATAAATAACATCTGGGGACTTTATTTCCAATCTACTTGTCTTTTCTCTTCAGCACGTTGATGAAGGCATCTTTGGGAATGTCCACATTGCCGATGCGTCTCATCTTCTTCTTTCCCTCAGCCTGCTTCTTCAACAGCTTCATTTTCCGAGTTATATCCCCCCCATACTGGACACACACACACACACACACACTTTGTTACATCCCCCCCATACTGGACACACACACACACACACTTTGTTACATCCCCCCCATACTGGACACACACACACACACACTTTGTTACATCCCCCCCATACTGGACACACACACACACACTTTGTTACATCCCCCCCATACTGGACACACACACACACACTTTGTTACATCCCCCCCATACTGGACACACACACACACACACTTTGTTACATCCCCCCCATACTGGACACACACACACACACACTTTGTTACATCCCCCCCATACTGGACACACACACACACACTTTGTTACATCCCCCCCATACTGGACACACACACACACACACTTTGTTACATCCCCCCATACTGGAAACACTACATGGAAAGGATGGAGGGATTATTTGAAGCCAAATATTTTACTGTGAGGAAAGATTTACTTACACATTTGGCAAGCACGTTTTTCCGGAAAGCCTTTATCCTGCCAGGTTACATCAAAAGGACACAAGGTTACCAGTCATGAATAACTGTGAGGAAAACTTTTAATTCATGTTCCTCTTTTGAACGTGAACATTCAAGATCCCCTCTGAAGAGCCTGGTAGTCTGCTCCCTGATAGGCTGAAAGAAACACTGCTCTGCTCCCTGATAGGCTGAGAGAAACACTGCTCTGCTCCCTGATAGGCTGAAAGAAACACTGCTCTGCTCCCTGATAGGCTGAAAGAAACACTGCTCTGCTCCCTGATAGGCTGAAAGAAACACTGCTCTGCTCCCTGATAGGCTGAGAGAAACACTGCTCTGCTCCCTGATAGGCTGAGAGAAACACTGCTCTGCTCCCTGATAGGCTGAGAGAAACACTGCTCTGCTCCCTGATAGGCTGAGAGAAACACTGCTCTGCTCTCTGATAGGCTGAGAGAAACACTGCTCTGCTCCCTGATAGGCTGAGAGAAACACTGCTGACAGGAAGGACTCACGTCTCTCTGGCGATGACCTTGCTGCCGATAGACGCCTGAACTGCAATCTCAAACATCTGTCTTGGGATGGAGTCTTTGAGACGCTCACACATGGCCTTGCCTGCGCTGTACGCCTTGTCTCTGTGACACGAACACAGGCAACATCAGCCACACTGTCACATCAACAAACAACTGATGCATATCAGTCCACAAACACTTGAGCTAAAGTTCTTCTCTATAGTGGTGAGTTCTACACAGCTCACCTGTGTACTATAGTGGTGAGTTCCTCTACAGGTCGTCCGTTGAGCAGAATGTCCATCTTGATGAGGTCAGCAGCCTGATAACCTGCCTCCTCGTAGTCAAAGCTGGAAGGTAACAGTAACACAGCGACAGCAGCACAGCGTTGCCAGGGACAACAGCAGATGTTACACAGATGACACACCTGGGTCTTCATTGACAGAAGGCTCCACAGCCAATCAGAGAGCAGCCCCAGTCTCACCTGGCGTAGCCTGAAGACATGGACTTGAGCAGGTCGTAGAAGTCCACCACGATCTCATTGAGTGGGAACAGATACTTCATTATGACTCTGTGCTCATCGATGTACAGCATGTTCTTCTGCACCGCTCTGCGATTCTGAGGCAGCAACAATCACAGAGGAAATATAACTAAACATCAAAACACGGTTCAGTAGTGTTGGGTGTCAGAAGGCCACCTAGTCATGTGCTGCATCGACCCTCTCATACCCACAGGTTCTCCTGAGAGATCCAGAACGTTCTGCCACCATGACAGACATACCAGGCAGAGGTTCATGATCTTGCTGATGAAGTCATCAGGGGCGATGATGGTTCCCAGCACCATGGGCTCCAGGTACTCACTGACAACACTTCTGTCTGGAAACTGAGCTGGGCTGACGATGGTGATCTCCTGAGCTCCATGCTCCTGCAACACACAAGCAGCTGAACATATCCCATCATACCATGATCATATCCTCATGCTGGTGTGACAGAAGCTTCATGGTGTGCAGTGTGGCTGGGTTACTTTGATGAGGCGGGGGGATGACAGGATGGCTCTGTAGGGCACGGTGGGCGCCGTGACGATGACAGAGGCCTGGTACTCTTGCTCCAGCCTCTGGTTAAAGACCTCCATGTGGAGCAGACCCAGGAAGCCCAGCCTGGAGGGCAGAGAAGCACACATGTACAGGCCTGCCACCATCACCTCCAGCCTGCCTACCTCCTGCCTGCCTCCAACCTATCTCCAGCCTGCCTCCAGCCTGCCTACCTCCAGCCTCCCTACCTCCAGCCTGCCTCCAGCCTGCCTCCAGCCTTCCCTACCTCCTGCCTGCCTCCAACCTATCTCCAGCCTGCCTCCAGCCTCCCTACCTCCAGCCTGCCTCCAGCCTGCCTCCAGCCTTCCCTACCTCCAGCCTGCCCCCTGCCTCCCTACCTCCAGCCTGCCTCCAGCCTTCCCTACCTCCAGCCTGCCCCCTGCCTCCCTACCTCCAGCCTGCCCCCAGCCTGCCTACCTCCAGCCTGCCCCCAGCCTGCCTACCTCCAGCCTCCCTACCTCCAGCCTGCCTCCAGCCTGCCTCCAGCCTTCCCTACCTCCAGCCTGCCCCCAGCCTACCTCCAGCCTGCCCCCTGCCTCCCTACCTCCAGCCTGCCCCCAGCCTGCCTACCTCCAGCCTCCCTACCTCCAGCCTGCCTCCAGCCTTCCCTACCTCCAGCCTGCCCCCTGCCTCCCTACCTCCAGCCTGCCCCCCTGCCTCCCTACCTCCAGCCTGCCCCCCTGCCTCCCTACCTCCATCCTGCCCCCAGCCTGCCTACCTCCAGCCTGCCCCCAGCGCCAGGCTGCTGTCTCTCTTCACTGTGACGCTGGAGTCGTTCAGGGTTAGTTTCTCCATGGCGCTGCGGAGGGCACTGTAGTCTGATTGGTCCACAGGATACATCCCTGTAGAACACACAGCAGACTTATCTATCCAATCAAACAACATGTGACACGTACACAGCTTTTCACCATCATCTTCACAGAGGCCTTTACAGAAGCCTCCAGATTTGTAGTCTTTACCAGCAAACACCATGGGCTTGGCAGGTTTAAACCCTGGCAGGGCCTCCACTGGATGTTTTAGGCTGAAGAGCGTGTCACCAATCTGGGCCTCCTTCACCTCCTTCATCCCTGCTACCATGTAGCCCACCTGTCCTGCATACCTGCAGATACCACACACAGCTAGACTGAAGCCTATCTTTCAATAGGATACAAAGAGAGTTACACATGGATACTGAGAGGGTTCTCACAGTGTGTTTGTCGGGCTCTCCTCTGGCCTCAAGATCCCCAGCTCGTTCACATCGTAAGTTTTCCCAGAATACGCCGACACGATCCTGTCTCCTTTACTGACCTGCCCTCCGAACACAGCTATGTTTGCTACCACACCCCGGTACTGGTCAAAGTTGGAGTCAAACACCAGAGCTCTGAATGGATCCTCTATCTTGGCTGTGGGCCTGTGAGAGGGTGGCTTCCATCAGGGTCTGAACATGGATGCACATCAGGATCTAAACAGCTGGATGGTTGTCAGGGTTACTTACGGAGGGACTCTAATGATGACTTCCTGTAACACCTGGTCCACATTGGTGCCGAGTTTAGCAGAAATCTAGAAGAGTTTGAGCACTTCTTTAGGATATTGCCTTTTCAACGTTGAAGATCTGTAGACACTGTTAGTCTATATTATATATTCACTCACCTGAATACATTCCTCACGTGGAATATCAAACACCTTCTCAATCTGCTTCTCTACCCTCTCTGGATCTGCATTTTTCAAATCAATCTACACAAAAACAGACAGAACTACTGTAACTTCACCTCTTTACAGGAAGCACTTGAAGACCCGCTTTGTTTGGGGTCTATCATGTTGCTATGTTCACTGACCAATGCTGAGGGAAATCCAGACAAGCAGCAAATATGCAAAAGATTCATCACATGTTGTTACCTTGTTAATAACAGGGATGATTGTCAGTTGAGCTTCAAATGCCAGATAGAAGTTAGCAACAGTCTGCGCTTGAATTCCCTGATAACATAAAGAAACAATACTGGATGATGGAGTCACAGTAATGTGTGTGTTGCTTTGGATAAACTCATCTTAAATTAATCTGATGTAATCATCATCCCTGGTCAACATATTCCCAGATGTCCGAGCAGGACAGCAAACCTGGTTGGCGTCGACGATCAGCAAAACTCCCTGACAAGCAGAAATGGATCTGGACACCTCGTAACTGAAATCCACATGGCCCTGCAGCAGAAGAAGGACATCATGGCTCATATGGTGACCAGGACATACTACAGCAGGTGTGTACTTCTGCCCTGTCTGCTTACTGGAGTATCTATGAGGTTGAGCAGGTACGTCTGTCCTTGATGTGTGTAGAACAGAGAGGCTGTCTGGGCCTTCACTGTGATGCCTCTCTCTCTCTCCACCTGCAACTTGTCCAGCACCTGTTTGTTCCTCTCTGTCTTGACTATGGCCCCTGATAAGAAGAAGAACATGCAGTCATGTAGACACACTCCACAGCATGGGCACCTGTCATGTCAGTCAGTCTGTCAGTCAGTCAGTCTGTCAGTCAGTCTGTCTGTCTGTCTGTCTGTCAGTCAGTCTGTCAGTCTGTCAGTCTGTCAGTCAGTCTGTCAGTCTGTCAGTCAGTCAGTCTGTCAGTCAGTCAGTCAGTCTGTCAGTCTGTCAGTCAGTCTGTCAGTCAGTCTGTCAGTCTGTCAGTCAGTCAGTCTGTCAGTCTGTCAGTCTGTCAGTCTGTCAGTCTGTCAGTCAGTCAGTCAGTCTTTACCCGTCATCTCCAGCAGTCGGTCTGCCAGCGTGCTCTTCCCGTGGTCGATGTGAGCGATGATGCTGAAGTTTCGGATCTTCTCCACCGGGAAGTCAGACATGTCGAACTGTTCCTTCAAAAGAAAATGATCGGGTTAGAAAAGCAGGTGCTTAAACCATGACAACCATGTCCAGCAGAGTAACTGGTCAAATGAAGTCATGTCAGAAACAGTTTAACTCAGGTCTGCAGGTAGAAGCTGGTTTATTGAACCTTCTCTGGTTGGGAACTGAACATCTTGTTGGTTTGAGAAAACACCGGGACACTTTTCATCCAGCGGTGTCTTAAAGTCCATATTGTGTGACTGTTCTGGATCCTCAGTCTGGTTCGAAAGACTCTAAAGTCCAAAATACGCCTTAATAATATTATCTTGTAAGCAAAGTGAGAAGAATACAGTGAAGATGTCATGTTGAGGGCTCAGTCTAACTGGGGGCGGCCATTTTCCAGAGAGCAAAGGTCGTTGCTGGTGCATCATGGGAACTGTAGTTTACGGCACTGGAGCTTAATGCTCGTGTAGTTCCTTTATTTACCACATGGTGGCGCTTCAGACAATACATGAGAATTAGGACAAAGGGAAATGATTGCCATAGCAACATCAACCAGCCGCTCTAGCAGCATTCATTTTCAGATAAGATGATTGGCAAATGAAATACTCCCTGAATTAAATATTCCCTGATTTTGATTCTTGATATATTTAACAATTGATATTTCCTCTTACCAGTGTGTGTGGAAGTCAGGGTGTGTGTTTGTGGGAGTCAGGGTGTGTGTGTGTGTGTAGGAGTGCGTGTTGAAGTGTCTTTGTGTGAGTGTGCACACAAGTCTCTATTAATAGTCTAAATATGGATATGACTGGTATAGTGAGAGGCCTCATGTCTCCACAGTGATGTCCTGCTCTGTCTGAGAAGACTGAGAGAGAAAAGCTGCTCAATGGCCTTGATCCACTAACACACACACACACACACAAACTGGCACAGACACGCACACGCACACACAGACACACACACACACTATGTAGCATACACACCTGTGCCCCCACACATGGTGGAGAAACACACACTACTGAGGCCTGAAGATGGAGACAGTGTGGGAGAACACCATCTAGATTTAACTCATACTTTTTTCATCTAAGTGAGCTTAACACCCACGCATCATTATTAGCTGCTAAAGTATCTTGCCTCACATATTATAGTTCATGTACATGATTTGATATTTTACAGTTTGATCCAATGTCTTAAGAGACAGTTCAGTTAAAGCATTAATACATTGTTTGGGTTTCAAATGGGGTCTTTTCCTGGGAAGGACGGTTAGTGCAGTGGGTCACTGTTTATATTTGTCTAAGTGTGCTTTAAAACCGCATACTGTTCCCAGTGGGATGCAGTGTGTTCCCAGTGTGATGCAGTGTGTTCCCAGTGTGATGCAGTGTGTTCCCAGTGTGATGCAGTGTTCTCTCAGTGTGATGCAGTGTGTTCCCAGTGTGATGCAGTGTGTTCCCAGTGTGATGCAGTGTGTTCCCAGTGTGATGCAGTGTGTTCCCAGTGTGATGCAGTGTTCTCTCAGTGTGATGCAGTGTGTTCCCAGTGTGATGCAGTGTGTTCCCAGTGTGATGCAGTGTGTTCCCAGTGTGATGCAGTGTTCTCTCAGTGTGATGCAGTGTGTTCCCAGTGTGATGCAGTGTGTTCCCAGTGTGATGCAGTGTTCTCTCAGTGTGATGCAGTGTGTTCCCAGTGTGATGCAGTGTGTTCCCAGTGTGATGCAGTGTGTTCCCAGTGTGATGCAGTGTGTTCCCAGTGTGATGCAGTGTTCTCTCAGTGTGATGCAGTGTGTTCCCAGTGTAATGCAGTGTGTTCCCAGTGTGATGCAGTGTGTTCCCAGTGTGATGCAGTGTGTTCCCAGTGTGATGCAGTGTGTTCCCAGTGTGATGCAGTGTGTTCCCAGTGTGATGCAGTGTTCTCTCAGTGTGATGCAGTGTGTTCCCAGTGTGATGCAGTGTGTTCCCAGTGTGATGCAGTGTGTTCCCAGTGTGATGCAGTGTGTTCCCAGTGTGATGCAGTGTGTTCCCAGTGTGATGCAGTGTTCTCTCAGTGTGATGCAGTGTGTTCCCAGTGTGATGCAGTGTGTTCCCAGTGTGATGCAGTGTGTTCCCAGTGTGATGCAGTGTTCTCTCAGTGTGATGCAGTGTGTTCCCAGTGTTCTCTCAGTGTGATGCACTGTGTTCCCAGTGTGATGCAGTGTGTTCCCAGTGTGATGCAGTGTGTTCCCAGTGTGATGCAGTGTGTTCCCAGTGTGATGCAGTGTTCTGTCAGTGTGTGCACTGTGTTCCCAGTGTGATGCAGTGTGTTCCCAGTGTGATGCAGTGTGTTCCCAGTGTGATGCAGTGTGTTCCCAGTGTGATGCAGTGTGTTCCCAGTGTTCTCTCAGTGTGATGCACTGTGTTCCCAGTGTGATGCAGTGTGTTCCCAGTGTGATGCAGTGTGTTCCCAGTGTGATGCAGTGTGTTCCCAGTGTGATGCAGTGTGTTCCCAGTGTGATGCAGTGTGTTCCCAGTGTGATGCAGTGTGTTCCCAGTGTGATGCAGTGTGTTCCCAGTGTGATGCAGTGTGTTCCCAGTGTGATGCAGTGTGTTCCCAGTGTGATGCAGTGTTCTCTCAGTGTGATGCAGTGTGTTCCCAGTGTGATGCAGTGTGTTCCCAGTGTGATGCAGTGTGTTCCCAGTGTGATGCAGTGTGTTCCCAGTGTGATGCAGTGTGTTCCTCCCTCACAGAGAGCTGTCATGGTCTCATCTCTCAGCCATCTGCTGCACAGTTGTAGCTTTTTTTAATGATAGCGGGTTGGATCTAAGGAAGCCACTTCTTATCTGCTCAGTAACTGAACGCATGAAGTATTCATGATGCCTGCCTCACTTTCACAATAAGAAGCTATTTTTAGAGGCTGTGTTGCCCTATTTGGAACACTAATCAAAGACTGGACTATCTTTGGAAACAGCTTTTTCATTTGTTTGTAGTTTACTGAAGTACTCTTTAAAACATGAGCATCTCCAGCCACCATATCATAGGCTTGGTCTAGAATGTCTGGTCTGGTCTAGAATGTCTGGTCTGGTCTAGAATGTCTGTTCTGGTCTAGAATGTCTGTTCTGGTCTAGAATGTCTGGTCTGGTCTAGAATGGGGGTGAGAGTGTGAGGGGGTGAGAGTGTGAGGGGGTGAGAGTGTGAGGGGGTGAGAGTGAGGGGGTGAGAGTGTGAGGGGGTGAGAGTGAGGGGGTGAGAGTGTGAGGGGGTGAGAGTGAGGGGGTGAGAGTGAGGGGGTGAGAGTGAGGGGGTGAGAGTGTGAGGGGGTGAGAGTGAGGGGGTGAGAGTGTGAGGGGGTGAGAGTGTGATGGGGTGAGAGTGTGATGGGGTGAGAGTGTGAGGGGGTGAGAGTGTGAGGGGGTGAGAGTGAGGGGGTGAGAGTGAGGGGGTGAGAGTGTGAGGGGGTGAGAGTGTGAGGGGGTGAGAGTGTGATGGGGTGAGAGTGTGATGGGGTGAGAGTGTGAGGGGGTGAGAGTGTGAGGGGGTGAGAGTGTGAGGGGGTGAGAGTGTGAGGGGGTGAGAGTGAGGGGGTGAGAGTGTGAGGGGGTGAGAGTGAAAAGGTAATCAATTCAATTCTAAAATGAATATGCAGTACAAGCTGAACAAACACCTATTCTATATTCAATATTCTCTACATTAAATTATATAAATAAGCTCTCCAAAGGATGTACTAAACCCCACAGTCTTCCTCCACAGTTGTTGTGATGAAGAGGGGTGGAGGGTTGTGTTTTGTTGCTTCATGGCAGTGCTGCCTGTCTTGACAAGGCTTTCTTCAGAGCTCATATTCTTAGCTCTGGGACTGTCATGGGATGCTTAGCTGTTCAAACAAGAAAATCCCTTCTCTTCGGTTACCAAGGAAACTGTTTAGAGAGGCTATTTTCTCCTCACAATTTTCTTTTCACAAAGACCCACCAGAGCTGAACAGCTCCTGCTGAAACCAGCCTGCTTCACATGATGTTTTATGGTAAATAAAAGCAGAAACACACGCCTGTATTCTCAGTGGTTGACTTGAGTGTTTACAGAGTAACATAATTGTGAACAATAAGAACAGACTTGTTTTTATATCTAGTATGGCTCTTTACGACTGTATATCCTGGTGGTTTCACTTTTTACAAAAGCATTCCTCCCCGTTCTGCTTATGCTGAAGAGTTTCCTCTTGGGGATTAATAAAGTATTTCTGATTCTGATTTCTGATTCACTAACAAAAGCAGAACACTCAGTGAAGATTAAAAGTGTTGTTGGAATCAACTGATTCCAGGAAGCTGATGAACGTTTGACTAGAAGATGATGGCTACCATGACAGGAAGCTCTCTTCTACAGAGACAGAAGGAATCATCCACAGACAGGAGGAATCATCCACAGAGAGACAGGAGGAATCATCCACAGAGAGACAGGAGGAATCATCCTCAGACAGAAGGAATCATCCACAGACAGAAGGAATCATCCACAGAGAGACAGGAGGAATCATCCACAGAGAGACAGGAGGAATCATCCACAGACAGAAGGAATCATCCACAGAGAGACAGGAGGAATCATCCACAGACAGGAGGAATCATCCACAGACAGAAGGAATCATCCACAGAGGCAGGAGGAATCATCCACAGAGAGACAGGAGGAATCATCCACAGACAGGAGGAATCATCCACAGACAGAAGGAATCATCCACAGAGGCAGGAGGAATCATCCACAGAGAGACAGGTGGAATCATCCACAGACAGGAGGAATCATCCACAGACAGAAGGAATCATCCACAGAGGCAGGAGGAATCATCCACAGAGAGACAGGAGGAATCATCCACAGACAGGAGGAATCATCCACAGACAGAAGGAATCATCTAGAGAGGCAGGAGGAATCATCCACAGACAGAAGGAATCTTCTAGAGAGGCTTTATTCATGGTCCCTCAGCATGTCTGCCCACAAGTCTTCAAACAAACACAATCAGAGTAAATAGAAAATAAACACTTGACAGGTGTGTCTCTAATGTTTTAACAAATAAATGTGGATGAAAACTGAACCATCACATGATTTGTCTATCCTACTAGCCTTATCCTCAGTGTTCAACATACTGTCCTATATACAAAACATATCAGTGTTCAACACAGGGAAAACTTATAGTAAGTCTGCTTTTCATTCTTCTGTAAAAACTGGCAGTGTTGCATTCGACACGTCCGGTTAAAAACATTTAATAAATAAATTACTGAATTAATGCACAAAATAATGTCTTCAAACATACAACTATGTGATAACACATACACACATACTCCATGTCTTCAGTACAGTGTTTGTTACACATGTTTATCATGTGATTGTACTATTTATAAATGCAGAGATGTTCCCCATTCTTGCTCATCTCTGACAATTTGATCAAATTTTGCACTATATGGGGGACAAGCTGTCCAGTCCGGGTCCATCATATGAAGACTGGACAAGAGTACTGCTATTATCGTCTGGTCCAAATCAGATGTATATTACAAAGTTATATTTATATATCTAGAGAGTTCCCACAGTTTGGCCCTGAAGCCATGAATAACTTCATACATTTACCATTCACACAACCACAGAGAAACATTACCCCTGGTGACCCCTACTTTGTCTGAAATATACATCTTCATCAAAGAAACATGATGATTGTGTTGAAAGTGTCCAGATCTGAATACACAGTACATTGAACTAGTACAACACTAAAGAGGATGAGCTTTGTTCAGAAACTCTAACATCTAATTTACATATATAATATAATCCTATGAAAATATAGATACATTATTAAAATGTCTTTGAAAAAGGTGTTCATGACTGAAGTACAAATACTGGTCCAATTGTAACACACAGCTGAGGCTAGGTTGGGTTGAAGCCCTTGGGATGGTTTGGGTTCTCTTCTGTGTTAACCTGTGAAGCGACTGGATAAGTATGAGGATCACTGCTAACCCTGACCTCCCTACTAACTGTCCTGACCTCCTACTAACTCTCCTGACCTCCTACTAACTCTCCTGACCTCCTACTAACTCTCCTGACCTCCTACTAACTCTCCTGACCTTCCTACTAACTCTCCTGACCTCCTACTAACTCTCCTGACCTTCCTACTAACTCTCCTGACCTCCTACTAACTCTCCTGACCTCCTACTAACTCTCCTGACCTTCCTACTAACTCTCCTGACCTCCTACTAACTCTCCTGACCTTCCTACTAACTCTCCTGACCTCCTACTAACTCTCCTGACCTTCCTACTAACTCTCCTGACCTCCTACTAACTCTCCTGACATCCCTACTAACTCTCCTGACCTTCCTACTAACTCTCCTGACATCCCTACTAACTCTCCTGACCTCCTACTAACTCTCCTGACCTCCTACTAACTCTCCTGACCTCCTACTAACTCTCCTGACCTTCCTACTAACTCTCCTGACCTCCTACTAACTCTCCTGACCTTCCTACTAACTCTCCTGACCTCCTACTAACTCTCCTGACCTCCTACTAACTCTCCTGACCTTCCTACTAACTCTCCTGACCTCCTACTAACTCTCCTGACCTCCTACTAACTCTCCTGACCTTCCTACTAACTCTCCTGACCTCCTACTAACTCTCCTGACCTTCCTACTAACTCTCCTGACCTTCCTACTAACTCTGCTGACCTCCAGGGGGATAGCTGTAAGAAGATCTGTTTGAAGTTTTCTGGGATCAAGACAAAGACACAGATATTCCAGACCTCCAATCCATTTTTTCAGAACTGTGGGGAAATCAAATCTAATAAAATGATCATGAATAAAAACATGAATACAGTAAACTACATGCACAGTCTTACTGTGATATAATGAATCACATTGATGCTAAAAAAGTTCACAAAATATACAAAAGTGGCAAAAAAATTTTTTTGCATTGGCTTGGACAGATTAAAGTTTACACTATGAAGAAATTAGTCTGCACACAAATTAATACAAACACACAAGTTAAGTCACCAGAAAGATAAATAAACTTCGAGCTAACTGACTAAGGGAATAACAATAAGTATTTAACGTAAACTTCTTTTTAAATTGTTAATGTCTGACTTCCTTTCTCAGTTTCTCCACACGATAGGATGACCAGAAAATAGCACACAGATTTAAATAGTATTTACAGATTATACCACCAAACACATAGAACTCAGGAATATAAATACATACACATTTCCAAAGGCAGTTATTTAAAAAGCGTTGCAGAAAGTGGTGTAGAAAAGTGAAGAGGTTCTCGCTGCTCTCCAGGGCAGCTGGACTGACCAGGCCTCCAGTTACTGGCTGTTTTGGTTGGTCTCTTAGTCCCAAATACAGATAGAGTGTAGAAGTCTTTAATTGGATGGGACCATATCCTTAATGACAGGTTCTCTGTTTAGGTATGTGGCCCAGTAGACCAGGTTAAAGCTTCCAAACAGAACGGGGAACATTATCCTCGACATCCGGTCGATTTTACTCACGCTGTTGAACGTTTTCTTGCTGTCCGCAGCCTTGCCCTCCACTTTGGTCTTGCCAGGGTCGCCCCCCCCACCCTTGGCTATGGTGGGCAAGCCTGGGTCCTTGTTGATGTTGGGTGCATAGTTGGCCACTGCCACAGCATATGCGTTGTTCTTTTTCATGACAGATGCCTTCTCTTTTTTCTGTCCAGGGATTAAAAGTTCAGATAGTCATCAGAGCATTCTCCTCCAGCCAGACACACTTCATGAATATATTCACTGAGGCTCGTAACAAGACAGAATGGGATCTGGGAAAGGCTAATGCATCAATATAAATGCAGGGGGAATGGTGGACAGAAGACAGCAACGTCTCAGATACACTTTGAAGACGCACATTATCTCAGCCTCGGTAGCTTGGTTAGCTTCCTGCTTGAAGCAGTGGAGGCAGTTCTACACTGTATTGACTCATCATTAGAAGCCATCGTACTGCTACATCTACCTGAACATTATAGTCATCACTTGACCTGTATAACAGGCTGTGTTCTGGTCATGACAGGAGACTGAACACAGACTGTGTCCTGAGGAATATGACATCTGAGTATCCTCTGCATCAGAAGCACAGCCTGTGTACAGCCTGTGCACAGCTCAGTGTAACATCCTAGATCCCCTTACACAGAGATGTTTTGTAACAGAACTTCATGGACAGCAGGTCAGAAGTTACCTTATCATTCACAATGCTCTTCCCGTCCCACGCCCATCCCCGCTTGGTGAAGTAGTTCACGGTGGCAAACTCGATGAGGGCGGAGAACACGAAGGCGTAGCAGACAGCGATGAACCAGTCCATGGCCGTGGCGTAGGCCACCTTGGGGAGGGAGTTCCGGGCGCTGATGCTGAGCGTGGTCATGGTCAACACAGTGGTCACCCCTGCAGACACAGAACTGACCAGGTGAGAAAACAGCCACTGAAAGGTCAACTGGAACCAAGCTTGGTCCAATGATGAGCTCTGAACACCAACATGGTTTGTCTCTCTGTTCTTCTCGTCCAGATCTCTTTATGTGACATGAACATTCCGATGCAGTAGGAACAGGAAGTAGGATATGACATCACTGCTGAGGGTCTGAGGATGGACAGTTTACCCAGCATGCCACTCTGCAGAACCTCCTGCTGAGCTCCTCTAACACTACTGGACTTCAAGATGACCTTTCAGGGACTTCCTGCGTTCTGGATCCTGACCTTGCGGTCTCACTGTGTGTCTGTTTCAGATTGGTGTCGATCTTCTTGTTAACTGTTGATGGCAGTATTGTCTCCACTGTAACATACAGTTTTTTTGTTGTTTTTTTACTTTTGACTTACTGTTATTGCCCCCACCCCCCTATCCCTGTGTACACTTTCTAATCTTTTACCTCACACCCTTACCCTTGTGTGCTTTGCGAGACTGTGTGCCGTTGCTACAAAGGAGTTTCCCTCGGGATAAATAAAGGAATCTGAATCTGAATGCTGGGGTCATATTTACAACATTGTTCAGCACTTCAAATTCAGGTGAAAACTTCTCCAACTCCAGACTTGCAGTCTAGCTAGCAGACTAGCTTCTTGCCAGTATAACTCAAAGGCTATTTACCCGAAGGCTATTTTTAGAACCTAGAAAACTTGATTTTTTTTGCCTACTTCTTTTCATATCAGCAGAGAAGAGGGCAGACTACCAAGAGTGTGTGGCAGAATAATGAGGAGGACTTGCACAGATCTATGAGACCCAAACAGGACTCACAGAGAGCTGCAGCCACCTGACCTGTACTGAGCATCATACTGTCTCAGTTCAGAGAGTTTCTCTTACATTCAGCTACACATCATGAGTCTGATTCAGTCAAACCTAGTTTCTCCTCTCAGACAAGGGACCTGCATTAACAGCATTCTCACCACTACAGCGTTAACGTCATACTACAGTATACTATATCTATAAATATTATATTACACCCCTGTATGAATTATATACCATATACATATTATCTTATACTGCTGTATTAGGTCAGGTGCAGTTGATGGCTGTTAGATTCAATTACAGTGTCCTATTAGAACCCAGCTGAGCATTTACTGCTGTCACATCACATCAAGTTAGTGTTGCACAGCACCAGAGACAGGGGAAGCCTCACTCCCTCCCCCCAGCTCCCTCCCCCCAGCTCCCTCCCCCCAGCTCCCACCCCCCAGCTCCCTCCCCCCAGCTCCCACCCCCCAGCTCCCTCCCCCCAGCTCCCACCCCCCAGCTCCCACCCCCCAGCTCCCTCCCCCCCAGCTCCCTCCCCCCAGCTCCCACCCCCCAGCTCCCTCCCCCCAGCTCCCACCCCCCAGCTCCCACCCCCCAGCTCCCTCCCCCCAGCTCCCTCCCCCCAGCTCCCTCCCCCCAGCTCCCACCCCCCAGCTCCCTCCCCCCCAGCTCCCACCCCCCAGCTCCCTCCCCCCAGTTCCCTCCCCCCAGCTCCCACCCCCCAGCTCCCTCCCCCCAGCTCCCTCCCCCCAGCTCCCTCCCCCCAGCTCCCACCCCCCAGCTCCCACCCCCCCAGCTCCCACCCACCTCCATTGTCTCACCCCCCCTGACCTACCCAACACAGTCCTGACCTACCCAACACAGTCCTTACTCACCAAACACAGTCCTTACGCACCAAACACAGTCTTGACCTACCCAACACGGTCCTGACCTACCAAACACAGTCCTGACCTACCAAACACAGTCCTGACCTACCCAACACAGTCCTTACTCACCAAACACAGTCCTTACTCACCAAACACAGTCCTGACCTACCCAACAAAGTCCTGACCTACCAAACACAGTCCTGACCTACCCAACACTGTCCTGACCTACCAAACACAGTCCTGACCTACCAAACACAGTCCTGACCTACCCAACACAGTCCTTACTCACCAAACACAGTCCTTGCTCACCAAACACAGTCCTGACCTACCCAACAAAGTCCTGACCTACCAAACACAGTCCTGACCTACCCAACACTGTCCTGACCTACCAAACACAGTCCTGACCTACTAAACACAGTCCTGACCTACCCAACACAGTCCTTACTCACCAAACACAGTCCTAGCAGGCACAGACTCCCGGTTGAGCCAGAAGGAGACCTGAGAGAGGATGACAGTCATGATGCAGGGCAGGTAGGTCTGGATCACAAAGTAACCGATCTTCCTCTTCAGGTGGAAGTGAGCCGTCATCACTGTGTATTCACCTGGACAGTAAAGGAACAGGAACATTTATTCATTTAGCAGACGCTTTTATCCAAAGTGACTTACAAGAAAGAGCTTTACAAAAGAGCTTCAGTTACCAAGCATGACAACTTGATAAACAACATAGCGGGCATCTAGGTTACAAAACATACATCATGAGAACCAATAAGTGCCAAGAGAACAAGGACACATTCAGTGACTGGAATATGGTTCCTGCAGCATCTCATGACAGCATTAGACAAGATGATGCGTGACGTATTGTTAACAGTGTTATGAGCTGCTTGATTTTATATTCAAAGGTTAGAGTTAGTTCAGCCACACATTTGTAAGATCCTGCATCATACAATATCTACAACTTGATTTGGGACTGTAGCATGAGGATCTTTCCTGGTGTCCAGTTCCTCACACTCAAAGTATATCGAACAACTGATGATTCTATAATAATCACACAAAGCTGGCAGAAGCTAGCAGCTAATGAGGACATGCTGGTGTGCAGCTGAGATCTGATCTGATCTCAAAGAGACACTCACATTAGACATGAGACAGAGAAAAAGAGTGTTACCCATGGCAACCGCACAGAGAAAAATATATCTAATTTGCTGCAATTCTGTAACGAAGGCCCCGATACTGCCACTTGACAGGATGGGGGGGAGGGGGTCCTCTCAGAGCAGGAGGGGGGGAGGGGGTCCTCCCTGAGCGGGAGGGGGGGGGAGGGGTCCTCTCAGAGCAGGAGGGGGGAGGGGTCCTCTCAGAGCAGGAGGGGGGGGGGGTCCTCTCAGAGCAGGAGGGGGGGGGGGTCCTCCCTGAGTAGGAGGGGGGGAGGGGGTCCTCCCTGAGCAGGAGGAGGGGGGGGAGGGTGTCCTCCCTGAGCAGGAGGAGGGGGGGAGGGGGTCCTCCCTGAGCAGGAGGGGGGAGGGGGTCCTCCCTGAGCAGGAGGAGGGGGGGGAGGGGGTCCTCCCTGAGCTGGGGGGGGGGGGGGGGGGGGGGGGGGAGGGGGTCCTCCCTGAGCAGGAGGGGGGGGGGGGGGAGGGGGTCCTCTCAGAGCGGGGGGGGAATGTTCAGTCTAATCCCTATAGAGTTTGTGTTCAGTCTTTTATTCCAGTGATGTGGCATCCTCTCTCTCTTTCTGTTTCTCTCTCTTTCTTTTTCTATCTCCGTCACACCCACACACATACGTACACACGTACACACGTACACACACATGTGCACACACACACTTCCCACACTTCCCAGCTCTGGAATGTAGAGAAAGTGAGCCAGCACACTCCCAAGCTGCTACATAGCTCTACATCATGGGTAATTTAATTAGCATGCCTGTCCTCATGCCTGTCTACTGAGGATGGAGACAGAGGAGGAGAGAGGAGGAGGGGGAGAGAGGAGGGGGGAGAGAGGAGAGAGGAGAGAGGAGGGGGAGAGAGGAGAGAGGAGAGGAGGAGGGGGAGAGAGGAGAGAGGAGAGAGGAGGGGGAGAGAGGAGGGGGAGAGAGGAGAGGAGGGGGAGAGAGGGGAGAGGAGGGGGAGAGAGGGGGGGAAGAGAGGGGGGGAAGAGGGGGAGGGAGAGACGAGGGAGGAGGAGGGAGAGGAGAGAGGAGGGGGAGAGAGGAGAAGTGAGGGGAGAGATGAGAAGAGGGGGAGAGAGGGGAGAGGAGGGGGAGAGAGGGGAGAGGAGGGGGAGAGAGGGGAGAGGAGAGGAGAGGGGGGGGGAAGAGAGGGGGGGAAGAGGGGAGAGAGGAGGGTAAGAGGGGAGAGGAGGGGGAGAGAGGGGGAGAGGAGGGGGAGAGAGGGGGGGAAGAGAGGGGGGGAAGAGGGGAGGGAGAGACGAGGGAGGAGGAGGGAGAGGAGAGAGGAGGGGGAGAGAGGAGAGAAGAGGAGGAGAGAGGAGGGAAGAGGGGAAAGAGAGAGGGTGAGAGAAAGAGAGGAGGGAGAGACAAGGGAGGAGAGGGAGAGGAGAGAGGAGGGGGAGAGAGGAGAGAAGAGGAGGAGAGAGGAGGGGAAGAGGGGAAAGAGAGAGGGAGAGAAAAGAGAGGAGGGAGAGACAAGGGAGGAGGAGAGGAAGAGAGGAGGGGGAGTAGATGGAGAGAGAGAGGAGGGAAAGGAAAGGGAGAAAAAGGGAAGTGGGGGATGGGGAAGAAGGTGAGTGGGGGAAGTGGGATATGTGAGACATGGCAGCAGTTTCACCACAGCAGCTCCTGCTGTCTGGTAAAAGCAGCAGGATGGTGATTAAAGCACCATGACGCTCATGACAGCAGACACCCTGGTGTAGGAGACCCTGTGCTATAAGACCAGGCTAGCAGACCTGAGGACCAGACTAGCAGACCAGAGGACCAGGCTAGCAGACCAGAGGACCAGGCTAGCAGACCAGAGGACCAGGCTAGCAGACCAGAGGACCAGGCTAGCAGACCAGAGGACCAGACTAGCAGACCAGAGGACCAGGCTAGCAGACCAGAGGACCAGGCTAGCAGACCCGGGGACCAGACTAGCAGACCAGGGGACCAGGATAGCAGACCAGGGTACCAGGCTAGCAGACCAGAGGACCAGGCTAGCAGAAGAGGACGAGGCTAGCAGACCAGAGGACCAGGCTAGCAGACCAGAGGACCAGACTAGCAGACCAGAGGACCAGGCCTAGCAGACCAGAGGACCAGGCTAGCAGACCAGAGGACCAGGCTAGCAGACCAGGGGACCAGACTAGCAGACCAGAGGACCAGGCTAGCAGACCAGAGGACCAGGCTAGCAGACCAGAGGACCAGGCTAGCAGACCAGAGGACCAGACTAGCAGACCAGAGGACCAGACTAGCAGACCAGGGTACCAGGCTAGCAGACCAGAGGACCAGGCTAGCAGACCTGAGGACCAGGCTAGCAGACCAGAGGACCAGGCTAGCAGACCAGAGGACCAGGCTAGCAGACCAGAGGACCAGGCTAGCAGACCAGAGGACCAGGCTAGCAGACCAGAGGACCAGACTAGCAGACCAGAGGACCAGACTAGCAGACCAGAGGACCAGGCTAGCAAACCAGAGGACCAGACTAGCAGGCAACCAGAGGACCAGGCTAGCAGACCACGGGACCAGACTAGCAGACCAGAGGACCCAGGCTAGCAGACCAGGGGACCAGACTAGCAGACCAGGGACCAGGATAGCAGACCAGGGTACCAGGCTAGCAGACCAGAGGACCAGGCTAGCAGAAGAGGACCAGGCTAGCAGACCAGAGGACCAGGCTAGCAGACCAGAGGACCAGACTAGCAGACCAGAGGACCAGGCTAGCAGACCAGAGGACCAGGCTAGCAGACCAGAGGACCAGGCTAGCAGACCAGGGGACCAGACTAGCAGACCAGAGGACCAGGCTAGCAGACCAGAGGACCAGGCTAGCAGACCAGAGGACCAGGCTAGCAGACCAGAGGACCAGACTAGCAGACCAGAGGACCAGACTAGCAGACCAGGGTACCAGGCTAGCAGACCAGAGGACCAGGCTAGCAGACCTGAGGACCAGGCTAGCAGACCAGAGGACCAGGCTAGCAGACCAGAGGACCAGGCTAGCAGACCAGAGGACCAGGCTAGCAGACCAGAGGACCAGGCTAGCAGACCAAGGGACCAGACTAGCAGACCAGAGGACCAGGCTAGCAGACCAGAGGACCAGGCTAGCAGACCAGAGGACCAGGCTAGCAGACCAAGGGACCAGACTAGCAGACCAGAGGACCAGGCTAGCAGACCAGAGGACCAGGCTAGCAGACCAGAGGACCAGGCTAGCAGACCAGAGGACCAGGCTAGCAGACCAGGGGACCAGACTAGCAGACCAGGGGACCAGGATAGCAGACCAGAGGACCAGACTGAGTCTGGGAATGTCTCTGACCCATAAGAAAAGCAAATGAACACACATGAAGGTGAGAAGTGCAGTCGTAAAGATGCCATAAACACTTATGAAGTATTTTCTTCATGTGGTGTTTTGTGGTTCTTTACAGTGTCTTGTTGTTGTCTTGGCTCAATGCAGAATGTCCTGCAGGCACACAGGGCTGTCAGACAGCCTGGTTTCACAGCACGCCAGACAAGCCTCCCACACTGCACTGCTGAATTATTAAGAGGCTGTCAGCCAATCACCAGCGCCCAAGTACATCGTCAAACAAGGAAACAGCCTTAGGCAGCCGCCTGTGCGCTCCTATTGGTCGAACCACAACACTTGTTCTAGATTGTAGCTTTTAGTTGTGAATAAAAAATAGATTCTGTCAGGACAGGAGGGGGTCTGGAGGCCTTCCTCAGAGAGGTGATGCCAGAGAGTCCTGGAAGAAACTCCTATTGGACTGCTGTCTCTGAGGAGGAGAGCTCCTATTGGACTGCTGTCTGAGGAGGAGAGCTCCTATTGGACTGCTGTCTGAGGAGGAGAGCTCCTATTGGACTGCTGTCTGAGGAGGAGAGCTCCTATTGGACTGCTGTCTCTGAGGAGGAGAGCTCCTATTGGACTGCTGCCTCTGAGGAGGAGAGCTCCTATTGGACTGCTGTCTCTGAGGAGGAGAGCTCCTATTGGACTGCTGTCTCTGAGGAGGAGAGCTCCTATTGGACCGCTGTCTCTGAGGAGGAGGAGCGCTTCAGAGCAGCTGTAGTGTCACCCTGCCCTGTTAGGAATCAAACCTCTGTGACCAGCGTGACCTCTGAGAGCGTTCCAGAGTGACAAGGCTGCTCCCTGGAGAACTGCTGATCCTAATGACTGAGATCACTGCTTCTGCAGGGTAACAGACCATCCTAATGACTGGGATCACTGCTTCTGCAGGGTAACAGACCATCCTAATGACTGGGATCACTGCTTCTGCAGGGTAACAGACCATCCTAATGACTGAGATCACTGCTTCTGCAGGGTAACAGACCATCCTAATGACTGAGATCACTGCTTCTGCAGGGTAACAGACCATCCTAATGACTGAGATCACTGCTTCTGCAGGGTAACAGAACATCCTAATGACTGAGATCACTGCTTCTGCAGGGTAACAGACCATCCTAATGACTGAGATCACTGCTTCTGCAGGGTAACAGACCATCCTAATGACTGAGATCACTGCTTCTGCAGGGTAACAGACCATCCTAATGACTGAGATCACTGCTTCTGCAGGGTAACAGAACATCCTAATGACTGAGATCACTGCTTCTGCAGGGTAACAGACCATCCTAATGACTGAGATCACTGCTTCTGCAGGGTAACAGACCATCCTAATGACTGAGATCACTGCTTCTGCAGGGTAACAGACCATCCTAATGACTGAGATCACTGCTTCTGCAGGGTAACAGACCATCCTAATGACTGAGATCACTGCTTCTGCAGGGTAACAGACCAGATGACAGCACAGTCAGGGTCACACACTGGACAACATTAAAGCCCCTTTCTCAACTCACTACAACAAACTACTGCTAGTTAGTTAGTCTGTAGGGTGGGTTAGTCATGTGATGAACCACATCAGAAAGGTTCTCTGGGCTTTTGACCCCTAATGGTTTGATGTTTCATGCAGAACATTGATCAGTGCTGTCTGACCTGTGGATGGTGAAGATAACCAATAACTAGAGTCATGATGATTCATCCAGAGCAGAGAGGAATTGTAGAATCTTCATGGCAGTGTCCTTCCCCCTGGTGGTGAGGCCTGGAGAGCCTTGCTTTGGGACAGCTCTGGATCTGCTAATGAGTCCTCAACGGTACATCTGTTCCCCTCCAGTGATTAATGTTTCACTGTGTCTCCAAGCCCAGAACACAGCCTCTCCTGCTGAGTGAACGCTTGGCTGCTCGCTGGGCAGACATGCTCCTCCCCCACAGAACCAGGACAGATAACCACATCGTCTCTTTAAGGATCCTTGTGATGCTGACTGACAGCACACATATCCCCAGTCTCACCTGACCCCTCCTCCTTTCACTCTCTCCTTCCATCCCTCTCTCTCACCATCCTCTAGTTCTCTCTGTATTATTTCCATCCCCCACTGTCTGCTGAGGCAGTTGTCTGAGATTTCTGCACATTGTCATACTGTGACTGAATTTCTAAAGTCCTTTGTCCTCTGTAAGAGGCTTTCAGTTCCCTGGTGAAATGTAATGTCCTGCCAGGGGCAGCATGTCTGCTCCTGTTGTCGCACACACGGTGCCACTTAAGACCCACCCTGTAAACCATCTGCAGGTAACCTAACATGTGGCTCCTCCTTCAAGTCGTTCACAGAGCTACAGAGCCCCCCCCCCCCCCCCCCCCCCCCCCACCCCGCCCCCCCCCTCCTGGGTGCTGTAGCAGTAAAGCTCTGTGGATGTGTTCGAGCGATGGTTCTCATGAGGTCCGCAACATAACAAAATAATCCTAGATGTTCTATAATGTTGTAAAATTGTGTTTAAATCATTAAAAATTGAAGACATATATAAACATGTGGGGGAAATTTGTACAAATAAAAGAAGCATATTGGCCCCCTGGTCTAGAGTGATGAGGTACCTGTGCTGGACTTGATGGTTTCCTGTCCTGCTGTTTTCCCCACCAGATCATACTGGTTTAGCCGGGAGCTCTCCTCCTCCACCACCACAGAGGCAGAAGCATTGTGGGTCCAGGCATACGTCACCTCTGACATGGTGTAGGCATCTGTAAGAGACATCAGTACTGAGATACACAACCAGGCAGCACAATCAATGAGCCTCATGACAGATGACACATGATGTCCAGAATAACTCCTTAGTGACAGCTGTATTCCTCTTTAAAGGATGTTAAACATGATCACTTACAGCTGCCGAACTTCAGTGGACAGGAGTGGAAGTCCATGGGGAAATCTTCTAGATGCATCGGACACTCAGCATGGACTGTTAACCTGCGTCCAAGACACACACATACACACACACACACAGACACACAACACACACACACATACCGACATGCACACATATCCACACCCACATACACACCCACACAGACATAGTACATTAATAAAACATACAGTGAGGGTTACATGTTTGGTTCAAACACATATGTTCCATAAATGAGGGACAACATGTCCCTCCATGGTCCACACTGTCTCAGTAATCACTATCATGTCCCTCCATGGTCCACACTGTCTCAGTAATCACTATCATGTCCCTCCATGGTCCACACTGTCTCAGTAATCACTATAATGTCCCTCCATGGTCCACACTGCCTCAGTAATCACTATCATGTCCCTCCATGGTCCACACTGCCTCAGTAATCACTATCATGTCCCTCCATGGTCCACACTGCCTCAGTAATCACTATCATGTCCCTCCATGGTCCACACTGTCTCAGTAATCACTATCATGTCCCTCCATGGTCCACACTGCCTCAGTAATCACTATCATGTCCCTCCATGGTCCACACTGTCTCAGTAATCACTATCATGTCCCTCCATGGTCCACACTGCCTCAGTAATCACTATCATGTCCCTCCATGGTCCACACTGTCTCAGTAATCACTATCATGTCCCTCCATGGTCCACACTGTCTCAGTAATCACTATCATGTCCCTCCATGGTCCACACTGCCTCAGTAATCACTATCATGTCCCTCCATGGTCCACACTGCCTCAGTAATCACTATCATGTCCCTCCATGGTCCACACTGTCTCAGTAATCACTATCATGTCCCTCCATGGTCCACACTGTCTCAGTAATCACTAAACCAGTTTTAGTTGTTTTCTCCCTTACTGTCTGTAAACCAGAGCACCATGAAAGCATGTTTCCACACTGCTGCTTTCACCAATTAAAACGTGTCAGGTCAGCAATCACCTCCACAAGGGAGGGAGAAAGGAGGCCTTTAATATCATCAAACATGCTCAGATGGATCTGAATGGAGAGCAGATCCAAAGTGGTTCTGGGATCCAGAAATCAGCTCAAACCAGACCACTGAGATCCAGCTCAAACCAGACCACTGAGACCCAGCTCAAACCAGACCACTGAGTTCCAGCTCAAACCAGACCACTGAGATCCAGCTCAAACCAGACCACTGAGACCCAGCTCAAACCAGACCACTGAGATCCAGCTCAAACCAGACCACTGAGATCCAGCTCAAACCAGACCACTGGGATCCAGCTCAAACCAGACCACTGAGACCCAGCTCAAACCAGACCACTGAGATCCAGCTCAAACCAGACCACTGAGACCCAGCTCAGACCAGACCACTGAGATCCAGCTCAAACCAGACCACTGGGATCCAGCTCAAACCAGACCACTGAGACCCAGCTCAAACCAGACCACTGAGTTCCAGCTCAAACCAGACCACTGAGATCCAGCTCAAACCAGACCACTGAGATCCAGCTCAAACCAGACCACTGAGACCCAGCTCAAACCAGACCACTGAGATCCAGCTCAAACCAGACCACTGAGATCCAGCTCAAACCAGACCACTGAGACCCAGCTCAAACCAGACCACTGAGACCCAGCTCAAACCAGACCACTGAGATCCAGCTCAAACCAGACCACTGAGATCCAGCTCAAACCAGACCACTGGGATCCAGAGATCCAGCTCAAACCAGAACAGGTCTTCACATTCCTGTCTGCAGGCTGTGCTGAAGAGTTTTATCGTTTCATACGAACGACCTGACTATGCTCTTTCCAAAGTGATTTTCTCTCAATGCTTTTGACAATTCAATGCTTTCAGCAGTATCTGAGGGGACTCACTAGTCAGAATAATGGCTGCTGTCAGATACCATGTAATAAATCACTGCTTTATTGATTTAGAGAGATTGAAGTAGAAGGAAAGGTTTCTCAGAGACCGATTTAATGAGCAGCAAAGAATACGTGAAATCACATTTAATCTCTTATTTATGTATTCTCTGTTGGGTCAGTTTCCATCTATTGATAGAATATAATTAGGATCTTAAAGAATATGTTGAAAGACAGTTAGGTTGGTAGGTGTGTTGTACATGTGTCATATCTTAGTTGTGAAGCATCACATGCAATTTCTGGAGAGCTTTGAACAGAGTGAGGTGTGTGTTTACCTCATGGTGTACAGTAGGGGAGGTGTGTGTGTGTGTGTTTACCTCATGGTGTACAGTATATGAGGTGTGTGTGTGTGTGTTTACCTCATGGTGTACAGTAGGGGAGGTGTGTGTGTGTTTACCTCATGGTGTACAGCAGAGGAGGTGTGTGTGTGTGTGTGTTTACCTCATGGTGTACAGTAGGGGAGGTGTGTGTGTGTGTGTTTACCTCATGGTGTACAGTAGGGGAGGTGTGTGTGTGTGTGTTTACCTCATGGTGTACAGTAGATGAGGTGTGTGTGTGTGTTTACCTCATGGTGTACAGTAAAGGAGGTGTGTGTGTGTGTTTACCTCATGGTGTACAGCAGAGTACCATCATCCTGGATCCTCAGTAGTTTGTTGGGCATCGTCATGTTGTGGGCAACCGACTTCTTGCCGTTGTGAAAAAACGTATCTGGAGTCCAGATCTTACTGGCCATTAAATTGTTCAAACGCAAAATGTTCATTGGTCCCTCAAACTTCAACCTTTCATCTTTCCAGCTCTGCCGGAAAAACACGTCGATGGTGTATTCCTGTGGAAGGAACATGGTCACTAACAGTAACCTCTCCATCCAGCCACAGATCAGAACAGGACTGGTATTAAGGGGTGTATCTCTAACACACCAGCCCTGTGTGAGCTGTGTCCTATGATGACTAACCACAGCTGACATGGATGAGTGACCCAGCCTCCACTGAGACCATCACACTGTCTCCATCACACTGTCTCCATCACACTGTCTCCATCACACTGTCTCCATCACACTGTCTCCATCACACTGTCTCCATCACACTGTCTCCATCACCAGACACATGAACACTTCATGTCTCTGACTTGAGTAAACTTAACAGATCACTTATAGATGAGGTGCCTTGGCATTAGCAATCAGCTTTGCATTCAGACATCATAAATGTTTAATCAATAGTTCAATCACTTGAAGAATAGCCTGTCTCCCTGTCTTGTCATTTCCAAGGAACCCGCGGGTGATAAATACTTATTTTCTTGAAAACAAGCAGAAGATAAATGAAGAAATGACTTGAATAAATAATAAAGTATGAGTAATTCAGAAGGTAAAACTGGCAATAGAAAAGAGAGCATCATACATGTGGAGCCTGAGAGAAGAGAGACACTGAGCTGGGATGAGGATCTAGAAGGAGGCCAGTGTGGAGGCCAGTGTAGAGGCCAGTGTGGAGGCCAGTGTGGAGGCCAGTGTGGAGGCCAGTGTGGAGGCCAGTGTAGAGGCCAGTGTAGAGGCCAGTGTAGAGGCCAGTGTGGAGGCCAGTGTGGAGGCCAGTGTGGAGGCCAGTGTAGAGGCCAGTGTAGAGGCCAGTGTGGAGGCCAGTGTGGAGGCCTGGTGTGTAGAGGCCAGTGTAGAGGCCAGTGTAGAGGCCAGTGTGGAGGCCAGTTTAGAGGCCAGTGTAGAGGCCAGTGTGGAGGCCAGTGTGGAGGCCAGTGTAGAGGCCAGTGTAGAGGCCAGTGTAGAGGCCAGTGTAGAGGCCAGTGTAGAGGCCAGTGTAGAGGCCAGTGTAGAGGCCAGTGTGGAGGCCAGTGTGGAGGCCAGTGTGGAGGCCAGTGTAGAGGCCAGTGTAGAGGCCAGTGTAGAGGCCTGGTGTGTAGAGGCCAGTGTAGAGGCCAGTGTAGAGGCCAGTGTGGAGGCCAGTGTGGAGGCCTGGTGTGTAGAGGCCAGTGTAGAGGCCAGTGTAGAGGCCAGTGTGGAGGCCTGGTGTGTAGAGGCCAGTGTAGAGGCCAGTGTAGAGGCCAGTGTGGAGGCCAGTGTGGAGGCCAGTGTGGAGGCCAGTGTAGAGGCCAGTGTAGAGGCCAGTGTAGAGGCCAGTGTGGAGGCCAGTGTGGAGGCCTGGTGTGTAGAGGCCAGTGTAGAGGCCAGTGTAGAGGCCAGTGTAGAGGCCAGTGTGGAGGCCAGTGTGGAGGCCAGTGTAGAGGCCAGTGTAGAGGCCAGTGTGGAGGCCAGTTTAGAGGCCAGTGTAGAGGCCAGTGTAGAGGCCAGTGTGGAGGCCAGTGTAGAGGCCAGTGTGGAGTTAGAAGCTAACAGGTCAGAATGCAGACTGAGGGTGTCACATGTTCTCACCATATCAGTGTCTGAGACTGGACCAAAGCTGGTGACGTAGATGTTGGTGGTAACTTCTGTCACACGATCTGAGGAGGACAACAGACATGAGAAACCACAACTGCAAAATATCAAACAAGAAACATTTCTAAAGATGAATCAGATGTGTGTGTCTCCTCTGTTACTGTAGTGAACTGGGAAACACCAGGACAGTGAGGACAACCTCACTGGGACATGTTGAACTATGTCCTGACACAACAAACCCAAGCATGTCACACGAGCCTCCAGGTAATATTGAGTACAACTTGCCAACATCCACAGCACACAAGCACAGCTCTGGGTCTAAAGGATGTCTGCTTCATTAAGCACCACATCTTCTTTCCGCTCAGCCAATCCCAAAAGCTTTTAGATGTTCCACCCTGCCTGGCACCACCTCAGAGCTCCAGAGAGGTTCTCATTTGGCTGACTTAAGTGCAGTCAGTAGAAGATCTTCCCCTTCCTCCTCTGCCCTCCCCTTCCTCCCCTTCCTCCCCTTCCTCCCCTTCCTCCCCTTCCTCCTCTTCCTCCCCTTCCTCCCCTTCCTCCCCTGCCCTCCCCTTCCTCCCCTTCCTCCCCTTCCTCCCCTTCCTCCCCTGCCCTCCCCTTCCTCCCCTTCCTCCCCTGCCCTCCCCTTCCTCCCCTGACCTCCCCTTCCCTCCCCTTCCTCCCCTTCCTCCCCTTCCTCCCATGTAATAGATATCCTTACTTATTCATGACCTACAGATGGACCAGAGTGTGGAAGGTGCAGTACATTTAGCAAGACATACTTTGCACTTCATATTTCATGAGAAATGGTTAAATACGTAACACTAGATTATTGAAGATTTTCAACATGATTCAAAACCAGGAAAGAAGCATATTTTTCCCCCTTTTTTAAGCAAAATGTCACTTGATAGACTAGAAAACATGTAATAACAAGACGCTGGGGACACCAGAACAGAACCACTGATTGGCTGGTTGTTAACTTTGATCTACTATCCTGGCATCCATACGTGTTACATGCTCTAGTTTGCCTTCAGAAAGTAAGATTGTGTGTAAATGTATTCATATGTGCCAAATTATCTTGGGGAAATCAACAACACTGTAAAACAATATTTTAAAAAATATGTTAAAATTCAACATACCTATTTACGTTTTAATAAACAAACAATGTCAAACTAAGTCAATAATAATTTGAGCTCTATTATCTAATAATTGAGTCAGTGTAGCATAAGTGGAGAGTATAAGAATACAAAAGAAGCTTCCTTAAGGAGCCTCCATTATTAAGACCAGAGTGCTTCACTGCCACAGGACATCCAACCACCTATTTATAGAAAGAAGGAACAAACTGTCAGAGGTTCATTTGTGCGTCTCAGATGAACGGACCGAGTTTAACGGCTGAGATGAAGAAAGGTCAGTTTGATTTGTCCTCGTCTTTCTACCAACACGCATGATTCATGATCCTACGGTCACAAATAAACTTGGCTAATTCAACTGGATAAATCTAATCTGGAACATTCAGCAACGCATTAAACCAAATATATGGTTTAAATGGATCTGTTGAATTAATTTATGACAATGCCACATCAACCTGATTTGCTGAGGGTCTCTTCTTGATATTGTATGGATGGCATGGATGCTACAATATTGTGAGTGATTCTGTGAACTAGATCTCTAGAGTGTTAAAACACAAGGGCTTGTGTTCCAGTGAGTCACCTCCCTAAAATGTCCCAGCCTGGAGGACAGCAGCAGCTCATACTGACCAGGAGGAAACACCAATAACATCTCAGCTGCTATTGACATAAGGTGGTGTGTGATGGTGCTGGAGGAGGATGT
This sequence comes from Protosalanx chinensis, assembly GCA_030340685.1. Taxonomy (NCBI): domain Eukaryota; kingdom Metazoa; phylum Chordata; class Actinopteri; order Osmeriformes; family Salangidae; genus Protosalanx; species Protosalanx chinensis. The sequence goes on along the minus strand of CM059330.1, from coordinate 14,176,666 downwards.
TAACCTTCCTGTAGTCACCCAGGATGCCCCAGGAGCAGCACATGTCTGACCTCTTCCTTCAGGCAAGACTCTGGCTGTTAAGTACAGACATTTAAAAAGTGGTCACACTGACCTACATACTGTAGCTGGGATGAATACACACTCTGTCCTGAAAATAACAAATATATATTGTTTGTTGGAATTCAGAAAACAAATATGCTGACACATCAAATTTTCATGGATCCATCATGTGAATACATAGAAGAGGCAAAAAGGAAGATTTCTTCATGCGGAGGTTTTACAGGCACTCTTTCAGAATAGTTTTGTTCTGTGATGCATAGAGATGTATTTGATGTCCTCTCTGCCCCACATACAGGGCAGAGCTAAGAAGGTACAGGACAGTACTGAAGAGGTACAGGACAGTAATGAAGAGGTACAGGGCAGTAATGAAGAGGTACAGGGCAGTACTGAAGAGGTACAGGGCAGTAATGAAGAGGTACAGGGCAGTAATGAAGAGGTACAGGGCAGTAATGAGGAGGTACAGGGCAGTATTGAGGAGGTACAGGGCAGTACTGAAGAGGTACAGGGCAGTACTGAGGAGGTACAGGGCAGTAATGAAGAGGTACAGGGCAGTAATGAGGAGGTACAGGGCAGTACTGAAGAGGTACAGGGCAGTACTGAGGAGGTACAGGGCAGTAATGAAGAGGTACAGGGCAGTACTGAAGAGGTACAGGGCAGTAATGAAGAGGTACAGGGCAGTACTGAAGAGGTACAGGGCAGTAATGAAGATGTACTGGATAGTTACTAAGGAAGTCAGGAGAGATTCGGTCACAATATAGAAATCTTCTTCTGTGTCTTCGGATGAAGATGTTTAATATGTCACCTGTCTACAGAGACATCATCTCTCCAAGGTCCATCGTTTATGATCCACATTATCACCCTGCCATTGATTAGCTCTGCTGTGTTCATCCTTATTACCCCATAATGGAATAAACATCTCATATAGGGACACACATTCACCTCAGATGTGATCAATACCTCCTGTCCTTCTAACAATCACAGTATATTTTCTTATTAAAAAGTATGTCCGCATTTTACCACCCTGAAGACACACACACACACACTCTGAAGACACACACACCCTGAAGACACACACACACCCTGAAGACACACACACCATGAAGACACAAACACACACCCCAAAGACACACACACACACACATCCTGAAGATACACACACAGACACACACCCTGCCTTAGTAGGCCAGCTGCTGAGCAGAGACGTGAAGAAAGGTTTTCTCCAGCAGAGTTAGAAGTCTGAGTAATAGTATTACTGTCATTGACATTTACTAAATGCCATTACATTCCTCAACCACTCAAGATGAGGCAGAGTGCTGCTACAGCTTAGCAGCGCTGACCTAAGATATGAAGATCCCAAACCAGTGAGACCCCCAGGAGAGGGAGCAGGTCATTCAGAACTGAGGTCAGTCAGAACTGAGGTCAGTCAGAACTGAGGTCAGTCAGAACACAGGTCAGTCAGAAACAGCACAGCTCCATGACACAGTTCTGTCACAAACACAGACTCTGGAAGGACATGGAACCTTCCCAGGAACCTTGGGGTGCTCTCCCTCCACCTGTCAGCCAGGCAGGATGGACCCCAGACACATTGTTCTCACATCAACCCTCTTACATTACGGATTAGATCCCTTGGCTGTGCCAGTGAGCAAAGACATTCATCAGTCTGACACCATTAAGACTGATGATAGATGTGGCACGGGTAAAGCACCAAAGGTCAGAGTTCAAAACTGAACGTTGATAGAGAAGCCTTTCCCAATTTGTTTCTTTGTTTCTACAACTCACTGCTACTGTTGTGGACTGCGAGTGCTGCTACAGACTGTGGACTGCTAGTGCTGCTACAGACTGTGGACTGCGAGTGCTGCTACAGACTGTGGACTGCTAGTGCTGCTACAGACTGTGGACTGCTAGTGCTGCTACAGACTGTGGACTGCGAGTGCTGCTACAGACTGTGGACTGCTAGTGCTGCTACAGACTGTAGACTGCTAGTGCTGCTACAGACTGTGGACTCCCCGACAGACTGAACCCTGCTCACCTCCCAGTCCTGGACGCAGACGGTTGTCGTAGCCGTCCAGCAGGCGGTCCAGGATGTGGGTAAATGTTGTGATGTCGGTCTTGACGGCCTTGGTGGCAGCATCAGCAGACACAGACCTGTTCAACACAGCAGAGTTAAGAGCAGCTGTAGAGCAGATGAACAGTAGCTGTAGAGTAGCTGTAGAGCAGCTGAACAGCAGATGAACAGCAGATGAACAGCAGCTGAACAGCAGCTGAACATTAGATGAACAGCAGCTGTAGAGCAGATGAACAGCAGCTGAACAGCAGATGAACATTAGATGAACAGCAGCTGTAGAGCAGATGAACAGCAGCTGTAGAGCAGCTGAACAGCAGATGAACATTAGATGAACAGCAGCTGTAGAGCAGATGAACAGCAGTTGTAGAGCAGCTGTAGAGCAGCTGAACAGCAGTTGTAGAGCAGCTGTAGAGCAGCTGAACAGCAGACACAGCCTCTTGTGACTGGGAGCTGAGCTTCATCACGTCTCCACAAAAATCTATCAGATCTTTTTAAACATTACAAGTCCTCTGGTTCACTCACATGCAGACACATACACGGAATCACACACAATATACTGTACACACACACACAAACACACGCACACCATATGTGCACACACTCACACCCCTGTCACACTCTTAGCTGACCCAGTTCAAGGCAGAACATTTGTGTGCCATCTGATCTGGGAAAAACACACAATATGCAATAAGAATATGGAAATATAGCGGCCTAGCAAGGGCCAATATCTGAGGTGGATAATGATCTGAGGTGGATAATGTCTCAGACAGACTTCTTCACTGATCCCTTACCTTCCTACATTACTGCATTACATAGAATCTACTGCAGTGTACATGTATCCAAATAAAGAGCTTTCTTTGACCACAAAACACTTAGAACCATCCATTTCTGAACCTTGATTTTACTTTATTATTTTGTGTAGCTTCTGATAAAAGCATCTGCTGGATGAAATGGAAATCTTATACCAGAATTGTTAATTTTTACTTTTACATTCAAAACAATGTGAACCCACTTTCCTTGAACAACGCATATCATATAAAACCTTACAATGTCATTTACCAATTAATAAACATACAACTCCACCTGACTGCACTAATAAACTGGTTGAACATTTGCATCCAGTGAAATGTGTGTCTGCTTGTTTGCCCAGTTAGTGATGAGTCTCCTATTTGTCTCGGCTCCCTAACGGATGAGGAGTGACTGCATCTCAGATCTCCTTAACATCAAGACACTGTCAGGTAACAAAGACTTTGACATCTGTTCACTGCCGTGTGCTCGCTGCCTCTTATCAGAACACAGACCCCTCATCCACATCCTGCACTGCTGTTTCTGCATTCTGAGCCAACATCAGTGAAGCCCAGATATTTGCTTCGTTGTGAGACTAATATTTTTCTTCCATTAATGAAACGACTTACCTTGTCTGCCAGAGGCTCATCAGCATGAAGGAGATGATCAGAGATGGAAATCCTCCCCCCCTTGTCATCATCTCTGCATGTACACCTACACAGAAAGAATCCCAAGTGAATAGATCATTCATGCAGTGATATCGTTTGCAAAGCTGCTGTAAAATGTGTTAAAATGTGTGTTCTGACCAACCAAAGCTAGGATGGCCTGAATCCCCCAGCCAGGAGGAGCCACACATCATCATGTCAATATGAAAACCCAAGTGAGGAGAACAGCCCTTAACCAGGGAGCCCAATTAGTATTCAGTGACACAGTAACATGCCTGTGATGAATATTAATATAGGATACAGTCTACCGTGATATTCACTGGACCCTTTCTGAAAGACTTCTAACACATCTAAATCCCCAGTTTATCAGATCGTTTAGTTCAAGCATTTAGAAGGGATATCCCCGTTAAGCGAAAACTCTCAAATATGTGTTCGATTAAAGATTTAGGAACATATCATGCTTTAAGATTTAAGAACATATCATGCTTTAAGATTTAAGAACATATCATGCTTTAAGATTTAAGAACATATCATGCTTCAAGATTTAAGAACATATGCTTTAAGATTTAAGAACATATCATGCTTTAAGATTTAAGAACATATCATGCTTTAAGATTTAAGAACATATCATGCTTTAAGATTTAAGAACATATCATGCTTTTTCATTAGTAGATTTAGCTTGTAGACTTTTCGTCCGTAAAACAGAAACACGAACCTGGACTGATGTGAGGGTTTTTAACACGGGGAGCTCCCATCTGGCTCACACTGATTCATCCTTGATTCATCCTGTCAGGGTTATAACTGATAACATCGTATTCCTAACATTCACACTGGAATCATCATTGGACATTGTGAAGCTGATTCCAGTTCAGATCGTGATCCAGACTCGCTCGGCTCTCTCTCTCTCTCTCTCTCTCCTCCCCTCTCTCTCTTTCCTCCCTCTCCTCTCTCTCTCTCTCCTCTCTCTCTCTCTCTCTCCTGCATCTCCTCCCTCTCCTCTCTCTCTCCTCTCTCCCCCTCTCTCTCTCTCTCTCTCTCTCTCTCTCTCTCTCCTCTCTCTCTCTCTCTCTCTCCTCTCTCCTCTCTCCCCCTCACTATCTACAGACACAGGGTCCTAAAGGCAGCACACTTCATGATGAAAAAATCACCAAATGTTATTTTCGTAAAGGTGACCATTTACGTTTTAGATTATAATGCTGGTTAGGGTTGGTCTGGTAAAATGGGCCAAAGGGATTTCACATCTCTGGGTAGTTCTGGTGAAGTGCACAAGAGACGGAGCTGTTCCTTCAGCACCACTTTCCTTAGGATTCAATTTACGAATTTAAAATACTCCAGGAGTACTTAATTATTAATTAAATTAATCGTGTACATTACCATCAATACCTATTACCAACACATACCTTTTAAGAAAATGTCCATTACAGTGTCATGATAGTGACAGTGGTACCGTGTTCACCTGAATGTCACACTTTAGCACCACCTAGCCCTTGGTCCTGCAGGGGGCTGTGTTAGAAGAGGTTAAACTGTGCTACTAGGACAGTGTTAGACTGTGTTAGAAGAGGTTAAACTGTGCTACTAGGACAGTGTTAGACTGTGTTAGAAGAGGTTAAACTGTGCTACTAGGACAGTGTTAGACTGTGTTAGAAGAGGTTAAACTGTGCTACTAGGACAGTGTTAGACTGTGTTAGAAGAGGTTAAACTGTGCTACTAGGACAGTGTTAGACTGTGTTAGAAGAGGTTAAACTGTGCTACTAGGACAGTGTTAGACTGTGTTAGAAGAGGTTAAACTGTGCTACTAGGACAGTGTTAGACTGTGTTAGAAGAGGTTAAACTGTGCTACTAGGACAGTGTTAGACTGTGTTAGAAGAGGTTAAACTGTGCTACTAGGACAGTGTTAGACTGTGTTAGAAGAGGTTAAACTGTGCTACTAGGACAGTGTTAGACTGTGTTAGAAGAGGTTAAACTGTGCTACTAGGACAGTGTTAGACTGTGTTAGAAGAGGTTAAACTGTGCTACTAGGACAGTGTTAGACTGTGTTAGAAGAGGTTAAACTGTGCTACTAGGACAGTGTTAGACTGTGTTAGAAGAGGTTAAACTGTGCTACTAGGACAGTGTTAGACTGTGTTAGAAGAGGTTAAACTGTGCTACTAGGACAGTGTTAGACTGTGTTAGAAGAGGTTAAACTGTGCTACTAGGACAGTGTTAGACTGTGTTTTCTTACATTTGGGTTCTGGATTAGACAGCTGGAGACATGAAAACATCATGTTAAACATTGAGGCACAGTCTGTTCCTATATCAAATAAATACGTGTTTCCATTATTCATTTAGTCATGATGTGAGCACAGCACATCAGTCACATACAGATATTTAAATGTTTAAAGAGGAAAAAATCCCTTTAAATATAGAGCAGCCATGTTCTCCTGCTGTAGGTGTGGAAGGGTCAAACACTGAGAACTGAAAGAACAAGGATGCCTTGAGACAAACATTATATTAACACAAGTTTCATGAAAATCAAGGACACCGTTTTTAAATCAAATAGATAATATTCTCTAAACACTAGTACACTAGTACACTAGTACACTAGGACACTAGTACACTAGGACACTAGTACACTAGGACATTAGTACACTAGGACACTAGGACACTAGGACACTAGGACACTAGGACACTAGGACACTAGTATCAGCCCAGGAAAAACACTCTTGAGATCACAGTGACCAGCACAGATCTACACAGCAATACTATCTGACACAACATGGTAGTTAGACTTTACATCAAGGTTCCAGTAAACTGGATAAGGTTCACTTAGGTAATAACTCTGAGTTTGAGCTTTCCAGAAGTGGATGATAGTGGATGTTGAAATTCCTTTTAGTAAAAACTTCAACTGCCTCTTTAGAACATCTACTCCACCTTCCTCCTGCTGTGCCTTCTTACACTTTACAATAACCTTTACTGCTATCACTCAATACTGCTGCATTATATAGCAGCTCCCATGAATCTACAACGTTGTTACTATGGGCACTGCTATGCAGTCACATTGTAGTTAACATTACCTCAAGGTAAAGTGTTGTGTGTGTAGTTGTGCAGGAGGTTGTGTATGTCACAGTGTGTCCCTGGTTGTGTGTGTAGTTGTGCAGGAGGTTGTGTATGTCACAGTGTGTCCCTGGTTGTGTGTGTAGTTGTGCAGGAGGTTGTGTATGTCACAGTGTGTCCCTGGTTGTGTGTGTAGTTGTGCAGGAGGTTGTGTATGTCACAGTGTGTCCCTGGTTGTGTGTGTAGTTGTGCAGGAGGTTGTGTATGTCACAGTGTGTCCCTGGTTGTGTGTGTAGTTGTGCAGGAGGTTGTGTATGTCACAGTGTGTCCCTGGTTGTCACAGTATTCCATTGATTCTCAAACCAACCTCCAGCAGTGGCAGGTCATCAATATCACCTCAGCAGTATGACCTTCACAGTTAATGTCCTCTCTGGTTCTGCCTGGTTCTGTCTGGTTCTGCCTGGTTCTGTCTGGTTTTGTCTGGTTCTGTCTGGTTCTGTCTGGTTCTGTCTGGTCCTCTCTGGTCCTCTCTGGTGCTCTCTGGTTCTCTCTGGTTCTGTCTGGACCTTCACAGAGAACCTCTATGACTGGCCAGTGGCTGACCATGTGACATACTTGCGTTGCTAGGTGTTGCATCAAGTCACTTCATTTCCAACAGATCACTTGTAAGAATGTGCTTCAGGATGAGGCTGAGCTGTGAAGCAGTGTTCTCCCTGACAGAGTGAAGCTCAGGTGGGGAACAACACCTTCATATCAGCTTCCTTTAGAAACAACAACTCTCCAACAGGTATGGGACTCAGGTAGTGTACAGAATACTCCACTACAAATGTATCCATATATTCATCTATGACGAAAGGTGTGCCTACAAACAGGGTTCCTCATACCCAGCAAAAGATTTGATCACAGTGCCCCCTTGTGGACGGATGAATAAACACAGCCTTGGACTGGTTTAAAGATGAAATGAAAATGATCACAGTTTATGCTGTATTGTATTAAACCCTAATAATACTTTAGACATACATATCCAACCAAAAGTATACAGTGTATGTGACCATACTCTAAGGTGTAATTTGAGGATGGGACATTTGGCAGAATATCAAATTCCTGTCACAACTGACATGACAGGTACATTAAATGACATTACACATTGCATTAACAGTAACCCACAGCATGTCCATCACTGTACATGAGGATTCTGTCACCAGGCAGCTTTTTATCCCTGCAGGATCAAGGTACAGACAAACCCATAACATATGCAAGCACACACCCACAATCAGACACACCCACACACACACACACACACAGACACATACACACAGACACACACACACACACACACACACACAGACACACACACACACACACACACACAAACCATCAGCAGCACGTCTCAAGCTCTTGATTCCACTGAGCTGTAGACCTGTCTCCTGCCTGTTGCCGAGGCAACAAGTGTTCTGTGGCAGAAGAGAGATGCAGAGTTTAGGGCCTGTGACATGCAGCCTCACAGCCTCTAATACTCAGCCTCCACAACACAGCCTCTAATACTCAACCTCCACAATACAGCCTCTAATGCTCAACCTCCACTACACAGCCTCTAATACTCAACCTCCACTACACAGCCTCTAATACTCAACCTCCACTACACAGCCTCTAATACTCAACCTCCACAAAACAGCCTCTAATACTCAACCTCCACAACACAGCCTCTAATACTCCAGTAACTCAACAGGTGATATAAACACACAGGAGATCTGCCTCTTTGACCCTGCAGAAGACCTTCTGTTCGGCTTCTCTGCACATTCACTTGCAAATTTGTCAGGTTACCAGGGAAACAAAACCAGCAGGATTCTACTGCATACATCTCCTTTTTTGCAGCTTATTGCATCATAATACATATATTTTCTATAAAGGAGCATTTCTTCAAACAGCATTGACCACAAAACAAAAAAATGAAATGAAAACCTATTTAAAGAACATCATGAGACCAAACACAAAAAAACCACACAGAACAGAGAGTTATTGGCAAGACAATGACAGAAGACACAAAAGGCTGTAATAACCATAGCAACATAGCTGCAGTGTTTGTGGAAGTGTATCTCTTATATGTGTTGTTACATACTTACCTTAACAACCTTCAGGACAGTATGAGACACAGCTGTCTGGTGAACCAGCACAAAGGAAGAGCATGAATCACCAAGCATCTTAAAACCTGGGGAGGTGAACATGATCATGACAGTGCCCAACATGTGCCCCCCTCACTCACAGTACAGTATCACACCTGTGCCCCCCTCACTCACAGTACAGTATCACACCTGTGCCCCCCTCACTCACAGTATCACACCTGTGACCCCCTCACTCACAGTACAGTATCACACCTGTGACCCCCTCACTCACAGTACAGTATCACACCTGTGCCCCCCTCACTCACAGTATCACACCTGTGCCCCCCTCACTCACAGTATCACACCTGTGACCCCCTCACTCACAGTAAAGTATCACACCTGTGACCCCCTCACCTGTGATACAGGTGTGCACAGATGAGCTCCATCAAGACTGCCATCATGTGAAATCTTACAATGAGCTGTCTAACATTACCAAAAACGACCACTCAGTGGTGCTATACTAAAACATTAGAATCTAAAGAATCATTTTCCACACTGTTGGCAGAGCTACATGAACCCAGAGGACATAACAGATCCCTGAGGCACAACATAACAAAATGACATCAAATCATTTTAAACTTTAACATCATTGTTTCCAGACGTAGTTTAGTTGATAAGCCTCCATTCAGATGTGTAGAAGATCCTCAGTTTGTTGGTGTTGTGGTCTGACAGAGCAGGAGAACATGACTCAGACACTCACACATCCAGTTCTGATGTTACTTCATTATCCTTCATCACTTTAGTGAAATAGCCTTTCTTGTGTCTTGGTGTTCCAACACAACAGTGTTACAGGGCCGGTCCAGACCGGTTAGAACCAGCTGCCACTGGCAGGGAAGTTTGTCAGGACGCTGAACCAGGACACACCTGAGCTACAGACAGGTATGACCAGAACACACCTGAGCTACAGACAGGTATGACCAGAACACCTGAACTACAGACAGGTATGACCAGGACACCTGAGCTACAGACAGGTATGACCAGAACACACCTGAGCTACAGACAGGTATGACCAGAACACCTGAACTACAGACAGGTATGACCAGAACACCTGAACTACAGACAGGTATGACCAGGACACACCTGAGCTACAGACAGGTATGACCAGGACACCTGAGCTACAGACAGGTATGACCAGGACACCTGAGCTACAGACAGGTATGACCAGGACACCTGAGCTACAGACAGGTATGACCAGGACACCTGAGCTACAGACAGGTATGACCAGAACACACCTGAGCTACAGACAGGTATGACCAGGACACCTGAGCTACAGACAGGTATGACCAGGACACACCTGAGCTACAGACAGGTATGACCAGGACACCTGAGCTACAGACAGGTATGACCAGGACACACCTGAGCTACAGACAGGTATGACCAGGACACACCTGAGCTACAGACAGGTATGACCAGGACACACCTGAGCTACAGACAGGTATGACCAGGACACCTGAGCTACAGACAGGTATGACCAGGACACCTGAGCTACAGACAGGTATGACCAGGACACCTGAGCTACAGACAGGTATGACCAGGACACCTGAGCTACAGACAGGTATGACCAGGACACACCTGAGCTACAGACAGGTATGACCAGAACACACCTGAGCTACAGACAGGTATGACCAGAACACCTGAACTACAGACAGGTATGACCAGGACACCTGAGCTACAGACAGGTATGACCAGAACACACCTGAGCTACAGACAGGTATGACCAGAACACCTGAACTACAGACAGGTATGACCAGAACACCTGAACTACAGACAGGTATGACCAGGACACACCTGAGCTACAGACAGGTATGACCAGGACACCTGAGCTACAGACAGGTATGACCAGGACACCTGAGCTACAGACAGGTATGACCAGGACACCTGAGCTACAGACAGGTATGACCAGGACACCTGAGCTACAGACAGGTATGACCAGAACACACCTGAGCTACAGACAGGTATGACCAGGACACCTGAGCTACAGACAGGTATGACCAGGACACACCTGAGCTACAGACAGGTATGACCAGGACACACCTGAGCTACAGACAGGTATGACCAGGACACCTGAGCTACAGACAGGTATGACCAGGACACACCTGAGCTACAGACAGGTATGACCAGGACACACCTGAGCTACAGACAGGTATGACCAGGACACCTGAGCTACAGACAGGTATGACCAGGACACACCTGAGCTACAGACAGGTATGACCAGGACACCTGAGCTACAGACAGGTATGACCAGGACACCTGAGCTACAGACAGGTATGACCAGGACACCTGAGCTACAGACAGGTATGACCAGGACACCTGAGCTACAGACAGGTATGACCAGGACACCTGAGCTACAGACAGGTATGACCAGGGGAACAGAAGAGGAAACAGACCCATCATGTGTGCAACACTGAACTCTTTTATTGGTCAGAGTGATGCTCTGCTCTTCAAGGCTCTTTTTCTATAACAATTCTAAAGTTTAGTTTTGCATAGGGCAATGGTATATATCATCTCAACTACAAAACACACAAGGTCAGTATTTTGTACAAAGACATTCTATTATTATTATTATGAATATATGTACAGGAGGTGGATCCATCAGAAAGTTTTGCAACCTCTTAAACACAAAATATTTTTTCCTCCCATGTTTTCCAGGCCAACTCTGAGACAACGAGTCTTTACTGTCTTTGATCTGGATGAGGTCCAAAGAATGATCAGGAATATTTGTTCATATTAATGCTAACAGCAGAATTTTAAAAATCTTTTGGCAAAGAAATTAAAACATATTGTTTTCTGAGTAAATGAACCCTCTGTGGTGATTCTGAAAGAAGGTAAAACTCAGCCTGTCTGAGAAGGTGTGTGATCCAGAGCATAACAGGTTAAAGGTTATCCAGAGCATAACAGGTTAAAGGTTATCCAGAGCATAACAACAAAGCTTCTGACCACAACAGAACACTAAACTGTTCTAGAACATCAAACAGTTTTCTTATTCCTTGTTAGTGTCCTGTGGAACAACAGGGTCAAAGGTGAGGGCCATGGCATTAAATATGGTTAGGATTGGAATTTTGGCATTATACCCAGGGTTAGGGCCATCGGGCTATTGGGGTTAGGGCTGGGTTAGGCAGTCACCTTGTGTTAGGGTTTTGGGTTAGGGTCAGAGAATTGAGGTCAGGGTCAGTATAATGGCAGTACAGGATATTGTCAATCCCTCAACGAAAACTGGACAACCAAATAATATTGATGGTTTTAACAGCACATTTACAATCAATACTACAATTTCAATATTTTCAAAATAAAATAGAAATCTGTTCAAATATACTAATCTGTTTTGAACTGAGATCATGCAGTAATTGAACAGGGAAATCAAGGTCTTGCTATATTCTACCTGAGTCCACAAGACCTTTGTGTAAAAAATAAATAAACCAACTCACACAAGATGTGTGCGTCTCATTGCATAAAGAAAACAACCTGGACGTCCCTGAAAGATCATCTGCTCTGACTCTGCTGCTCTGCCTCTGCTATTCTGACTCTGCTGCTCTGCCTCTGCTGCTCTGCCTCTGCTGTTCTGACTCTGCTGCTCTGCCTCTGCTGTTCTGACTCTGCTGCTCTGCCTCTGCTGCTCTGCTGCTCTGACTCTGCTGCTCTGACTCTGCTGTTCTGACTCTGCTGCTCTGCCTCTGCTGTTCTGACTCTGCTGCTCTGCCTCTGCTGTTCTGACTCTGCTGCTCTGCCTCTGCTGCTCTGCTGTTCTGCCTCTGCTGCTCTGCTGCTCTGCCTCTGCTGCTCTGACTCTGATGTTCTGACTCTGCTGCTCTGCTGTTCTGACTCTGCTGTTCTGACTCTGCTGCTCTCAGTCTGCTGATCTGCCTCTGCTGATCTGCCTCTGCTGTTCTGACTCTGCTGTTCTGACTCTGCTGCTCTGACTCTGCTGCTCTGCCTCTGCTGCTCTCAGTCTGCTGCTCTGACTCTGCTGTTCTGACTCTGCTGCTCTGACTCTGCTGCTCTGCCTCTGCTGCTCTGCTGCTCTGACTCTGCTGCTCTGACTCTGCTGCTCTGCCTCTGCTGCTCTGACTCTGCTGCTCTGCCTCCGCTGCTCAGACTCTGCTGCTCTGACTCTGCTGCTCTGGCTCTGCTGCTCTGCCTCTGCTGCTCTGGCTCTGCTGCTCTGCCTCTGCTGCTCTGACTCTGCTGCTCTGCCTCCGCTGCTCAGACTCTGCTGCTCTGACTCTGCTGCTCTGGCTCTGCTGCTCTGCCTCTGCTGCTCTGACTCTGCTGCTCTGCCTCCGCTGCTCAGACTCTGCTGCTCTGCCTCTGTTTAAACCAGCAGATGCATCCATTGACCCCAGTCAAGTGTGCTCACACAGGAACCTACTGGAGCCCCAGGGGTAGAACACAGACACACTGAGGTCCATAACCAGGTCCTCTGAGTGGCTGACAAGCTTGTCTGTGTGTGTCAGAGACACTTAGGTGTGTGTGGGCTGCATGTGGAGTGTTTGTGTCTTTTATATTGCGTGGGGATGTGAGGGACCAAACCAATTTCACACATAAGTGCATTTAAGAACACTGTACAGGAGGAGACCTTGGTCTGTCTATCACTCTGTTGACCTGCTACAGGACCCCCACAAAGACCCACCCTCATGTGCAGGCTGTTCTCCTCACGTGATGACAGGCTGTTCTCCTCATGTGATGACAGGCTGTTCTCCTCATGTGATGACAGGCTGTTCTCCCTCAGGGAAACCTCCCTGACAAATGACATCCATGAACATGAACTGGTGTATTAACCTAATGACCTGCAGGAAATACCAAACATCTCCTGCCAGCAGAAGTGATGAGGAAGGATGTTCTTAAAGTAGAAGAAACAAAAAGTATTCCACAAACACTGTTTGAAGAGGTTTGGAATCCTGCTTTGGTTACTGTGTGACAGCTCAGACCAACTCAAAACCAAACGATGATTGAACTGTGGTCCCACAGTGTGGCAAGCAGCATTCACAAAGAAAGGATTCTTCTTCGGCTTCTCTGAAAGGGCGACCCACACCGCACTTTCCACATGTTTTCATGTGGTGTGGGGTTCCTCAGTGACTGGTGAGGTTCCTTGATGACATGTGGGGTTCCTCGGTGAATGGTGAGGTTCCTTGATGACGTGTGGGGTTCCTCTGTGACTGGTGAGGTTCCTTGATGACATGTAGGGTTCCTCGGTGACTCGTGAGTTTCCTTGGTGACGTGTGGGGTTCCTCAGTGACTGGTGAGGTTCCTTGATGACATGTAGGGTTCCCTTTTGACATGTGAGGACACACTGCAAGGTGGAATACATGCCTCTGCTTCCTGCTCACAGACGCAGGTCCTTGTAGGTTCATTAAAGAGATCCTGCTTCATAAAAACGTACATCATTGTGAGTTGGAAAGGTGGCGGAAATCTCCACCTTGTCCCACCATCTCCACCATGTCCTACCATCTCCACCATGTCCCACCATCTCCACCATGTCCCACCATCTCCACTATGTCCCAACATCTCCACTATGTCCCACCATCTCCACCATGTCCCACCATCTCCACCATGTCCCACCATCTCCACCATGTCCCACCATCTCCACCATGTCCCACCATCTCCACCATGTCCCAACATCTCCACCATGTCCCAACATCTCCACCATGTCCCAACATCTCCACTATGTCCCACCATCTCCACCATGTCCCACCATCTCCACCATGTCCCACCATCTCCACCATGTCCCACCATCTCCACCTTGTCCCACCATCTCCACCATGTCCCACCATCTCCACCATGTCCCACCATCTCCACCTTGTCCCACCATCTCCACCATGTCCCACCATCTCCACTATGCACACTGGGAATGGTTACTAGGACACAATCAAATCAAATTACCTTGAAATTTTTTGACTCAAAGGAAATGTTGGGAAGATTTTGTAACTATTTGCATTGTGATATGACCTTTACGAAAACAAAACAAATATGTCCTCATATATTCCCTGGATATCCCTCCAGTCAGAGGAGCCTCTAGTAACAGAATCTCTCTATATCCGTAAAGATCAGACAGGTTTTAAAAACACCTCCTGGGTGACCTCACAGCTCCAGAATGGATCCAAACCTGAACTTCAGACCGGAAACCGAACTACCCACCTTCAGACTCCACAGGAAATTACCCTACTTTGGTCTCCATAGTGTCTTTGGACAGGTACACCACCCAGTAGACCATGTTGAAGGCCCCAAAGGACACTGGGAAGAGAATGCGGGCGTACTTGTCAATTTTGCTGGTCCCGCCCATTCCGGCGGTGGTGGGCTGGGGGAACGGAGACTGCTTGGGTTCCATCTTGTTTCCCATCATGTGGATCTGCTCCAGCTTGGGGCCCAGGAGGTTCTGGAGAGAGGAGGAGCCAGTGCTCTCTCTGGACGGTGTGTCTTCGGGTGCAGCCGGCGTGGAGGGTGAAGCTAAAGGGGGATTCTTCAGTGTCAAAGTGGATGAAGCTGTGTTGAATTGGCTGGTGGACTTGGGGCTGGAACAAGATAGGCTGGAAGAGCTCCCAGTCAATGCTGTGATTGAACAGGATTGGCTGGAGGTGTGTGGTTGCTTGGTTACTCCAGCGTAGGGATCCTGAGAGGTGGTGGTGGTCCTCTTGCGCAGGTGTCCGTTCGTGTCAAGGTTTTTCTGCAGACACAAACAAGCAGAGAGGATGAGTTCTGGATGAGTTCTGGATGAGTTCTGGATGAGATCTGGATGAGTTCTGGATGAGATCTGGATGAGTTCTGGATGAGATCTGGATGAGTTCTGGATGAGATCTGGATGAGATCTGGATGAGATCTGGATGAGTTCTGGATGAGATCTGGATGAGTTCTGGATGAGATCTGGATGAGCTCTGGATGAGTTCTGGATGAGATCTGGATGAGCTCTGGATGAGTTCTGGATGAGATCTGGATGAGCTCTGGATGAACCAGCATCTGGGAACTAGAAAGCCACCAACTGGCAATGTTGATTCAGACTCATTTGGGACTCTCTCCTAATTGGCCAACCTTATCTATGACACCGTGCTATCAGTCATATCTAAACAAGCCTTTTTTTGTTCATGTTGACATCCTAAACTTTGTGTTCTGAATCTGTACTCTGCTTTCCATGGTTTCTCTGCACTCAAACACGAGATGCTGGGAAGTTTTATCTGATGTCAGAGGGTCCTTCTGTTCAGTGGTACAACACATCACACAAGCATCAAAGCATCTTATTCTCAGAGAGAGAAGCTTCCAGCCAGTGTGTGTGTGTGTGTGTGTGTGTGTGTGTGTTATGCTGGCTCTCATCCTAGTGGCTGCAGCTACAATCATATTGTTCCTATTGTGTCCTGGCAGGATGGGACACCCATAAAGAGGTGTTGATGGAGAAAGACAGGCCAGGGGGAGGTGTTCAGAGGAGTGTTCAGAGTGTTCAGAGGAGTGTTCAGAGTGTTCAGAGGAGTGTTCAGAGTGTTCAGAGTGTTCAGAGGAGTGTTCAGAGGAGTGTTCAGAGGAGTGTTCAGAGGAGTGTTCAGAGGAGAGTTCAGAGGAGTGTTCAGAGTGTTCAGAGGAGTGTTCAGAGTGTTCAGAGTGTTCAGAGGAGTGTTCAGAGGAGTGTTCAGAGTGTTCAGAGTGTTCAGAGGAGTGTTCAGAGTGTTCAGAGTGTTCAGAGGAGTGTTCAG
This sequence comes from Protosalanx chinensis, assembly GCA_030340685.1. Taxonomy (NCBI): domain Eukaryota; kingdom Metazoa; phylum Chordata; class Actinopteri; order Osmeriformes; family Salangidae; genus Protosalanx; species Protosalanx chinensis. The sequence continues at coordinate 14,160,222 of CM059330.1, read as the reverse complement.
AGTGTTCAGAGTGTTCAGAGGAGTGTTCAGAGTGTTCAGAGTGTTCAGAGGAGTGTTCAGAGTGTTCAGAGTGTTCAGAGGAGTGTTCAGAGTGTTCAGAGGAGTGTTCAGAGGAGTGTTCAGAGTGTTCAGAGGAGTGTTCAGAGGAGTGTTCAGAGTGTTCAGAGTGTTCAGAGGAGAGTTCAGAGTGTTCAGAGTGTTCAGAGGAGTGTTCAGAGTGTTCAGAGAGTTCAGAGTGTTCAGAGGAGAGTTCAGAGTGTTCAGAGTGTTCAGAGTGTTCAGAGGAGCGTTCAGAGAGTTCAGAGTGTTCAGAGTGTTCAGAGTGTTCAGAGTGTTCAGAGTTTTCAGAGGAGTGTTCAGAGTGTTCAGAGTTTTCAGAGGAGTGTTCAGAGTGTTCAGAGTGTTCAGAGTGTTCAGAGTGTTCAGAGGAGTGTTCAGAGTGTTCAGAGTGTTCAGAGGAGTGTTCAGAGGAGTGTTCAGAGGAGTGTTCAGAGGAGAGTTCAGAGTGTTCAGAGTGTTCAGAGGATTGTTCAGAGGAGAGTTCAGAGGAGTGTTCAGAGTGTTTAGAGGAGAGTTCAGAGGAGAGTTCAGAGGAGTGTTCAGAGTGTTCAGAGGAGTGTTCAGAGGAGTGTTCAGAGGAGTGTTCAGAGGAGTGTTCAGAGTGTTCAGAGGAGTGTTCAGAGTGTTCAGAGTGTTCAGAGGAGTGTTCAGAGTGTTCAGAGTGTTCAGAGGAGTGTTCAGAGGAGTGTTCAGAGGAGTGTTCAGAGGAGTGTTCAGAGTGTTCAGAGGAGTGTTCAGAGTGTTCAGAGGAGTGTTCAGAGGAGTGTTCAGAGGAGTGTTCAGAGGAGTGTTCAGAGGAGTGTTCAGAGGAGTGTTCAGAGTGTTCAGAGTGTTCAGAGGAGAGTTCAGAGTGTTCAGAGTGTTCAGAGGAGAGTTCAGAGTGTTCAGAGTGTTCAGAGTGTTCAGAGGAGAGTTCAGAGTGTTCAGAGTGTTCAGAGTGTTCAGAGGAGTGTTCAGAGTGTTCAGAGTGTTCAGAGTGTTCAGAGTGTTCAGAGGAGAGTTCAGAGTGTTCAGAGGAGTGTTCAGAGTGTTCAGAGTGTTCAGAGTGTTCAGAGTGTTCAGAGTGTTCAGAGTGTTCAGAGGAGTGTTCAGAGTGTTCAGAGTGTTCAGAGTGTTCAGAGTGTTCAGAGGAGTGTTCAGAGTGTTCAGAGGAGAGTTCAGAGTGTTCAGAGTGTTCAGAGTGTTCAGAGGAGTGTTCAGAGTGTTCAGAGTGTTCAGAGGAGTGTTCAGAGTGTTCAGAGGAGAGTTCAGAGTGTTCAGAGTGTTCAGAGTGTTCAGAGGAGAGTTCAGAGTGTTCAGAGTGTTCAGAGGAGTGTTCAGAGTGTTCAGAGAGTTCAGAGAGTTCAGAGCCTGGACAAGCCCCTGACAGCTCTACCCCCCCCCCAACCCCCCCTGCAGGAGGCTTCCTGCTGTTGAGTAAAAAAAGCTGCCGTCTCCCACCAACACCTCTACAGATGTGCACTGGCCACGGTGCCATGGCAACCCACTAATCCTTTGAAGCTTGGTTGTCGTTAGACTACATTATAGTACGATCGTACCAGATCTGCAACACAGGCATCTAAGAACAGAGAGGATGGTCCTTTACTGGCAGTTAAACACTTAGTAAATACACAGCACATGTTCAGTATGCTGGAGCTAGCTAGGCTAGCATGTGTTTCATGAGCTGTTATTTTCAACAGTTCATTCATTTCAAAACATTATTTCATTTCAGACATGGATGTCAAATGAAATATGTTACATAATTGGACGTATTGTGTGAAATGCATGGTGATGTAAATACTCTGAACTCCATTCACCAGCCCACACAGTCATCCCAACGCTTCCTTTCCAATACAACACAGGACGTAGGACATTTTTAGGGATGAAAGTGTTAAGCTGCTGAGATGGATTACAAATGGCGTTCATTGACCTGAGCAGACAGCTGGGCCATGGTGCTCTGCATGAGCCCCACTGACAGAGGATTCTACCACTACACACAACACAGGGCAGTGTGTGTGTGTGTGAGAGAAAGAGAGAGAAAGGTGTGTGTGAGAGAGACATACATAGAGAGTGGGAGCATGAAATAAAGAGTGAGTGGGTGGGTGAGAGAAAGAGAGAATGAAAGAAAGTGTGAGAAAGGACATATTCTGATAATTATCCAGACAGAATGCAGTGTTTCCAGAGCAGTCCTGAGTTTGAGGTGTGTGTACCTGCAGCACCTCCTCTGTGTCCCTGGTCCTCACAGGTGTGGTCTGGGGTGCAGGGGGGCACCGCCCTGGTCTCCTCCTGGCCCTCTCCAGCTGAACATTGGTGAAGTAGTTTACAGCCGCAAACTCGATGAGGGCAGAGAAAACAAAAGCAAAACAGACAGCGATGAACCAGTCCATGGCCGTGGCGTAGGAGACCTTAGGGAGGGAGTGTCGAGCGCTGATGCTGAGCGTGGTCATGGTCAGAACAGTGGTGATACCTGAAAACAAACACAGGAAAACGGTTTCCAAATGGATGATGACTGATACAAATGCTGATTCCAGCATGAGCAACTTGGATCTATCTAAATATCTCTATCAACATGTGTCTGCATTCAACAGGCCACCGGGTAAAGGAGGTTCAGTGATGGGAGGAGGAAAGCCAGGGTTGCTTTGTGTGACCTGACGGTGGAACTAAGTTTGAAGCTAATGCAACACCAGAGTGTGTCAGGTTTAACACAGAGGCAGTGAAAGTCTGGGGTCTGCAGTGGGCTTAAAGCATCACAGCTGCATCACATCTCTTTAGGATTAGAAGGAAGCAGCAGTAATGTGGAGAAAATCCCCTTTGTGTTGAGAGATCCAGGGCAGTCTAAGGGCTAACCCTAACCCCAACCCTAACCCTGTGCTACAGACCTGGGGCAGTCTGTGCTACAGACCTGGGGCAGTCTGTGCTACAGACCTGGGGCAGTCTGTGCTACAGAACTGGGGCAGTCTGTGCTACAGACCTGGGGCAGTCTGTGCTACAGACCTGGGGCAGTCTGTGCTACAGAACTGGGGCAGTCTGTGCTACAGACCTGGGGCAGTCTGTGTAACAGATCCAGGGCAGTCTGTGTTACAGACCTGGGGCAGTCTGTGTTGGAGATCTGGGACAGTCTGTGTTACAGATCTGGGACAGTCTGTGTTACAGATCCCGTACAGTCTGTGTTGGAGATCCAGGGCAGTCTCTGTTGGAAATCTGGGGCAGTACTACCTTTAGCGCTATCTTTAATATGAAGCTCTCTCACTGATGTTTAGGTCAACAACAGCACAATCAATCATCCTATCCTTACCCTAACCCCAAACCATCCTAACCCCAAACCATCCTAACCCCAACCCACCCTAACCCCAAACCATCCTAACTCTAACCCAAAACCATCCTAACTCTAACCCCAAACCATCCTAACCCCAAACCATCCTAATCCTAACCCCTACTCTGTGCAGACTAAATCCAGTTCAGAAGAATAACACTGCCTCTGTGTTTACGGATGAATGCAGCTGCTATTTTCCCCTTAAAGCTTTTTTTGAACATGCGTCACTTGGTTTATGTAGCCCACAGCTAAAGAATGAAACGTGTGTCCTTTCAATTCCACTAAAATGTGAAACATGAAGCATTCTGTATGTTAAATCCAGCCTGTATGATCAGAAACATTGATGCCGTCTCCTGTTGCAGCTGGACTGATACTCATCCTTTTACACAGCAATGTACAACGTGACCCTGACACAGGTCCTGGGAAATACAAACCAACACATCACGATGTTATGCTCAGTGACCGATGCTCTTTTGTAAAGTTCTGTCTTGTAAGTCACTTTGTATAAAAGCATCTGATGAATGAATAAATGTAAATGTAAAATGAAGCCTGAGTCTTGGAGAGGATGTTCACATCTATGATATTCTGAGACCTAACATCAAAGTATAAGCACATAGTGCCCACCTTAACATCACAGTACATAGTGCTCACCTTAACATCACAGTACATAGTGCTCACCTTAACATCACAGTGCACATAGTGCTCACCTTAACATCACAGTACATAGTGCTCACCTTAACATCACAGTGCACATAGTGCTCACCTTAACATCACAGTACATAGTGCTCACCTTAACATCACAGTACATAGTGCTCACCTTAACATCACAGTGCACATAGTGCTCACCTTAACATCACAGTACATAGTGCTCACCTTAACATCACAGTACATAGTGCTCACCTTAACATCACAGTGCACATAGTGCTCACCTTAACATCACAGTACATAGTGCTCACCTTAACATCACAGTGCACATAGTGCTCACCTTAACATCACAGTACATAGTGCTCACCTTAACATCACAGCACATAGTGCTCACCTTAACATCACAGTACATAGTGCTCACCTTAACATCACAGTGCACATAGTGCTCACCTTAACATCCCAGTGCACATAGTGCTCACCTTAACATCACAGTACATAGTGCTCACCTTAACATCACAGTACATAGTGCTCACCTTAACATCCCAGTGCACATAGCGCTCACCTTAACATCACAGTGCATATAGTGCTCACCTTAACATCACAGCACATAGTGCTCACCTTAACATCACAGTGCATAGTGCTCACCTTAACATCACAGTACATAGTCCTCACCTTAACATCACAGCACATAGTGCTCACCTTAACATCACAGTGCATAGTGCTCACCTTAACATCACAGTACATAGTCCTCACCTTAACATCACAGTGCACATAGTGCTCACCTTAACATCACAGTGCACATAGTGCTCACCTTAACATCACAGTACATAGTGCTCACCTTAACATCCCAGTGCACATAGTGCTCACCTTAACATCACAGTACATAGTGCTCACCTTAACATCACAGTACATAGTGCTCACCTTAACATCCCAGTGCACATAGCGCTCACCTTAACATCACAGTACATAGTGCTCACCTTAACATCACAGCACATAGTGCTCACCTTAACATCACAGTGCATAGTGCTCACCTTAACATCACAGTACATAGTCCTCACCTTAACATCACAGTGCATAGTGCTCACCTTAACATCACAGTGCACATAGTGCTCACCTTAACATCACAGTGCACATAGTGCTCACCTTAACATCACAGTACATAGTGCTCACCTTAACATCCCAGTGCACATAGTGCTCACCTTAACATCACAGTGCACATAGCGCTCACCTTAACATCACAGTACATAGTGCTCACCTTAACATCACAGTACATAGTGCTCACCTTAACATCACAGTGCACATAGTGCTCACCTTAACATCACAGTGCACATAGTGCTCACCTTAACATCACAGTACATAGTACTCACCTTAACATCACAGTGCACATAGTGCTCACCTTAACATCACAGTGCACATAGTGCTCACCTTAACATCACAGTGCGTAGTGCTCACCTTAACATCACAGTACATAGTGCTCACCTTAACATCACAGTACATAGTGCTCACCTTAACATCACAGTGCATAGTGCTCACCTTAACATCACAGTGCATAGTGCTCACCTTAACATCACAGTGCACATAGTGCTCACCTTAACATCACAGTACATAGTGCTCACCTTAACATCACAGTGCATAGTACTCACCTTAACATCACAGTGCACATAGTTCTCACCTTAACATCACAGTGCACATAGTGCTCACCTTAACATCACAGTGCACATAGTGCTCACCTTAACATCACAGTGCACATAGTGCTCACCTTAACCCAAACCCTAACACACATGCCAGCAGTCTGCCCCCGTCTGATTCAGTCTCTTCTGTCCTGTTATTTCAGTGATAATAACACATGTAACCACCAGGGGGAGCTCACAGAGTTCCTCTAATCATCCTTCAAGTGAATTCTAGCTTTTCTTCCCAAACAACAGTCCTGCCATGGCAACCACAATGAGGCAGCAGTCATGGAGGCAGATAGTAGAGCAGATGTGAGTCATGGAGGCAGATAGCAGAGCAGATGTGAGTCATGGAGGCAGATAGCAGAGCAGATGTGAGTCATGGAGGCAGATAGCAGAGCAGATGTGAGTCATGGAGGCAGATAGCAGAGCAGATGTGAGTCATGGAGGCAGATAGCAGAGCAGATGTGAGTCATGGAGGCAGATAACAGAGCAGATGTGAGTCATGGAGGCAGATAGTAGAGCAGATGTGAGTCATGGAGGCAGATAACAGAGCAGATGTGAGTCATGGAGGCAGAGAGCAGAGCAGATGTGAGTCATGGAGGCAGATAGCAGAGCAGGTGTGAGTCATGGAGGCAGATAGCAGAGCAGATGTGAGTCATGGAGGCAGATAGCAGAGCAGATGTGAGTCATGGAGGCAGATAGCAGAGCAGATGTGAGTCATGGAGGCAGATAGCAGAGCAGATGTGAGTCTTGGAGGCAGATAGCAGAGCAGATGTGAGTCATGGAGGCAGATAGCAGAGCAGATGTGAGTCATGGAGGCAGATAGCAGAGCAGATGTGAGTCATGGAGGCAGATAGCAGAGCAGATGTGAGTCATGGAGGCAGAGAGCAGAGCAGATGTGAGTCATGGAGGCAGATAGCAGAGCAGATGTGAGTCATGGAGGCAGATAGCAGAGCAGATGTGAGTCATGGAGGCAGATAGCAGAGCAGATGTGAGTCATGGAGGCAGATAGCAGAGCAGGTGTGAGTCATGGAGGCAGATAGCAGAGCAGATGTGAGTCATGGAGGCAGATAGCAGAGCATCACTGGCAGAAAGGAGAAGGATGAAGTGATAAAGACGGCCTTTCCACACACACATATGAACACACAAAACACAAATATGTCCACACACACATCCACAGACATGCACACACAGATGGGAGAGCAGCAGCTTAGATGTTTGAGGGACCCTGTCGCCATGACGCCCTCTTGTCACACTGTGGACAGTTTGATTATCTTGAGAGGGGGAGTGGCCCTGTGCAATACAGGGGAGTGGCCCTGTGCAATAAATCAAACACACTCTGGCCAGAAGAAACATCCACAATCACTCTGAAGAATCTCTCTTCACCCAGCAGGAGGCACATTCAGGGCCTCACACAGAAACACCCCCCTACAACCTCACACAGAAACACCCCCCTACAACCTCACACAGAAACACCTCCCTACAACCTCACACAGAAACACCCCCCTACAACCTCACACAGAAACACCCCCCTACAACCTCACACAGAAACACCCCCCTACAACCCCACACAGAAACACCCCCCCTACAACCTCACACAGAAACACCCCCCTACAACCTCACACAGAAACACCCCCCTACAACCTCACACAGAAACACCTCCCTACAACCTCACACAGAAACACCCCCCTACAACCTCACACAGAAACACCCCCCTACAACCTCACACAGAAACACCTCCCTACAACCTCACACAGAAACACCCCCCTACAACCTCACACAGAAACACCCCCCTACAACCTCACACAGAAACACCCCCCTACAACCCCACACAGAAACACCCCCTACAACCTCACACAGAAACACCTCCCTACAACCTCACACAGAAACACCCCCCACAACCTCACACAGAAACACCCCCTACAACCTCACACAGAAACACCCCCTACAACCTCACACAGAAACACCCCCCCTACAACCTCACACAGAAACACCCCCCTACAACCTCACACAGAAACACCCCCCTACAACCTCACACAGAAACACCCCCCTACAACCTCACACAGAAACACCCCCCTACAACCTCACACAGAAACACCCCCTACAACCTCACACAGAAACACCCCCCTACAACCTCACACAGAAACACCTCCCTAAAACCTCACACAGAAACACCCCCCTACAACCTCACACAGAAACACCCCCTACAACCTCACACAGAAACACCCCCTACAACCTCACACAGAAACACCCCCCACAACCTCACACAGAAACACCCCCTACAACCTCACACAGAAACACCCCCCTACAACCTCACACAGAAACACCCCCCACAACCTCACACAGAAACACCCCCCTACAACCTCACACAGAAACACCCCCCTACAACCTCACACAGAAACACCCCCCTACAACCTCACACAGAAACACCCCCCTACAACCTCACACAGAAACACCCCCCTACAACCTCACACAGAAACACCCCCCCTACAACCTCACACAGAAACACCCCCCTACAACCTCACACAGAAACACCCCCCTACAACCTCACACAGAAACACCCCCCTACAACCTCATACAGAAACACCCCCTACAACCTCACACAGAAACACCCCCCCTACAACCTCACACAGAAACACCCCCTACAACCTCACACAGAAACACCCCCCTACAGCCTCACACAGAAACACCCCCCTACAACCTCACACAGAAACACCCCCTACAACCTCACACAGAAACACCCCCCTACAACCTCACACAGAAACACCCCCTACAACCTCACACAGAAACACCCCCCTACAACCTCACACAGAAACACCCCCCTACAACCTCACACAGAAACACCCCCCTACAGCCTCACACAGAAACACCCCCCTACAACCTCACACAGAAACACCCCCTACAACCTCACACAGAAACACCCCCCTACAACCTCACACAGAAACACCCCCTACAACCTCACACAGAAACACCCCCCTACAACCTCACACAGAAACACCCCCTACAACCTCACACAGAAACACCCCCCCTACAACCTCACACAGAAACACCCCCCTACAACCTCACACAGAAACACCCCCCTACAACCTCACACAGAAACACCCCCCTACAACCTCATACAGAAACACCCCCCTACAGCCTCACACAGAAACACCCCCCTACAACCTCACACAGAAACACCCCCTACAACCTCACACAGAAACACCCCCCTACAACCTCACACAGAAACACCCCCTACAACCTCACACAGAAACACCCCCCTACAACCTCACACAGAAACACCCCCCTACAACCTCACACAGAAACACCCCCCTACAACCTCACACAGAAACACCCCCTACAACCTCACACAGAAACACCCCCCTACAGCCTCACACAGAAACACCCCCCTACAACCTCACACAGAAACACCCCCTACAACCTCACACAGAAACACCCCCCTACAACCTCACACAGAAACACCCCCTACAACCTCACACAGAAACACCCCCCTACAACCTCACACAGAAACACCCCCCTACAACCTCACACAGAAACACCCCCCTACAACCTCATACAGAAACACCCCCCTACAACCTCACACAGAAACACCCCCCTACAACCTCACACAGAAACACCTCCCTACAACCTCACACAGAAACACCCCGAAATACAGAGATGAGTCTGATACCAGCTGCTTCTGATGACAGCAAGCAGACACACACACACACACACCAAGGCACAACAACACACACATATACACACCCAGGGGCACAAGAACACACATTTCTATACACACTCATGTCAGGGTTTCCTGCAGGAGGGAGACGTACCGAACACTGTCCGGGCGGGAACTGACTCTTTGTTTATCCAGAAGGACACTTGAGAAAGAATGACTGTCATTATGCAAGGGATGTATGTCTGGATCATGAAGTAGCCCATCTTCCTCTTCAGGTGGAAGTGCACAGTCATCACCACATATTCACCTGGAGGAGGGACAGAGGTCAGTTCAGGAGATCAAAGAACATAGAAGCTCAGGTAACTATACTAATCTGAGGTAACTATATCTACCTGAGGTCACTATATCTACCTGAGGTAACTATATCTACCTGAGTTAACTATATCTACCTGAGGTAACTATATCTACCTGAGGTAACTATATCTACCTGAGGTAACTCTCTTCACCTGAGGTAACTCTCTTCACCTGAGGTAACTCTCTTCACCTGAGGTAACTCAACAGTAATGTAATGTCGACAGTACCAGGCAGAGATGGCAGTACCTGTGATGTACCAGGCAGAGATGGCAGTACCTGTGATGTACCAGGCAGAGATGACAGTACCTGTGATGTACCAGGCAGAGATGGCAGTACCTGTGATGGATTTGACCGTTTCACTGGACACAGTCTGGCCAATCAGATCGTATTGCACCAGGCTGGAGGATTCTGGGGGAACCTCCACGGAGTGTTCAGGTCCTTTGGTCCAGGTATAGATCATTTCTGTTTTGGGGTACGCATCTGTGGGCGAAACACAGGAGATGTGACAGCCTGTCCTCTCCTGAAGCAGCCATGGTTGAAGGGTGGAGTGTTTCACAGTTACTATAGTTAAGCTGCATAGTCATTTAGAGGTGATAAACACAGACTATATTGGATGTGTTTGGTAAAATGTCTCAAATTGAAAAGAGTTGCATAGAACCTTCTTTCTAACATTAAAAAGTGATGCTTTTCTCTCCAATAAGCTACAGAAGGAAAAGCAGTGTGTGGCTGAATGAGTTCCAGATGTCGCTCCTGCAGCAAGTCAGTTTAATTTTCGGTATTTAAATGCGACATGGCTGAGCTGTGCAGCCAGTCACACACGACTCCTCCTTTTGATCTGCGTGTCACTCCCAGCCTTAATACATGCTAATGTTCATCACTAGATGTACTACACTACACTACACTACACTACATGGTGCCTCACAGGGTTTCTGTCACCGTAGGATTGCAGACTAGGAAGAGTCTGATGGTTTCATGCTGCAGTCAACTAGACTATCTGCTGTGGTAACAGAGATGAGGACAGTGTTTCCACTTCCTGACCTGCAGTTTTAACTGACATGGGAAGCTTCAGTCCCCTATCAAGATATGCCCTCATGGTACTGTCACTATGGTAACTATGGTACTGTCACTATGGCAACTATGGTACTGTCACTATGGCAACTATGGTACTGTCACTATGGTAACTATGGTACTGTCACTATGGCAACTATGGTACTGTCACTATGGTAACTATGGTACTGTCACTATGGTAACTATGGTACTGTCACTATGGCAACTATGGTACTGTCACTATGGTAACTATGGTACTGTCACTATGGCAACTATGGTACTGTCACTATGGCAACTATGGTACTGTCACTATGGCAACTATGGTACTGTCACTATGGCAACTATGGTACTGTCACTATGGCAACTATGGTACTGTCACTATGGCAACTATGGTACTGTCACTATGGCAACTATGGTACTGTCACTATGGCAACTATGGTACTGTCACTATGGCAACTATGGTACTGTCACTATGGCAACTATGGTACTGTCACTATGGCAACTATGGTACTGTCACTATGGCAACTATGGTACTGTCACTATGGTAACTATGGTACTGTCACTATGGTAACTATGGTACTGTCACTATGGTAACTATGGTACTACCACTCTGGTAACTATGGTACTATCACTATGGCAACTATGGTACTATCACTATGGCAACTATGGTACTACCACTCTGGTAACTATGGTACTATCACTATGGTAACTATGGTACTATCACTCTGGTAACTAGGGTACTATCACTATGGCAACTATGGTACTATCGCTCTGGTAACTATGGTACTGTCAATATGGTAACTATGGTACTATCACTCTGGTAACTATGATACTATCACTCTGGTAACTATGGCACTGTCACTCTGGTAACTATGATAGTATCACTCTGGTAACTATGGTACTGTCACTATGGTAACTATGGTACTATCACTATGGTAACTATGGTACTATCACTGTGGTGATTATGGTACTATCACTATGGTAACTATGGTACTATCACTATGGTAACTATGGTACTACCACTCTGGTAACTATGGTACTATCACTATGGTAACTATGGTACTATCACTATGGTAACTATGGTACTATCACTATGGTGATTATGGTACTATCACTATGGTAACTATGGTACTATCACTATGGTAACTATGGTACTATCACTATGGTAACTATGGTACTATCACTATGGTAACTATGGTACTATCACTATGGTGATTATGGTACGATCACTATGCTGACTATGGGACTCTGCTGGTTCCAGAGAGGCTGTGTTGGATGAGACTAACTGTGCTGGGGACAGCCATGATGTAGAGCGGAAAGGGGCACACACACTCACACACACACACACACACACACACGCACACACACACACACACGCACACTCATATGAAAAAGAGCTGGTATAGGTCTGAGCTATCCTAGGGCAGAGAGGGATTTTGACCTTTTCTAAGATACTTCTAAGAAAGATAAGATACTTCCTCCATGTCTTAAGGCCACCAGCGGGGGGGGGGGGGGGGGGTACAACTAATCTGGGGGGAGGGGGTGAGACATTTTGGTGGAGGGAGATGGGGGGGGGTGGAGGGAGACAGGGGGATGGAGGGAGACAGGGGGTGGAGGGAGAGAGGGGGGTGGATGGATATGGGGGGTGGAGGGAGAGAGGGGGGTGGAGGGAGACAGGGGGGGTGGAGGGTGATGAGAGTGACGAGGGTGATGGAGGGTGATGGAGGGTGATGGAGGGTGGTGGAGGGTGATGGAGGGTGGTGGAGGGTGGTGGAGGGTGATGGAGGGTGATGGAGGGTGATGGAGGGTGATGGAGGGTGGTGGAGGGTGATGGAGGGTGGTGGAGGGTGGTGGAGGGTGATGGAGGGTGATGGAGGGTGATGGAGGGTGGTGGAAGGTGATGGAGGGTGATGGAGGGTGGTGGAGGGTGATGGAGGGTGGTGGAGGGTGATGGAGGGTGGTGGAGGGTGTTGGAGGGTGGTGGAGGGTGATGGAGGGTGGTGGAGGGTGATGGAGGGTGATGGAGGGTGGTGGAAGGTGATGGAGGGTGATGGAGGGTGGTGGAGGGTGATGGAGGGTGGTGGAGGGTGATGGAGGGTGATGGAGGGTGGTGGAAGGTGATGGAGGGTGATGGAGGGTGATGGAGGGTGGTGGAGGGTGGTGGAGGGTGATGGAGGGTGATGGAGGGTGGTGGAGGGTGATGGAGTGTGGTGGAGGGTGATGGAAGGGGAAGAGGGTGATGGAGGGTGATGGAGGGTGATGGAAGGTGGTGGAGGGTGATGGAGGGTGGTGGAGGGTGATGGAAGGGGAAGAGGGTGATGGAGTGGGTGGGTGTTGAGGAGAGTGTTGGTGTTAATGATGGATGGACATGAAGGGGTGGTAGATGTGAAGGTGGGTGGTTACTTTCTTCAACCAATAGCAGTTTACTGATAATCAGGCAATTTGAAGTTGTCCTCTACAATGTCACATTTGGAGACAATTGAAGGGAAGTGGACAGAGAATACTGTGTCATCCCCCTCCTCCTCCCCCTCCTTCTCCCCCTCCTCCTGCTCCTCCTCCCCCTCCTCCCCCTCCTCCTCCTCCTCTCCCTCCTTCTCCCCCTTGCTTCCTCCTCCTGTATGTGTTATCTCCAAATCTCTCCTCTCTTCCTGATAAGCAGCACCTACCAGAGAATCTTTCATTTGAGATGTGTTTCTGCTGACCAGCAGCTGCTGACTCTGTCTTTCATTGTTCTGTTTCAGGAACATCTTTCTACAGAACAGTTCTGTCATCTTACTTTGACAAACTGGTGCAAATGAATGATGGTAACCGTAGTTATGAAAAATGATAAAGTGTTGATACTGGACGGTGTTAAATCCTTTAAGTATTTCTCCATATTTGCTGATTAATGATGGTGTTGGTAACTTGGACTCACAGCTTCCAAACTTGAGAGGACAGGCATGGCCGTCCATGGGGAAGTTCACCAGCTTCATGGGACACTCTGCAATGATGGTCAACCTGGAACAACACATGCATCTGCATGTTTACTGAGAATGACAAGCCTAAGACCAATACTTCAGTTCAGTTCAGTTATTCAACATCCACCAGCATTCTTAAAGCTAAAGAAAAGACTGAGGTGTTCTGGGTAACGTAGTCCTGTACCTCATGGTGTAGAGGATGGTGCCGTTCTTCATGATGCGGAACAGCTTATTGGGGGCAGTGATATTGTGGGCCACTGACTTCTTGCCGTTCCTAAAGAATGTGTCTGGGGTCCAGACCTTGGTCACCATCAGGTTGTTGAGCCTCAGAATCTCGACTGGCCCCTCGTACCGTAGTCTTCTGTCCACCCAGGTCTGACGGAAGAACACGTCCATGGTGTACTCCTGGAACACAGGACACACTGTCACTCCTCACAGGGGCTCCTCGAGTGACATATCACAAGGTCTCAAACCGTCTACTGTTACTCATCTGTGTGGGGATGTTGTTAGGGTACGTACCATTTCCACATCAGAGACAGGACCAAAACTGGTCACGTAAATGTCCGTTTTGACTTCTGTCACTGGACCTAAACAGAGAGAGAGAGTCAGTGGACAGACAGAGTCAGTGGGCTGGAC
>CM059330.1:14130900-14140900 GCA_030340685.1 Protosalanx chinensis | reverse complement strand
TATAAGTGCATCTTTCACTCCACGCCTTCCATGAACACATTACCTCTGGAGCCCATGAACACATTACCTCTGGAGCCCATGAACACATTACCTCTGGAGCCCATGAACACATTACCTCTGGAGCCCATGAACACATTACCTCTGGAGCCCATGAACACATTACCTCTGGAGCCCATGAACACATTACCTCTGGACCACATGAACACATTACCTCTGGACCACATGAACACATTACCTCTGGACCACATGAACACATTACCTCTGGACCACATGAACACATTACCTCTGGACCACATGAACACATTACCTCTGGACCACATGAACACATTACCTCTGGACCATATTACCTCCTCCATGGCTGCTCCAGCAGGTCTCAGGGTAACAGAGGAATCACTGACACTGGGTCTTATCTTAAAACAGATGGATTCTGATTTCCTGGGCAGGATCTTCTAGTTCAGAACCTTCTATTCAGATGTGAACCTTCAGAATAAAATCACCTGCTGACAAATTTGTAAACAGATATATCTGCAGTGTATACATCTATAGTTTACCATGGATAAATAGATCTGTAGTGTATAGATCTGTAGTCTACCATAGATATGCATCAACCGTTGATCTTCGTCCTTCCCTCCCCCCTCCTCCTTCCTGCCCTCCACCCTTGTCCCTTCCCCTCCACTCCTCCTCCCTCCTCCTCTTCCCTCCTCCCTCCTCCTCTCTCCCTCCTCCTTCCTGCCATCCTGCAGGGTCTTCAGTATGACTCCCCCCCCCCCCCCCCGCCCAGCAGCAGATGCATCCTGCACACTTGCTTTCTGCTGAGTCCACACAATGTAATCTGTGACATCAAACCCTCCATGACAACATCCACACTGAACTCTGGCACACCAACTGTGGACCTTCTGCTTGTGTGATGCTGTGCTTATATCCAAAACTAAATCCAACTAAATAGAACCCTAACCCAACCCTCAGACACACAAACCCTCAGACACACAAACCCTCAGACACACAAACCCTCAGACACACAAACCCTCAGACACACAAACCCTCAGACACACAAACACTCAGACACACAAACCCTCAGACACACAAACCCTCAGACACACAAACCCTCAGACACACAAACCCTCAGACACACAAACACTCAGACACACAAACCCTCAGACACACAAACCCTCAGACACACAAACCCTCAGACACACAAACCCTCAGACACACAAACCCTCAGACACACAAACCCTCAGACACACAAACCCTCAGACACACAAACCCTCAGACACACAAACCCTCAGACACACAAACCCTCAGACACACAAACACTCAGACACACAAACCCTCAGACACACAAACCCTCAGACACACAAACCCTCAGACACACAAACCCTCAGACACACAAACACTCAGACACACAAACCCTCAGACACACAAACCCTCAGACACACAAACACTCAGACACACAAACCCTCAGACACACAAACCCTCAGACAAGCTCAAAGCAGGACAGTTTGCACGACATTTGAAACATTTAAACAGAAAATAGATTTTGCATCCCAAACATGCTGGAGCACCACTGGCTGTTAGGTCACATGCATGCATGGAGATGACCACAGCTGACCACAGATGATCACTGTTCTGTTCTGAATACTGACAGTCACATGTAGACCTCTGTAACATGGTCTGTGCTGTGAGGTCCCCCTGCAGTCTGGCCTCCATACTAACACAGCTGATAGTCACCACAGTGTGACTGGTCTGTGAGGATGGAGGTGTGTGTCCCCTCCCATGGAGAGTCTGCAGAGTGAAGCAGGGCTTCTCTGCCAGATCTATGGCCTGATTGCTGGGTGGATTCAGCTGGTTGTGCCTCTCTGCTGAGCTCTGTATAAATAGGAGCGCTGCAAATAGACCCTCTCTCACAGGAGCCTCTCAGGAGAAGGTTTGGACCGATGGCCAGATTCCCAAACTGCATGGTGATTATATAGGCCTCTGCAAGACGCTCACCAGGCTCTGTTTCATGTTCTGCAGATTATTAAGCAGCATATTTACCCTGATTCAGAGGAAGTGGTTGGGAAGGATAACCAACAATACAGGCTTGGTATTACTGAGGAGCAGTGAATCATCTGAAGAAGGGTGGAAAGGGGATTAACAGAGGCTATATTGAAACCATCTTCCAGCCTGAAAACTCTGCAAATAGACAAATAGACATGCATTGTGTTTATACTGAAATAACACACATACTGCAAACTGAAAGACAACCTTTAGGTCAGGATGTATTCCACACGTCTGCCCCCCCCGCCCCCGACACACACACACATGCACACGCACATACACACACACACACACATTCACAACTCCCCCCGTTGACACACACACACTCTAACTCCCCAGCCCCAGTCCTGGGTGGAGAGTGACAGAAGGAGCTGTGAAGATATCTGTCTCCCCCCATGTGTGTGTTCCTATCTGAAGGTGCTAATGAAGAGCTGTTTCTCAGCCTCCTCCAGACTCCCATACAGCTGTCCACAGGGCTGGCCTCTGGGGCTGGCCTCTGGGGCTGGCCTCTGGGGCTGGCCTCTGGGGCTGGTCTCTGGGGCTGGCCTCTGGGGCTGGTCTCTGGGGCTGGCCTCTGGGGCTGGTCTCTGGGGCTGGTCTCTGGGGCTGGCCTCCAGTCAGATGTTCTCCACCACACACACACAAGCTGGAGTGTTGAAGAGTCGCTCCTTAACGAGGGAACAGAGAGGATGTGTGAAGGTGCATGAACACTTCCCAGCACAGCATGTGTGAACACACCAGCCCCTCCTGCCTGCAGTCAGAATAACCACCTCTGCTGTGGGGCTGGGGGAGGTCCTGGGCTGGGGGAGGTCCTGGAGTGGGGGAGGTCCTGGAGTGGTGGAGGTCCTGGAGTGGTGGAGGTCCTGGAGTGGGGGAGGTCCTGGAGTGGGAGAGGTCCTGGAGTGGGAGAGGGCCTGGAGTGGGGGAGGTCCTGGAGTGGGGGAGGTCCTGGAGTGGTGGAGGTCCTGGAGTGGGGGAGGTCCTGGAGTGGGGGAGGTCCTGGAGTGGGAGAGGGCCTGGAGTGGGGGAGGTCCTGGAGTGGTGGAGGTCCTGGAGTGGGGGAGGTCCTGGAGTGGGAGAGGTCCTGGAGTGGGAGAGGTCCTGGAGTGGGAGAGGTCCTGGAGTGGGAGAGGTCCTGGAGTGGGGGAGGTCCTGGAGTGGGGGAGGTCCTGGAGTGGGAGAGGGGGTGAGAGTCTCTCGTATGAACAGACAGTACAGCAGCAGCAGAAACACATTTAACTAATCTAAGTTCACCGATTAGAAAGAGATCAAGTCATGTGGAAACATGGCTAAGTGGTGCTGAAGCACATGGTGAAACATATCTGTCTCTGTCGCTCTGTCTGTCTCTCTCTGTCTGTCTCTCTGTCTCTATGTTTCTCTCTATGTCTCTCTCTGTCTGTCTCTCTCTCTGTGTCTGTCTCTCTCTGTCTGTCTCTTTGTCTGTCTCTATGTTTCTCTCTATGTCTCTCCCTCTATCTCTCTCTCTCTGTCTGTCTCTCTCTGTCTGTCTGTCTCTCTCTTTCTGTCTGTCTGTCTCTCTCTGTCTCTCAGTTGAGGAGATACAGCACGGTCTCCTAGCTCTCTCCCAGTGCAGAGTAGACTGTCCCTCCCTATCATTCCTTTACTGTATGTGAACCTGTCTTCACCCAACAGATGCACTGTTTTACAGTCTATATCAAACTACACTCTGTCAATAAAGATATGGTGTTGTGCTAATGTTGAGTCACCGCTAACATTAGCACAATGTCTTAGTGCTGGGGTGTGAACCAAGCATCCCAGAGGAGGAAGATGTTAAGAAGATGTAACCTAAATCTTTCTGACTTCCTTCCCCTGGGTGGTACAGCTCTTCAAGGGAGACTGATTTACATGCAAATGTCCTCTGATGAGATCCTAATCTATTTTTATATCACAGTGATAAAACGATCTTTGTTAAGAGTCTAAAGAGAGCCTCTTTAGGGTAGCCTAAAGGACTTTCAGCATGCTGAAACACAACTGATGCCTCTCTCCTCCACCCTGCCCTCTCTCCTCCTCCACCCTGCCCTCTCTCCTCCTCCACCCTGCCCTCTCTCCTCCTCTACCCTGCCCTCTCTCCTCCTCCACCCTGCCCTCTCTCCTCCACCCTGCCCTCTCTCCTCCACCCTGCCCTCTCTCCTCCTCCACCCTGCCCTCTCTCCTCCACCCTGCCCTCTCTCCTCCACCCTGCCCTCTCTCCTCCACCCTGCCCTCTCTCCTCCTCCACCCTGCCCTCTCTCCTCCACCCTGCCCTCTCTCCTCCACCCTGCCCTCTCTCCTCCACCCTGCCCTCTCTCCTCCTCCACCCTGCCCTCTCTCCTCCACCCTGCCCTCTCTCCTCCTCCACCCTGCCCTCTCTCCTCCACCCTGCCCTCTCTCCTCCACCCTGCCCTCTCTCCTCCACCCTGCCCTCTCTCCTCCTCCACCCTGCCCTCTCTCTTCCACCCTGCCCTCTCTCCTCCACCCTGCCCTCTCTCCTCCACCCTGCCCTCTCTCCTCCACCCTGCCCTCTCTCCTCCACCCTGCCCTCTCTCCTCCTCCACCCTGCCCTCTCTCCTCCTCCACCCTGCCCTCTCTACTCCACCCTGCCCTCTCTCCTCCACCCTGCCATCTCTCCTCCACCCTGCCCTCTCTCCTCCTCCACCCTGCCCTCTCTCCTTCACCCTGCCCTCTCTCCTCCACCCTGCCCTCTCTCCTCCTCCACCCTGCCCTCTCTCCTCCACCCTGCCCTCTCTCCTCCTCCACCCTGCCCTCTCTCCTCCACCCTGCCCTCTCTCCTCCTCCACCCTGCCATCTCTCCTCCACCCTGCCCTCTCTCCTCCACCCTGCCCTCTCTCCTCCTCCACCCTGCCATCTCTCCTCCACCCTGCCATCTCTCCTCCACCCTGCCATCTCTCCTCCACCATGCTTTCTCCCCCCATTTAGTACAACAGATCTTCAGAAATACATATTTCTAACATCCCACCATAGGAAGTGAGAATACAAGCTTGAGAACAAGCGTGTGACCATGTCTTTGAATCAAATGTTCTGTTTTACTCTGCCGAACACACAAATGATACTTCTGACATAACGTATGAATTCCTCATTTAGGCCAAGGTGAAAAAGCACATTATCCTTTCTTGCCGGAGGCAGGGATTTATCCAATGGTTCTGCACAGCTCTCAACCACTACTCATTTAGCTCTGGTAAATGGATCGTTTCTAACTACGAAACCTTCTATTAATGCTTCACATGCGACATAAAACAAGCACACAGTAAAGGCAGGTTCAACGTAAATGAGATGTTTTCACAGAACATGTGAAGGTAATAAGGAGTAAGTGGCATCCTGTGATCTCCTCTTAACCCTCAACACTCTCATGCTTCCATCTGACCCTGCAGCCTCGGGACCTGAACTAACAACAAGCACTATGTACAAACTACTTCCTGATAAGTTGTGTTAGACACTATTTGGAGATCCTTCCCTCCTTCACTAGTGAACCTGTTGATCTTAAACACAGGATAACTGGGAGCAGAGATCAGGGCAAGCGACTGATCCTGTGGTAGACGCTACACTCCTCCTCACATTTACATTTATTCATTCATCAGACGCTTTTATCCAAAGCGACTTACAGGAAAGAGCTTTACAAAAGAGCATCGGTCACTGAGCATAGCAGTGTGATAGACCCCGAACACAGCAGGCTTATAGATTATGAAACATACATCGTGAGAACCAATAAGTGCCAAGGGAAGAGCTATAAGAGCTTTTAGCTGAACAAATTTAAGGTGAGTCTCGGACGGACAGTAGGCTACCTGTGGGACGTGAACAATAAAGTAACAACACTAGCTAGTTTCTGCACAGGGATTGACAAGTAAGTCTGAAAAATAACAACAACAATTTATAAGGGCCTTCATATTTCTACGTGCCAGAAGATTCTCTGATTTTCAGTTTTAATTCGGAATTCTCGGAAAGTGAGCCTTTTCTTCCTCATGTTTTTTAATGTTCCATATGATGTCATCATTGTCAAGTCAACGCTCCAGAACATACAAGGACTTAACCCTCAAATACATGTTCACCTCTCCTAGCTTCCACTCCTGTTAAGGTGGTCAGAAACTCAAGTCTGTTTCACCCTGACAATCCGACATGGCGCCTGAACCATGAACATCTTCTTTGAAGGTTTCTCTTCTTCCAGAATCTTCTGTGTGTTCTCAAAACCCCCGTGCATGCTGTGTTTGGCACACAGAGGCTGTGACCTGGTGCTGTTGGATAGGCTGACAAGCGAGAGTGAGTGGGCTGATATGGAAGATGTGCAGGGTCAGGAGTGCCTGGGTGGGAGGAGGTTATACATCTGGTTCCAGGCACATTCAGCCTTAGAGTGGGCGATCAACTTGCTCTAAAAACATCTCCCTTTGTGACCACTATGCCACTGCACTCCCAAATACAAATTGAGATCTGTAATCTACAAATCCATCGCTTTTCGCAGGGTTATACTGCGTCCTCAAAAAGCCTCCTTTCCTTTCTGGTGGGGGATTATGTCCCTGTTGATGGCTGTGCTGCTGGAGTGAAGCTGAAGAGACACACATATATGGGCCATCTAGTGGAAGGTGTGTTTCAGGAATCTGGAGTTTAGGTTCTTGAAACAACAATGTCAAGATGTTTAAATCAGGCAGATTGTTGATAAACTGGCAAATGTCTTCTTTTTGCTGAAATGTATATGAGTAACTTTTTATAGTAAACATATTGAATGCATGCAGCCCCTACTTTTAATAACTGTTGACAAAAACATGATTTCAAAATGGAGATGGTGAAAAGGAGAGAATGAGGATTGATTCTGTAGCAAAGTGGAGTGAAAGGAAAGAAAGAGGGGGAGAGAAAGAGAGGGAGGGAGGGATGGAGTGAGGGATGAGCGTTCCAGAACGAGCAATAGATGAATGTTCTATGTAGTCTATACAGACACACACTGCTGCTTAACCTCTTTATTAGAAACGAGGGTATTTGACCTGGTGGGAAATCTGGGTCTTCCACACTCAGTCTGGGGGGGTGGGGGGTGGGGGTACTCAAGGGCACTAAGGAGGCCCACCTCAGAGCTCACTACCTCCAGCCTGCACACTGCTGCAGTGCCCAAGATACCACACACCTGTCACATGTACAGGCTCTAAACTGCCAGCCTACAGTCCTACATTGTCCCCTACACTGTTCACCTACACTGTCCCCTACACTGTCCCCTACACTGTCCCCTACACTGTCCCCCACACTGTCCCCTACACTGTCCCCCACACTGTCCACCTACACTGTCCCCTACACTGTCCCCCACACTGTCCCCTACACTGTCCCCCACACTGTCCCCTACACTGTCCCCCACACTGTCCCCTACACTGTCCCCCACACTGTCCCCTACAATGTCCCCTACACTGTCCCCTACACTGTCCCCTACACTGTCCCCCACACTGTCCCCCACACTGTCCCCTACACTGTCCCCCACACTGTCCCCTACACTGTCCCCTACACTGTCCACCTACACTGTCCCCTACACTGTCCCCTACACTGTCCCCCACACTGTCCCCTACACTGTCCCCCACACTGTCCCCTACACTGTCCCCCACACTGTCCCCTACACTGTCCCCCACACTGTCCACCTACACTGTCCCCTACACTGTCCCCCACACTGTCCCCTACACTGTCCCCCACACTGTCCACCTACACTGTCCCCTACACTGTCCCCCACACTGTCCCCCACACTGTCCCCTACACTGTCCCCTACACTGTCCCCTACACTGTCCACTACACTGTCCACCTACACTGTCCCCTACACTGTCCACTACACTGTCCACCTACACTGTCCCCTACACTGTCCACTACACTGTCCACCTACACTGTCCCCTACACTGTCCACTACACTGTTCCCTACACTGTCCCCTACACTGTCCACCTACACTGTCCCCTACACTGTCCACCTACACTGTCCCCTACACTGTCCACCCACACTGTCCCCTACACTGTCCCCTACACTGTCCACCCACACTGTCCCCTACACTGTCCACTACACTGTCCCCTACACTGTCCCCTACACTGTCCACCTACACTGTCCCCCTACACTGTCCCCTACACTGTCCCCTACACTGTCCACCTACACTGTCCCCTACACTGTCCACCTACACTGTCCCCTACACTGTCCACCCACACTGTCCCCTACACTGTCCCCTACACTGTCCACCCACACTGTCCCCTACACTGTCCCCCACACTGTCCACCTACACTGTCCCCTACACTGTCCCCTACACTGTCCACCTACACTGTCCCCTACACTGTCCCCTACACTGTCCCCTACACTGTCCACCCACACTGTCCCCTACACTGTCCCCTACACTGTCCCCTACACTGTCCCCTACACTGTCCACCTACACTGTCCCCTACACTGTCCACCCACACTGTCCCCTACACTGTCCCCTACACTGTCCACCCACACTGTCCCCTACACTGTCCCCCACACTGTCCACCTACACTGTCCCCTACACTGTCCCCTACACTGTCCACCTACACTGTCCCCTACACTGTCCCCTACACTGTCCACCCACACTGTCCCCTACACTGTCCCCTACACTGTCCACCCACACTGTCCCCTACACTGTCCCCCACACTGTCCACCTACACTGTCCCCTACACTGTCCCCTACACTGTCCCCTACACTGTCCCCTACACTGTCCCCCACACTGTCCACCTACACTGTCCCCTACACTGTCCCCTACACTGTCCCCTACACTGTCCCCTACACTGTCCCCCACACTGTCCACCTACACTGTCCCCTAACACTGTCCCCTACACTGTCCCCTACACTGTCCACCTACACTGTCCCCTACACTGTCCACCCACACTGTCCCCTACACTGTCCACCTACACTGTCCCCTACACTGTCCACCTACACTGTCCACCCACACTGTCCCCTACACTGTCCCCTACACTGTCCCCTACACTGTCCTCTAAGACAGAAACAGATGTACAGGAGGCCTATAAACAGAACAGAATGATCTAGTTCTTCAGTACTTCACTGATCACAGTCAGGAACAGGTCTGTGCAGCAGGTGCTGTGATCTACAAATACCACAGTGTTCTAAAACAATACAACATTGAAACTCACAGTACAACAATGACACCAAGTTCTCAAGCATACAGCAAGATCAGCTGACAGCAAAGCCAGTTTGATGCCTTACAGAAGTGCTTCCCTGTCACCTCCCAACTCACCTCCACCTGCTGTTCAGTGAAGGAGCCTCCTCAGCTCCACACACTGTCACCATGCAAGGAGTGGACGTGTTAACTACAAGTCAAGTACAACCTTTGCTTCCATCTCTCCCTGTGGAGCCAGAGTGAGTCTGCCCTGTATAGAGGCTGTGCTAAGTGACCTACATACAGAAGCAGAGACTGTCTCAGTGTACTGAGCCGTATGAGAGCCAGGAAAACTGAACTTCTCAGGGTTGCACTGAGGTCCTCCCACCAGGCGACACGGTGAATCACCCCCTAAAGACTCACTCAGTTAGAGGACCCTCTGGACAAGGATCTATTTATCTGACATCCCATCTCCAGAGGCTGACACTAAGCTGTGGTTCCTGTGCAGTGGAGGGCATCTATTTTGAAAAGAGATAAGGCTGTGTGATCCCTTCTTCCCAAGGCAGAGTGCTGTGTGATCACTTCCTCCCAGGGCAGAGTGCTGTGTGATCCCTTCCTCTCAGGGCAGAGTGCTGTGTGATCACTTCCTCCCAAGGCAGAGTGCTGTGTGATCACATCCTCCCAGGGCAGAGTGCTGTGTGATCACTTCCTCCCAGGGCAGAGTGCTGTGTGATCCCTTCCTCCCAGAGTGTGGGCAGTATGCTAACACAGCCCCAGTGGCCTTGCTCTCAGGGACAAGGTCATGTTTCTGCTGATGCAGGACGCCTCCCTGAACTGGGATCACATGAACATGGTTTCCATCTGTCAGGATTTTG
>CM059330.1:14095900-14125900 GCA_030340685.1 Protosalanx chinensis | reverse complement strand
AGATCGAGCCCCGGCTGTGGCTATATGACTTTGTGTCCTTGGGCAAGGCACTTCACCCTACTTGCCTCAGGGAGAATATCCCTGTACATACTGTAAGTCGCTTTGGATAAAAGCGTCTGCTAAATGAATAAATGTAAATGTAAAGGTTACAGTTCACCTACAGACCTATGACCTCGTAGGTCAACCCTCTACATATAGATCTTTTAAACACTCCTCTTTTATATTTGTATTACATACCTGATGCTTGCAGGTCTAATCCACAACACTATCAGGGTTTTGAAAGGTAGTTGACCTCCATGTTGTTCTGCTGGGCTGCAGGAATGACTCGGGTGGGTCCAGCGTGGGAACGTTCCCGGACAGAAGAAGACATCCTGCGTGCCGCCCTCCGGCCAGGCCACGCCCCCCTCGCCAGCGGCCCCACCTCTGCCTCCGAGGACTCCAACGCCCTGGAGTGGGAGAACGACTTTGTGAGCGCGCTCAGTGAGGATGTGGCCGAGTATGAGGGCTTCGTCAACCCTGCCCTGGAGACACCATCACACACGCCGTCCTTAGACACACCCTCTCTAGACACACTGTCCAGAGACATGTCGTCTGGGGCTGTGGCAGAGGACACACAGGACAGATAGTTCCCAGTGGACACACAGGACAGGCATTACTAGCTGTACCAGCCTACTGGCTTGTTGTAAATGTATTTATCAGCACATGCTAGCAGTGATATCTTCTCTGAGAGGAGGAGCGATCACTTACTTTGGTCTGGCTTTCCTGTGTAAACAAGCCAGAGTATCTCTCCCCTTTTCAGTGCCTTTTTTAATTGAAATGCAATTTTAAACTATTTGAATGACCCAATAAAGGCTTAATCTTAGAACAAATTATAAACCAAATAGCTGACATAAACACATTTACTAGCAACCTAGGCACTGTAAAAGGAAGTCCTGGAACAAACATTCAAGACCTGTAACATTCATATCGTAGCTTAAAAAATGGTTCTGTACTGCTTTGCATGGACCAGGGAATAGTGGGAGATGATTAAAATGATATAAATAATGTTGTAACCTGGGTGGATCTGCCTTGGGCTACCACTGGCCCTTATGTTATTTCCTAGTACAATATATATATGTGTGTGTGTGTGTGTGTGTGTGTGTGTGTGAGAGAGTTTTCCAAACATTAAGATACTGCATGTAACATCTTTACTGATTGTATTTTAGTGATGACAGCATTGGCTAAGGTATCATTTTGGATCAATAATTTTCTTCCTCATTCATCATACTTATTTTTTCCCATCAAAAGTGCAATTTTTCAAATAGTAAAGAGGAATGAGTTTGCATACTTGACCTTTGTGTGTGTGTGTGTGTGTGTGTGTGTGTAGCTAGCAGAGTCGCTCTGTCTGAGCTAGCAGAGAGCAGCTCTGTCTGAGCTAGCAGAGTCGCTCTGTCTGAGCTAGCAGAGTCGCTCTGTCTGAGCTAGCAGAGTCGCTCTGTCTGAGCTAGCAGAGTCGCTCTGTCTGAGCTAGCAGTCGCTCTGTCTGAGCTAGCAGAGTCGCTCTGTCCGAGCTAGCAGAGTCGCTCTGTCCGAGCTAGCAGAGTCGCTCTGTCCGAGCTAGCAGAGTCGCTCTGTCCGAGCTAGCAGAGTCGCTCTGTCCGAGCTAGCAGAGTCGCTCTGTCCGAGCTAGCAGAGTCGCTCTGTCCGAGCTAGCAGAGAGCAGCTCTGTCTGAGCTAGCAGAGTCGCTCTGTCTGAGCTAGCAGAGTCGCTCTGTCTGAGCTAGCAGAGAGCAGCTCTGTCTGAGCTAGCAGAGTCGCTCTGTCTGAGCTAGCAGAGTCGCTCTGTCCGAGCTAGCAGAGTCGCTCTGTCTGAGCTAGCAGAGAGCAGCTCTGTCTGAGCTAGCAGAGTCGCTCTGTCTGAGCTAGCAGAGTCGCTCTGTCCGAGCTAGCAGAGTCGCTCTGTCTGAGCTAGCAGAGAGCAGCTCTGTCCGAGCTAGCAGAGTCGCTCTGTCTGAGCTAGCAGAGTCGCTCTGTCTGAGCTAGCAGAGAGCAGCTCTGTCCGAGCTAGCAGAGTCGCTCTGTCTGAGCTAGCAGAGTCGCTCTGTCTGAGCTAGCAGAGAGCAGCTCTGTCTGAGCTAGCAGAGAGCAGCTCTGTCTGAGCTAGCAGAGTCGCTCTGTCTGAGCTAGCAGAGTCGCTCTGTCTGAGCTAGCAGAGTCGCTCTGTCTGAGCTAGCAGAGTCGCTCTGTCTGAGCTAGCAGAGTCGCTCTGTCTGAGCTAGCAGAGTCGCTCTGTCTGAGCTAGCAGAGTCGCTCTGTCTGAGCTAGCAGAGTCGCTCTGTCTGAGCTAGCAGAGTCGCTCTGTCTGAGCTAGCAGAGTCGCTCTGTCTGAGCTAGCAGAGAGCAGCTCTGTCTACTAATATCGAGCAGTCCTGTCTGTGGTAGCAGAGAGCAGAGACGCCTGTTTCTGATTTTCTTGTGTATCTTTGCTCATGTGCTACCTCCTACTTTTTATAATTCTATAAAATCCCCAAGTAGATTCATGTCGAAATCCAATTACCATTACGTTTAATATGTTTAAATGAACCAAATAGTGTCTTTTTGTGGAAGACAGCTACAAAAGCATCCACACTGTTTGACCCTGGTCTTGTCCAGGCTTGACCTGTGTCAGGCTTCTAACTAACAAACTGGAACTCAGGTCTGATTGTGGCACAAACCCTGTCCTACTATAGTGACCAGGCTGGCTTTATTAAACACTGCAGACATCCCAGAAGTTCAGGCCTCCTAAAATCTTGAAGGGTTTTCATTTCCTGCAAATGAAATAGTGCTGAATGAGAGTGTTGTTAGTGTGAAACCAGCAAGTTCCTGTACATGTCACTTCTAGTGGAGGATTATTAATATGATCTGAGATATTTAGGGAACTGGAACTTGGGAAACTTCTTAAGGGGCGAACATGTAAATATCAAAGCTGTTGATTGTTGTTTTCGATTTTTCAGTTCAGCGTGGCTGGAGTGCTCATGGTACGAGCTTTACTAAACTTTACTAAAGATAATACAATATATACTTCACTGAGTCCTGGGAGAGTTAGTACTGTTAGACACACTTCACTGAGTCCTGGGAGAGTTAGTACTGTTAGACACACTTCACTGAGTCCTGGGAGAGTTAGTACTGTTAGACACACTTCACTGAGTCCTGGGAGAGTTAGTACTGTTAGACACACTTCACTGAGTCCTGGGAGAGTTAGGACTTCACTGAGTCCTGGGAGAGTTAGTACTGTTAGACATACTTCACTGAGTCCTGGGAGAGTTAGTAGTGATAACTGATAACTAACAATATTAGTTACCATGAAGGATATTCAAATTGGTGATGTGTCCTGCAAATGTGCTATTTTAACTATGCACGATTGAACTTTGGGGATTGTGTGTGTGTGTGTTGCCAATGTAAAATGTTGGAAATTGTTTTAAAATCAAGGGGTTTGAGACATGATTGCCATTACAGTCACAGCTACAGTTTAATCAACTCACATCATTCCATAAAAATAAAAATGTTACTATTTTCTTCTCCAGGTAGTACTGGAAATCATCTGTATTTTGTTGTGGTTGTTTTTTTTTTTTTTTTTTTCAAGGATCAAATTTTGAATCCACATTCACAGGAATGATACTCAAATGTAGTTATGGCTGTCTGTCATTCTATCAGAACGTAATATAAAAAATACTGTTCATTCCTGTGAGCACAGAACCCAGTAGATACAGTTTGAAAACCGTCAAATAAATCCTGATGACCTTATTTCTTGTCCAATCACTTATTTAAATAAGATAATTATTTAAATTATTACCATTAACTTCTAATTTTTATCAACCAGCTGTAGTGACATTTGTTTAGACCCTGCTAGACCCAACTGATCAGAGGAAATTCTCTTAATTGGCCTTAAAATATTATTGGAACACATTTGCTAAATCAAATTCCATTGATTTGATACCAACAGAAGCATATTGACATATTTTACAACAAAACAAGTTTGCTTTGTTACCGATAGTAAAAAATAAAAAATTTATACTATCTCTGTTAATACTTTGGGGAACATTTTACTTATTTTCGAACATTTAACAAAGTTTCTTTTCAATGTTTGATGAAGGATATTTCCTAAATCCTATCTAATCTGCAAGGACTAATTTACCAGTTACTGCACAAGGACATGGTGAGCAGAGAGGTTGAAAGGAGGAGAGAAAAAGACTTCTTGAAAGTTGATAACCGTTTCCACACTAACACCTGCACATGCCCATAAGCAGGAGGTATTTGTTCTGCTTGTCAAACAGGATTGGCTGAATTCTGTTTTAAAGAATTAGCTCATTTGCATGTTTTCTTCATGGCTGCCTCAATGTGGTATTGAAGATGAAACAGGAATACTTATAGCCTCTCTTTACATCTGTTTTACTTCCTGACAAATTAAATTGTACAGAAGCATCTTAAAAAGTAGCCTTGTGAGGGACACACAGCTGCAGTGTTCAGGTTCTGTTCTGAGGGACAGACAGCTGCAGTGTTCAGGTTCTGTTCTGAGGGACAGACAGCTGCAGTGTTCAGGTTCTGTTCTGAGGGACAGACAGCTGCAGTGTTCAGGTTCTGTTCTGAGGGACAGACAGCTGCAGTGTTCAGGTTCTGTTCTGACACACAGCTGCAGTGTTCAGGTCCTGTTCTGACACACAGCTGCAGTGTTCAGGTTCTGTTCTGAGGGACACACAGCTGCAGTGTTCAGGTTCTGTTCTGAGGGACACACAGCTGCAGTGTTCAGGTTCTGTTCTGAGGGACAGACAGCTGCAGTGTTCAGGTTCTGTTCTGAGGGACAGACAGCTGCAGTGTTCAGGTCCTGTTCTGACACACAGCTGCAGTGTTCAGGTTCTGTTCTGAGGGACACACAGCTGCAGTGTTCAGGTTCTGTTCTGAGGGACACACAGCTGCAGTGTTCAGGTTCTGTTCTGAGGGACACACAGCTGCAGTGTTCAGGTTCTGTTCTGAGGGACAGACAGCTGCAGTGTTCAGGTCCTGTTCTGACACACAGCTGCAGTGTTCAGGTTCTGTTCTGAGAGACACACAGCTGCAGTGTTCAGGTGGTTCTCAGTTGCCATGGCAGGTAAGGGCAGGTGTGTGTAACTAGCTGGTTAACACTCCACCTCTGGTGATCGCTTGGCAAAATGGGTGTGTTTCTTCTGAGACAGATAACCTTTAAAGGGTACCTCAGATGGGAGGCTTGAAGGTTGGTGGACCCAGGGGAAGGTTCAGGACTGCAGTGAGAGCTCTGTAAGGGCCTCTGTAAGGGTCTCTGTGCTTCCAAAACACTGCTTCTATCTTCCTTTCATCCCAGAGATGCTTTGAGGACAAGGCCACTGTGTTCCAGCAGGAACTGATAAGTTAAAATGCCTGTGAGCTGTCAGTCAAAGTGTCCATGGAGAGTGATGATAACTGGGTTTTAAACTGTTCTGAGGGACGTTCAGAATGGGTTTTTACTGAATCCACAGAACAGTGTTTTTTGGGGGGAATTCCTTGAAACGTTCTCTTGACGAGGACGTTCTCAAACCAGGAAAGGAAACCAGCTCTGTCTCGTCTGATAACTCCTCTGGTATATCTGATAACCCCTCTGGTATATCTGATAACCCCTCTGGTATATCTGATAACCCCTCTGGTATATCTGATAACTCCTCTGGTATATCTGATAACCCCTCTGGTATATCTGATAACCCCTCTGGTATATCTGATAACCCCTCTGGTATATCTGATAACCCCTCTGGTATATCTGATAACCCCTCTGGTATATCTGATAACCCCTCTGGTATATCTGATAACTCCTCTGGTATATCTGATAACTCCTCTGGTATATCTGATAACCCCTCTGGTATATCTGATAACCCCTCTGGTATATCTGATAACACACACAGTGACATTGTTGTGCTTCCAGACAGTGTCGATGGATGAAGATGTGAGGCTGTGTGGACACAACAGGGTGTGACTCATTCCTCCCTTTATTTGATGTCAGCTTGTCCTCTACAGTGAAGGACAAGTATGAAAGTGACTGTTCTGTGACAGAGTCTGTAGTGTCTCCTGATGTTGAATATCTCTGCTCTTTCAGTTCTGGAGCTGAAGTATGAGGAGTTCATAACAAAGATTTCTCTACACAGGCACAAGTTCACATTCAGTTAGAACAAAGAATAGCCAGTTATCATACATGAGGTAGAAAACAATTTCCCCACTGTGGGACAAATAAAGGATTATCTAAAACATGTTCCTGATTTGATTTATCCTTGGTTATTGGTTCCTCCTCTGCAGATTCCTTGACGAGACCCGGTGACATGAGTAGACATACTATTTCCCAAGAGAGACCTGATGTCTAATGACTTCCTCAGGCTATTGTCAACCTCAACCCTTCGTAAACAGATCGTCTCTTTCAGACACGAGATGACAGTACTGTTGTCAGACACTAGATGGCAGTACTGTTTTATGGTCTGAGTCATGCCACTACAAAGACATCACGTTTGACTGTAAACCCAGTTTATAACACGTATGTGATGAAAACAGATTGTTCCTTTACAATATTCTAAATAACCAGAATAAAAAGATGTGTAACGGTTAATGTGTTGCAGTATCAGCTAAGAAAACCCATTCAAGCCACTGAAACCACTTAGGAGAGAGGGAGAGGAGAGGAGAGGAGGGGGAAGGGGGAGAGGAAGAGGAGGAGCAGAGGAGAAGAGTGGGGGACTATGAAGAAACAGATGAAGACAAAAGAAGAGAGAGAGATGGAACTACAGAGAGAGATATATAGAGACAGCGAGAGGCATAGATAGAGAGACAGAGAGGGAGAGCGAGAGAGAGAGACAGAGAGGGAGAGAGAGAGAAAGGGAGAGAGAGAGAGAAAGAGAGAGAGAGGGAACGAGAGACAGAGAGGGAGAGAGAGAGCGAGAGTGAGAGAGAGAGTGAGAGAGAGAGAGAAAGAGAGAAAGAGGGAGAGGGGGGGAAGAGAGGCTTAAAGCCTAGAGAGACATCTTTTGCATAATCACATGTTACTTCTCATTTGGCTGTTCTTTGGCTTCGGCAGCTAAAGTACTGCATCTGTTTACAAGCATGGCAGTTTGCAGAGCAGCACAGAGCCACTCCTTATTCATGAGACCCTCTGAAGGGCTTCCAGCTGGAGTCATGTGGAGAGCATGGAGGAAGAGATGCTCTGCTTCTACTGTTAATCACAGAAGGTTTTAACATCCATGATGCTACCTAAACAAAACTATTGCCTCTTCAGGAGAGGTTCTATTTGGGATGAGACATCTGTTTGGTATCTGAGATGTCTGAGATATCTGAGCCTGCATTTGCTCTTTTTGGAGGCTTTGTAAAGGATGTGCCTTAATGTTGCCTTCAGCCTCTTCCTCCTCCTTTCACAGAGACAGAAAGAGAGAGAGAGGAGAGGGTGATGGAGAGAGATAATAATAGTGAGAAGAGATGGAGGGAAAAAGGGAGAGAGACAGAAATTCTGCCTGCTTGCCTGTCTGCTTGTCTGTCTGCTTGTCTGTCTGCCTGTCTGCCTGTCTGTCTGTCTGCCTGTCTGCCTGTCTGTCTGTCTGTCTGCCTGTCTGCCTGTCTGCCTGTCTGCCTGTCTGTCTGTCTGCCTGTCTGTCTGTCTGTCTGCCTGCTTGCCTGTCTGCCTGTCTGTCTGTCTGTCTGCCTGTCTGCCTGTCTGTCTGCCTGTCTGCCTGTCTGCCTTTCAAATGTAACTCAAACCCTGTGGCAATCTACTGTAGAATGTACATGTGCTGAATATATGTTAGTGTTATAATATCAGGGGGGGGGGGGGGGCATGTATTACACCCCTGGGCCTTCAGTGAGGTCCTACACAGTCCCACCGGAATAAATCCACCTCTTCATACCACTGGAGACGATTATACTTACTTTCAATGTATCCATTATCACAGTGGTCCCCAACCTGGTCCTCAGGCTCCACTGTCCTTCATGTTTTAGATGTTTCCCTGGTCCTCAGGCTCCACTGTCCTTCATGTTTTAGATGTTTCCCTGGTCCTCAGGCTCCACTGTCCTTCATGTTTTAGATGTTTCCCTGGTCCTCAGGCTCCACTGTCCTTCATGTTTTAGATGTTTCCCTGGTCCTCAGGGCCCCACTGTCCTGTATGTTTTAAATGTTTCCCTGCTCCAACACACCTGATTCTAATGAAAGGGTCGTTATCCAGCACATTTCACAGCTGTTTGTAAATACTAAAGGGAGAGAATAAGAGAAATAAACATATGAAATGCTGCTTATTCTGAATGACTGTCATTAAAATCCGTAAGAGTGCAGCTCAATAATAAGTAGCCGTGCTGTTTCAAACTAGATGATGCAGATTTCACTGCTCCCAGCTCTGTTGACAGAAGGAGGAAAATGATGATATACTAGGTAGGCTTTAATTCATTGGTTGTCCCAGATGAATAAAGATCAAATTATGGCTTTATGAGTTTTCCTGTCTGTCTTGACATTTTTATGAGCCCAGACTGGCTCTCCTGTGATTTATGTTTACAGCAAAGAGAAAACAAATGAGCAGCCTGAGATGTTATTGTAATGTTGCCTCTATGTGGAGCGTCAGCAGAAGGGCTGGAAGGATCAGTTCTGGGCCCCCAGGGGCCCCAGGGGTCCTCTAGGGCTACAGGAACACCTCTCCACACAGGCTAGAGCTCCTGACAGACAGGGGAGAGGGAGGTTCACAAGAGGGTCAGCAGGTAAATAAAATCATTTGACTCCTGAATCTGCTCCTCTCTCGGTGTTTTAAGTGTGAGTGTCTTTAGAGACGCTGGCAGCAGGAGCCACTTGGTGGCAGTCAAGCTCCAGGTTTGTGTCCTGGCAGGTGAGGAGAAGAAGCCAAGCCTCTCCGATTCATCACCTGACATCACACAGGGAGAAGAAGACACCATCCATAATGCATCAGTCACATCCTTAGTACACTCTGCAGAGGAAACACACTGTAAAGATGCCTATTTGCAGGGTGTGATGATACTAATAATGACACAGATGAGGATGCCAACAGGGGCCTCAAAAACTGTCTTTTGACGGTGTGAAGAGAAGAAGTCATTCTGGATGCCTGCTTGTCTGACTTCATGAATACACACATTAGTAACCCTATTATATTCTTCTCCCTGCCGTTAACATTGCTCTTCCTCAACACACCCCAATTATCACGCTCACACGGAACTCTGAATCTCTGGTTTGTCTTAACAAACAATGAGTATTTAGATTCCATTACATTTATTATCTTTATCTTATTGAAGTTCCATATATGTCCCTTTGCTCTATCCTGCCACAGTAAATTCTGTGTTTATGTAACTTGCATGGTGAATAAAACGAATTCAAATTTTCTCACAGATTATGTTCAGTACAGTTTGTCCACCTCTCTCTTTCTCTCTTTTTCTCTTTCTCTCTATTTCTATTTCTCTATTTCCATTTCTCCACTCGCTCTCTCTTTCTGTCTCTCGTTCTTGCTCTCTGTTGCTTTTCACTAACTTCATAACAGAAGTGGCTTTGCCCTCATTTCAGAGAAGGGAGGAGCTTATCTTACATTAGGGCTTAGAGGGAATATGGACAGGAAGTGTTTAGCATATTTCCCTCCTCTGTTCCTGTCTTTCTGTGAGCTGATTGTAGCTGCTGTGCTAATCTGCTCTTTACCTGAAAGGGTCAAAGCTGTCAGCCTGGACATCATGAAGGTACATGAAGGTACATGAAGGTACATGAAGGTACATGAAGGTACATGAAGGTACATGAAGGTACATCATGAAGGTTCTGCCCCCTCTGTCCTGCCCCCTCTGTCCTGCCCCCTCTGTCCTGCCCCCTCTATCCTGCCCTCTCTGTCCTGCCCCCTCTGTCCTGCCCCCTCTGTCCTGCCCCCTCTGTCCTGCCCCCTCTGTCCTGCCCCCTCTGTCCTGCCCCCTCTGTCCTGCCCCCTCTGTCCCTCTGTTCTGCCCCTCCTGCTGATCCAGTTCATGTCAACATCTGCTGCTGAGCGAGACCCCATGTCTCCTCGTTAGCTCTCCCAGGAAGAGTGGCTGATTCTGGGGGTGACTGTTGCAGAGCCATCCCCTTGTCCCCCCCTGTCCCCCGTCCCTGTTTCTCCATCACCTTAATTTATCACAGAGAAGGAGGTTCTAGTGTGTGGTTCAGATGTGTGTGTGTGTTTCTGGAATGTGTGTGTGTGTGTTTCTGGAGTGTGTGTGACACCAAAGCAGGGAGCAGAGAGGAGGAAAGGCTGAGGAGGATCCAAATGACAGACAGGAAAGATTTCTGTCTCTCTGGATCATTGACTGGCTCCATCCCCCCTGGAGAGTCTCTGAAGGTCAGTGTGACCCCCCCTCTTCTCCTCCCCCCTCCTCCCCCTTTTCTCCTCCCCCCTCCTCCCCCTTTTCTCCTCCCCCCTCTTCCCCCTTTTCTCCTCCCCCCTCCTCTCCTCTCCTCTCCCTCCCCTCCTCTCCTCTCTTCTCCTCCCCCCTCCTCTCCTCTCCCCTCCTCTCCTCTCCTCCCCTCTCCTCTCCCTGGTGAAGGTTCTACTCTGCAGGAGCCATGCTCAGGTTGTGGCTGCAGAAGAGATTTTTCCCACCTCACATTGATGTAGGGCTGCTAACGCTCTGCTGTAGAAAGCAAGCTAATGCAGACTGCATCCCTAACACAGCTGTCATTTCATGATATTTCAGCAATTTACCTCAGCAACAGTCCAAGTCAGGAAAGAGAATCATAAAGATGTGCAAACACAAGCATTACTAATGTTATGTTCAGATAAGGACTGAAGAGACCAGTGTGCCGGCTGAATTGATGGGACAGAAGGAAATGAAGGGTGATTTTCTCCCTCTTTCATCCCAAATCTGTGAATCATAAGAATACTGAACAGGCATAAAACAAGCATGTTAATGTGTCAGTGGGGCCACAAGCACTTCCAAATCATAGGCAGAGAACCATGCTGGGATGATTTCAGTAGCTCACTGAAACTGGGCTGTTGATATTGGCTGGCAAAACTAAACGATGTGCAAGAGTGCATCCATTTGAAACATTCAGTTTGAATATATTATAGAGAAACTGATTTGTGTGTGGGAGATCTTTGTTTCATGGGCAATATTCCGCTGTATGATCCTGTTTGAAAGGGTTCCATGACAGATCTGCAGTTCTCTTTGACAGTTCAGAGAGAACAGTTCATTTACAGATGGATGTTCTGATCCAGGACTGGGCTGGACTGGACTGGGCTGGACTAGGCTGGACTGGACTGGACTGGGCTGAACTGGGCTGGACTGGACTGGGCTGGACTAGGCTGGACTGGACTGGACTGGGCTGAACTGGGCTGGACTGGACTAGGCTGGACTAGGCTGAACTGGGCTGGACTGGGCTGGGCTGGACTAGGCTGGACTAGGCTGGACTGGGCTGGACTGGGCTGAACTGGACTGGGCTGAACTGGGCTGGACTGAACTGGACTGAGGCAAGAACAATCAAGGTCGACTCCATTCTACACTTTCAGTGACTTTGTGACCCTGTGACCTTGTGTGCTGTTGACTGAGAGACAGAACATTTAGAGGTAACAGCAGACAGTAATGATAAAACAGACAGTTATGTTGACATCTCAATAAATGCTGCATCAAATCCGTCTGTTTCTAGTCCTGTGTTACAACACAGTTCCCTCTAAGTATCTCAAGCTGTTTGGATTTGAGTTGCGTCATGGCAGAACATCCAGAAACAATAAGACCTCAATATTTTGCGTCATTTAATTTAGGCCAGCATTTGAATTGCAATTGAGCTAACTCACAGTTCAGTTAATTCAAATCTCACTTCATAATACGTATAAACATAGAACCATAATTACATTAGGCAGGAAAATGTGACAATTAACAAACCGGAACCCTGTTATAAAAATGTGTGTTTATGCAGAGAGCCAGTGTGAGGCAGGTTCTATCTGCAGGGTGCAGAAAAGATAGAGGAGATC
Source organism: Protosalanx chinensis (assembly GCA_030340685.1). Taxonomy (NCBI): domain Eukaryota; kingdom Metazoa; phylum Chordata; class Actinopteri; order Osmeriformes; family Salangidae; genus Protosalanx; species Protosalanx chinensis. Next base: position 14,113,949 of record CM059330.1, on the reverse strand, counting down.
TCTCGGTTCCACCTGGAGAACCTTACTGCAGTGTCTCTGAGGAGAGGTGGAGTCTAGGGAATGTGCCCACACCTCAGTTCCTCTCTCTTCTGCCCGGCGTCCCCTGTCACTCACACGCCCTCACATGAGGCCCCTCTGCACACCGCCCCTCTGCACACCGCCCCTCTGCACACCGCCCCTCTGCCTCTTCAATATTTCAGCCACGCTTTATTTATTCATCTTCCTCTAGACTCTCATAGCTGCTCTGATTAACTGATGGATCCTGAAACTGAAGGTATCAAATACAAAAATCACTGCAATGAATGGATGTCACTGTCATGAATCAAAATAAAGATTTGCAAGAATGTCTCGCAATACATTTAGCGGAAATGAAATGTCGAAACGAAGTCTCAGCTTCAACCGTGCAGGTAAAGTAACCTTGAGAAGGGTTCCTCAAAGCGTTCCTCAAAATGACCAAAAAGTTCTGGATGGCTTCAAGGAAGTCACAAGCTCAAGTTCACATTAGCGCTTATGACTCTGAATTCCTGCTCATTCACAAGAAGAGATGTGAGCAAGAAGCCAAATAGTTGGTTTTATTCCAGGGAGCACAGAGATAACTAGCATATAGATTACTTCATTTTCCCTCTCCAGGATGTGTGCTGTCCTGTGGAGCTGATAGCCAGTGTGGAGCAGAAGAGCAGGAGTTGTGTGGTGCTGTGTGAGGCTGTGTGAGGCTGTGTGGTGCTGTGTGAGGCTGTGTGAGACTGTGTGGTGCTGTGTGAGGCTGTGTGAGACTGTGTGGTGCTGTGTGTTGCTGTGTGAGGCTGTGTGAGGCTGTGTGAGGCTGTGTGAGGCTGTGTGGGGCTGTAAGAGGCTGTGTGGGGCTGTGTGAGGCTGTGTGAGGCTGTGTGATGCTGTGTGAGGCTGTGTGAGGCTGTGTGAGGCTGTGTGAGGCTGTGTGAGGCTGTGCGAGGCTGTGTGGGGTCGTGTGAGGCTGTGTAAGGCTGTGTGGTGCTGTGTGAGGCTGTGTGGTGCTGTGTGAGGCTGTGTGAGGCTGTGTGGGACTGTGTGAGGCTGTGTGAGGCTTTGTGGGGCTGTATGAGGCTGTGTGAGGCTATGTGGGGCTGTGTGAGGCTGTGTGAGGCTTTGTGGGGCTGTATGAGGCTGTGTGAGGGTGTGTGGGGCTGTGTGAGGCTGTGTGATGCTGTGTGAGGCTGTATGAGGCTGTGTGAGGCTGTGTGAGGCTGTGTGAGGCTGTGTGAGGCTGTGTGAGGCTGTGCGAGGCTGTGTGGGGTCGTGTGAGGCTGTGTAAGGCTGTGTGGTGCTGTGTGAGGCAGTGTGGTGCTGTGTGAGGCTGTGTGAGGCTGTGTGGGGCTGTGGGAGGCTGTGGGAGGCTGTGTGGTGCTGTGTGAGGCTGTGTGAGGCTGTGTGAGGCTGTGTGAGGCTGTGTGAGGATGTGTGAGGCTGTATGAGGCTGTGTGGTGCTGTGTGAGGCTGTGTGGTGCTGTGTGGGGCTGTGTGAGGATGTGTGAGGCTGTGTGAGGCTGTATGAGGCTGTGTGAGGCTGTGTGAGGCTGTGTGAGGCTGTGTGAGGCTGTGTGAGGATGTGTGAGGCTGTGTGAGGCTGTATGAGGCTGTGTGAGGCTGTGTGAGGCTGTGTGAGGCTGTGTGAGGCTGTGTGAGGCTTTCCCCTGGTTGTTAATGAGGGCTGAGAGAACACACAAGCTCATTAAGTGTCTTAAGGCACCAAGAAGTTCCCCAACCACCCAAGGACATCACTGCTCTGAGTTCACTTTGTAGAAAAGCTCCGATTGCAAAACAATTAAATCTAAACTAATGAGTACCAACAGTACAGAATACAGTCTAACTGACAAGCAGACTTCCTTTATTGTCCAAGTGTGTTTATGGGTAAATTATTAAATAAGTGATTTTATTTCTGACCATATTTTTTGGGGGAAAAGAAAATAGTGAAGAAAACTTTTGTCTGTATTACTTCTTGTGACTATTAAACAGTTTTTCTTTGTCTCCACTAAGCTGCACTTCTAGTAGAGAGGCACCTTTCTGCTGCTAATCAAACCGCAGCGATAGTTTGAGTCTCATTAAAACTTCCTGTGTAGTCGTGGTCCAGGTGGATGAATGGGAAGAGTGGGTGAAAAGCTTCAGAAGGAGATTGTTCAGTTCCAGACAGAAAAGAAAGAAAATGGATCTGGAAACGTATTAAAGTGTCGTCCACCTCAGAAGAAGGCGTGCTGGTTTAAACCTCTTAAATGACTGCTTGGTTTTAATCTGGGAGACTTCAGATACGACTGCTGCTCACCTTCATTTGTCTTCAGTCCAAGTTCCATGTAAAATATTCAAATTCTGAACCAAGAAAGATGAGTGACTAAGTTTTTAAACCAAGTCTTGATCCTTTATGCCAGCTGGAAACCAAGGAGGGAAAAGGAGCTGTGACTGTACATAGTTTATTTATTTGGGGATGATTTAATGTGAGGCAATGCATTTACAATCTTGTATTCATTTCAATATTGAATCAAAAACCAGGTGAATAACCTATTGGACATTTTACTCCAAATGTCAACATGCTGACGTACTCTATCACTGCTGCAGCTCAGGGACATGCACAGTAACACCAGAAGAATCCTGGGCACTCATCCTTTCCAATCCCACTCAGAACTAATGAAAAGTCTTTTTAAATTATGAATGCAGATTTCTTCTTCTTCTGGGCCTATTATCAAGATCTAAGGCAGGATTTCATTTAATTTAGACAGATTAGATAAATCCAGACATCTGCGTCTGTGTAAAAGACACACAAATGGAGGGTTAAGGTGATTAGAAATGATCATCTTTCATGGCAGAGCTCGGATGGTGTCCCAGTGAAAGGGTACATCACAGTTCTTTCATACGAATAAGATTCATCTGCTGCTGGAGTCCAGAGCTGTGTGCCCTGTGGTCCAAATGTTAAGTCCTCTGGGTATCAAACTGTGGGGAGAGTCTAAATGTTCAGGAGTACTAAAGAATGGAGCTGCTTTAAGGCAGGCTGTGATGCTTTCATCCACCATCATCCACCATCATCCACCATCATCCACCATCATCCACCATCATCCACCATCATCCACCATCATCCACCATCATCCCCCTGTAAAAGGTCAAGACACTCAACATTATGAGGAGTCAAATATCCACTTATCTTCTGAAAACCCACAAACTAGGTAATCTTCTTATTGAACACCAGTAGCAGACTCTCATTATAAGTACAGCTTCATTATAACCACTGCTTCATTATAACCACTGCTTCATTATAACCACTGCTTCACTATAACCACTGCTTCATTATAACCACTGCTTCATTATAACCACTGCTTCACTATAACCACTGCTTCATTATAACCACTGCCTCATTATAACCACTGCTTCATTATAACCACTGCTTCACTATAACCACTGCTTCACTATAACCACTGCTTCATTATAACCACTGCTTCATTATAAACGCTGCTTCATTATAACCACTGCTTCATTATAATTACTGCTTCATTATAACCCACCTAACCCTGAACACCAGTCACCTGACTCCCCTAACCCTGAACACCAGTCACCTGACTCCCCTAACCCTGAACACCAGTCACCTGACTCCCCTAACCCTGAACACCAGTCACCTGACTCCCCTAACCCTGAACACCAGTCACCTGACTCCCCTAACCCTGAACACCAGTCACCTGACTCCCCTAACCCTGAACACCAGTCACCTGACTCCCCTAACCCTGAACACCAGTCACCTGACTCCCCTAACCCTGAACACCAGTCACCTGACTCCCCTAACCCTGAACACCAGTCACCTGACTCCCCTAACCCTGAACACTCTCTCTCAGGTCCAGCAGGGTTTGATCTCCACACCCTTCCGCACACCAACCGTGCCACTTGACACCACACTCACCCAAACAGAAAAATGAGGGGAAGCTTTGTGAAAAGACTTCCTCCTCCTCCTGCTTGCTCTATTGTTGTCTGCATTTGGCTTATCTTAAATTGCCTTCCTGTGATCACAGTCAGTGTTAAACTCCCACGACAAACTGCTGAGGGCAGCTAGTCTCATGAGGCAGGAGAGAGAGAGGCAGAGAGACTCAGGAACACCAAGACTGAGAGAGTGAAAGCTTCCATTAACGTGTCAAGTAAACAGTGGAATCTGGCCCAGATCCAGATTAAAGACGGTTCTCTGCTGCTCTCTGTCACGTTGCCTGCAGACTGGATATCACACAAGTTTTTAAAGAGCTAAAATACAAAAAGCAAAGTAAAATGATGCGAACTGAAAATATATCAATTCTCGGAATGTTCAGAATATGAACAACAAATAAAACTGCTATCAATTTACGAATAATTCATCAGGACACACTCCAAAAAATGATTAAGGAAATGCAAAAACATATTCTTTGTTGTCCATGTAATTTAAATCATATTTTTTCCAGTGTTCATACATGTTTATCCTCCTTTATAGTAGTCTGTAAACTTTAATTGCTGCCTCAGACAACCTTGCTACACCTCTCGGTCTCCTTCTCTTCCCTGTCTCTATTAAATCCTAATGTGTTTGACAGCTTTATTCTCCCCACTGTGGATAAAATCATTATTGTCATATTTTTCTGACCCAGCTGTCAGAAGCTGCACCTTGCTCAGTTATTTGTGACGGTCCTTAAGCTGTCGCTTTGGGGATTGATGGCTGCTGGACTCTAGCCTGGTCTCACGTCTCCTGGAGCAGATGGGGATATCACAGGAGCCTGGGGCCTCCATGCTACAGAGAACACACAGGGGCCCCGCTCTGTTGCAGAGAACACACAGGGGCCCCACTCTGCTGCAGAGAACACACAGGGGCCCCGCTCTGCTACAGAGAACACACAGGGGCCCCGCTCTGCTACAGAGAACACACAGGGGCCCCGCTCTGCTACAGAGAACACACAGGGGCCCCGCTCTGCTAAAGAGAACACACAGGGGCCCCGCTCTGCTAAAGAGAACACACAGGGGCCCCGCTCTGCTACAGAGAACACACAGGGGCCTCGCTCTGCTACAGAGAACACACAGGGGCCTGGGGCCTCCATGCTGCTGACAATGCAACAACACTGCAGAGTCTAAAGGACACGAGGACTTCCTGTGTAATCAATATAACTAGACATTGGATAATAGTTATTATGTTTTCATGTGTGCTTGATATTGATGACAGTTGATTGTGTGTGTGTGTGTGTGTGTGTGTGTCAGGGTAAATGTCCAGGATCAGGACAGAATACCAGGTAAAAGACCCCTGAGATGAAGATGGAGAGAACAGTGTCCCTGAAGTCTTTACCCTGAGAGAGGTCACTGGGTTCAGGAGCTGTGTATTTCTTTCTCTGTGACTGTTTCAACACCATTACTGTCTAACTGTCACAATCAAGGTTTACCTTCCTGTACCCTATAAAAGAATATTATTAAGCATAAAGGAATTATTAATTTGATTCTACCATAGACTGTATTTAAAAATTACATTAACATTCTTCCTGTAAAACAGTGAACGGATTTCATCTCTGCCTGGAGTCACATTGAATCCTTTTATTAACAAACACTGAAAAACAAGGTCACAGGATTTCACTAAATAGCAAATTAGCATAAGACAATTTAGTCAAACATGGGGCTAATTTTGTTTGTTTTAAGATAACCATGGCAACCTTCATGTACAATAACGAGCGACATGCATGTGTCGGCCTCTCTGCTGAGCACTATACAGTCTAGATGGGTGTTAAAGTCTTTAACATTGGAAATGAACTCCTGCTGTATAAAAGCAGATTCTTTGATATATTGCTAACATAACTGTGAATTCAAAATGAGTCTCTCAGATTCTAGCTTGAAGCTGTTCCAGGATCTGCTGCTCTGTGGAAATGACAGGAAATGAAAGGCACTTCTGTGTTAATCCTTCCTCTGTCATCAGCTGTCAGTCGTACATTTTACAGTCACACTTCCACGTTATTAAGAACCCTTTGGCTTGTGAGAACAGGAAGTTTAGAAAGTAAAAGGATTCATGTGTGGTTTTTAATGTGTCGTTTGTAACTGTTTTCTGTGCTGCGTTCCGGGGGGCCTCATCATCCCTGAGTCTGAGCTACAGCACTAGATGATGTCACCTCCTCTCCCTCTCATCAAGTCAGTCACAACAACGTCCTAAATACTGTACAGAAATGTGTGTTCACTTCAGTGATTTTACCCCCTTCATGTTAGTCATGTTCGCAGGCCCAGAGTGGAGCACCGTTTGGAAACATCCTTGATCCTTGTGTGTGTTGGAACAGTCCCTGGTGTCTCAGGGTCTCAAGGTAGCAGGACTGAAGCTTGCCTGCCAGCTCTAAGTAGCGTAAAGGCCTAACAGAAGCAGGATGTGTTCCTGTACAGTCCAGGGAGAACATGAGCGTACAGCTCTCTCACAGACAGGCTCATCCCTGGTTGGTTCATCTGATTTCCTTGATCTGTCGTCTGTTAATGAGTCTGTGTCTGTTGGCAGACTTGACACTTAGCTGCATGCAGCTGACAACACTAATTAACATACAGTACATGTCTGTTCTGCTCGACCAGCAGTAATGTGATGGAAACACAAAGTCCCTAAACGGCTCCTCGATCTACAGGGATCGTCTCTCCACGCGGTCCAGAACTCTGACTCAGGTGCAGCTCTTCACCTGGATGCTCTTTAAAACACTCTCCTAGTTCATCACGCATGCATGGGGATGGAAAACATTTAGGATCGTGTTTGTCATGGAAACAGATGATTAGTAGAGGTGTTCATGAGGAGTGCTGCTGGTAAGGATTCAAATAAATAAAACACTTTGCATCACCCTGTCCTCCCCCTCCTCCAACGAAGAGCAAGTCAATACTAAGTAGAAGTAACTCTGCAGTAGAAGTAACTCTCCAGGAGCAGTAACTCTCCAGTAGAAGTAACTCTCCAGTAGCAGTAACTCTGCAGTAGCAGTAACTCTCCAGTAGAAGTAACTCTCCAGTAGAAGTAACTCTCCAGTAGAAGTAACTCTCCAGTAGAAGTAATTCTCCAGTAGAAGTAACTCTAGCAGTAACTCTGCAGTAGCAGTAACTCTGCAGTAGCAGTAACTCTCCAGTAGAAGTAACTCTGCAGTAGCAGTAACTCTGCAGTAGCAGTAACTCTCCAGTAGCAGTAACTCTCCAGTAGCAGTAACTCTGCAGTAGCAGTAACTCTCCAGTAGAAGTAACTCTCCAGTAGCAGTAACTCTCCAGTAGAAGTAACTCTCCAGTAGCAGTAACTCTCCAGTAGCAGTAACTCTGCAGTAGCAGTAACTCTCCAGTAGCAGTAACTCTGCAGTAGCAGTAACTCTCCAGTAGAAGTAACTCTCCAGTAGCAGTAACTCTCCAGTAGCAGTAACTCTGCAGTAGCAGTAACTCTCCAGTAGAAGTAACTCTCCAGTAGCAGTAACTCTCCAGTAGCAGTAACTCTCCAGTAGAAGTAACTCTCCAGTAGCAGTAACTCTCCAGTAGCAGTAACTCTGCAGTAGCAGTAACTCTCCAGTAGCAGTAACTCTGCAGTAGCAGTAACTCTCCAGTAGCAGTAACTCTGCAGTAGCAGTAACTCTCCAGTAGAAGTAACTCTCCAGTCATCATCAACCCCATCAAATCAGAATCCTTCCATATGTTCTTCTTCTCTAACCCTGACCCTGCTCTGCATGTCTCACCGCCATCTCCTGACATCTTTTGCTCCTTTGTTTAATTTCTTCTGTAAGCACATTATGATTAATTGGACCCTTCTTTCAACTTTCTGAGCTTCTTTCTGTCTTCCTCCCTCTTTCTCTCTCTCTCTCTAAGGGATCCTCTCATCATCTTTTCATTAAAGGTACCTCTGCTCTTATGCATTATTCAACCTAAGAGTCTCTGAACAGCTCTTGTCCTTTATTAGATTGTCGCCAGAGTGCATTCCACAAACTCATTAAAAAACTATTATGACCAGATGATTTCCCAGATAAAGTCAGTAGCTCTGAGCCTGGCAGGCTGTCTGTTCTGGGCTCCTATAGGCTGAGAGGCCGCGGAGGTTAACCTGGGGGAGAAACAGAGTCTCTTGTTTTAAGCGTCCTTGTAGGAGTGTCCTCTGTTGGTCCCCCTGGATGTCAGGTTACTGACTGTGTGTTTACCAGGCCTTGTAGGGATAGCTGTGTTCCTGTGTGTATTGGACTAGGTGTGTGTGTGTGTGTGTTTGAGTAGGTACGTGCCTTTGTGTGTGTGTGAATCCCTGAGAATGTGCAAGTGAATGCATTTGTGTGTGTGTGTGTGGGAGAGCGAGCTTGTGTGTGTGAATGGAGCCCCCTTGAGCCCCCCTGAGCCCCCCCCCCCCCCCCCCCCCCCCCCCCCATGAAACCCAGCTGTGCTTCTCTCCCAGCGACATCATCGCCACCAGGAATCTCTTTCTGCAGAATGGGAAAGCAATAAGACAGGCGCACAAATACATCAAAGGTTCATTCTCCTCTGCTCACCATTATTCATGTGTGGCACCTAGCGAATGTCACACCTGAGGTATGGGACCCCACCTCTAAAGATATATGGCCAGTATTTCATATTTGAAGTTATTTACCTCGTCGTTTGTTTTCATTTTACTGATGTCGGTCATTTGACAGTTTGAAGTAGTTTCAAATATCTCCAGAACAAACATCCATATGTTATTTCGACAGGGACTTTTCAGCTCTCAGCGACATGAAGCCCAACATGTTAGCCTCTTCAACATGTTAGCCTCTTCAACATGTTAGCCTCTTCAACATGTTAGCCTCTTCAACATGTTAGCCTCTTCAACATGTTAGCCTCTTCAACATGTTAGCCTCTTCAACATGTTAGCCTCTTCAACATGTTAGCCTCTTCAACATGTTAGCCTCTTCAACATGTTAGCCTCTTCAACATGTTAGCCTCTTCAACATGTTAGCCTCTTCAACATGTTAGCCTCTTCAACATGTTAGCCTCTTCAACATGTTAGCCTCTTCAACATGAACATGGCTTATTTCTGTCTATATGAACATGTTTCACACTGAATATTTACTTATTGACAAGATGTATTTCCTCCAGTAATGTGGCGGGAACATTTCTTTAAATCCTTACCGTAGACCTATAGCCCATTTACTGTGTTTCTACATTGAAATAAAGTGGATTACTTTATTACTTTAATCTGAGACGCGGTACTATGCAGAACACAATAATGTACACCTTTTGTGAAGCATTTGAGAGGCTTTGCTTACAACTTAAAAATTATGTTCACTGCATCAAATGAAATAAACGCAAAGTCAATTAAGCGTTAAAGAATCTCCCAGTTCCCTGACTAAAGACAACAAACCTGGACGGCCTTCAGGGTTTTATATCCACCATCTGGACTGGAGTCCAGCTCTCAAACAGATATTCCCTCCAGATAGATCATATTAAAGTTTAATTAATGTGCAAACTTTTAAGGCCTGGCTCCTGGAAAACAGTGTCCTGGGCTGGGTGGCCTGGCTGATGACTACCCCTCCCCAGGAATGTGACAAAGATGCTGAAGTAGGAAGTTAATGAACTCCCACTGGTGTGTGGATGGAGCCACAGACAGCAGCTGGTGTGATGTTCAGGGATAAGGAGACAGCAGACCGAATGAAACACCTTGCTGTGTCGTAACATGCTGTGGTTCATTTCTGCTAATGCATCCAAGCAACCAGCCGTGCTTTAGAACACATTGTTACTTTAATAATTAATCTGGAGTTGATTCTAATGCTGTCAACACATGGGAGAGTGGGAGTGTGTTGACCGGGATAGTAATCAGTTGATACTCATCCAGAAAGATTCACAGGCTTTAATACGAAGAGAATTCACACGTTGAAGAGGAGACTATATTTAAAAAAGTAGCTTTTCACTTGAATACTTAGATCTACAGTAAATTATGCTGTGTAGCTAATTCACTAAAGACTTTATATTTAACTTCATATTTAAACTAATCATGTACTTCAATTCCAAAAACAGCTTTCACAAAACCGTTAGCATGGCATTCTGCTTTCAACCTCCACTCCCCTACTGGGACAGTTCACAGCTGGGGTTCAGTTAAGGATCTTTTGGTGAAAAGCCAAATAACTTCCCTGTATAGGAATGGCACAGGAGGCTATACATGGTCTGTTAATGAGCCCCACACACACACGCACAAACACACACATGCACACACACACAAGCACACACACACATGCATACACACACGCACACACACACACACACATGCATACACACACTAATTCTTTGTGAATCGAGGTAGAACAACCATCCTCTGAAAGACCCTGATGACTTCAAACAGCCTCAGAAGTTTGTATGTGTGTGTGTGTGTGTGTGTGTGTAAGTGTGTGTGAGAGTAGGAGGACAGTAGTAGAAAAAGCACGCGTGTCCCCAGAGAACATGTTAATGCTAGCAGACATGCCTGCAACATGAAGAGAGACTCTGCTTACATGACAGACCCACACTGAAGGGATCTCTGTCCTGTATTATCCAGCTGATTGGCTCACAATCTCCTGAAATCAGCAGATCTGACAAATCAAATGTTCCCTAGCCAGAACACATGGTGCAGTTTATTCAGATCTGCACATTGACAACAGAACATGTTTAGGTTCCTGTCAGGATTAATGTTCAAGAAAACAAACAGGTAATGAAAGCAAAGCACCCTGGGTAAGGGGGGGATTCACTGTAATAAGGTTCCACATGTATTCTCCTCAGCCGATCCTCATGAGGATGTGGCAGAATCAATAAAGAAAGTGGAAGGAAACATCTTCCTGTCTGCCTTTAATCTGAGGACAGGGCGGCTCTGAGGCAGCGGCCAACTGCTGTTCCTATAGCCTTGTTAGGAACCAATTAGAAAAAATGGGATTCAGAGATTAAAGATATTGGAGTCAAAGTCAAATTCTTCATTTGTGATGAAGCCAGGTGAGCGGATGTTTAGAGGTTGAAGATGCGTCACAGCAGGAGGGGAAACACATCAATATAACATGGATTCAACTGCTGAGGACGGCTGCTCCAGTTAGTCAAACAGAACCACACAGGATGATAATGCTGTTGTTCTGTTAGGATGATAATGTTGTGTGAGGATGATAATGCTGTTCTGTGAGGATGATAATGTTGTTTGAGGATGATAATGCTGTTCTGTGAGGATGATAATGCTGTTCTGTGAGGATGATAATGTTGTGTGAGGATGATAATGTTGTGTGAGGATGATAATGTTGTGTGAGGATGATAATGCTGTTCTGTGAGGATGATAATGCTGTTCTGTGAGGATGATAATGTTCTGTGAGGATGATAATGTTGTTCTGTGAGGATGATAATGTTGTGTGAGGATGATAATGTTGTGTGAGGATGATAATGTTGTGTGAGGATGATAATGTTGTGTGAGGATGATAATGCTGTTCTGTGAGGATGATAATGCTGTTCTGTGAGGATGATAATGTTCTGTGAGGATGATAATGTTGTTCTGTGAGGATGATAATGTTGTGTGAGGATGATAATGTTGTGTGAGGATGATAATGTTGTGTGAGGATGATAATGCTGTTCTGTGAGGATGATAATGCTGTCAGGAGGCCTGTATCTGCTGATGGAACTGATGACAGGAGTCAGATGTGACATCTCCTTTGAAGTTTCTTGTTTTTTAACAGCGAGAGAATAACAACTCACAGATCCCTCCAGTAAATCACAACCTTCTCTCAGGTCTACAGGGGATTTCTCAGAATTACATCATGTTGCTGTTAGTATTGTCTTTTTACTTTTGTCTTCATTGAGAAAATGATTCCCCGTCACCCTGCTGCTTTCATGTTCTCAGCGTCAGTCGTTCATCTGTTCAGAAACTTCTCAAGTTTTTATCCATCCAGCACAATTCCTACTTCTTCTTTAAAAAAACTAGAAGAATGCAAATGAGCCAAATCTTTTTCCCACCTCTCATGATGAACTCTTCAACTGTTTCTCACAACACCGATTTGACTCTGCAAAGAACCTCCACAGCCAATAGCAGCTTGTGGATTTGCATAACCAGGTTTGCCCTCTCACACACGGTTGGGCATGCAGATAAGCCCAGACTGTACAGTAGACCTGCAGGCACTCAAAGGCCTATCAGCCAGGCAGTGAATGTGATGACGCCTCCCCCTCCCACACAGAGACAGAGCTAAGCTCCTGAGCTGGCCACAGATACAACACAGATTTATTGGCACTCCAAAGACGTAAGAATATGACCTAAACTGCTGACTGTGGCACGACTGTGGGATTATTGATCTCCTGTAGACTAGAGAACAAAACAGGGAGGGGGAAGCTGTGAACAGTGTGTGTGTGTAGGTGTGTGTATGTGTTTGTGTGTATGTGTGTGTATTTGTGTACGTGTATGTGTGTGTGTGTGTGTGTGTGAATGTGTGTGTGTGTGTGTATACGCAAAGCCAACCGTCCTGGGAGGAAACGATATGAAGAGACCTCGTCCCTCTCAGCCGCTCTGAAGGGACCAGACTCAGGATCATCTCATGTCCTGTTACAGGATTCCTGATGAACGCTTTAGTCTTACGCTTTGTCTTTTTTTATTAATGTGTTTGCATGATGTTAGGTCCAGTTAGAAGCATAACACTGTTGTAGTATGTAGTAATGAGTCTTTGTAAACATGAAAATCTGTACTTCTACTTCAGTGTGTGAGCTTCTCTGATCAAGTCTCCCTCCAATCCAGAAGGATTCTAGTCACATGGCCCTCAACATGATGTTTACAATGAAGGTCATTCCACCTAAAAGGAAGATTGACAGGTCCCTGAACATATTTTCATGCCTCTTTTTCTCCTCCTCTGCTTTCCTCTCCTCTCCCTTCGATCCCTCTGCCAGTTCTGGTGTCAGGCTGTGGCAGTACGGACCTCACAACACGATAGAGGAATGATGATTACTGATGATCTGAAGTCTGGAAGTGTTTCACTGCAGGGGGAAGGAGGATGGGAGCTTCTGGTGATGCTTATTCCTCTTTCTCTCCTCTTCATCTCTCTCTCCTCTTCCTCTCTCCTCTTCTTTTCTCCTCTTCCTGTCCACTTTCTCTCTCCTCTTTCTTGCTATTCTCTTTTCCCCTCTTCTTTCTTCTCTCTCCTCTTTCTCTCTCTCTCCTCTTCATCTCTCTCTCCTCTTCCTCTCTCCTCCTCCTCTCTCTCCTCTTCATCTCTCTCCTCTTCATCTCTCTCTCCTCTTCCTCTCTCTCTCCTCTTCATCTCTCTCCTCTTCATCTCTCTCTCCTCTTCATCTCTCTCCTCTTCATCTCTCTCTCCTCTTTCTCTCTCCTCTTCATCTCTCTCTCCTCTTCATCTCTCTCTCCTCTTCATCTCTCTCTCCTCTTCCTCTCTCTCTCCTCTTTCTCTCTCCTCTTCATCTCTCTCTCCTCTTCCTCTCTCTCTCCTCTTCCTCTCTCTCTCCTCTTCATCTCTCTCTCCTCTTCATCTCTCTCCTCTTCATCTCTCTCTCCTCTTTCTCTCTCCTCTTCATCTCTCTCTCCTCTTCATCTCTCTCTCCTCTTCATCTCTCTCTCCTCTTCATCTCTCTCTCCTCTTTCTCTCTCCTCTTCATCTCTCTCTCCTCTTTCTCTCTCTCTCCTCTTCCTCTCTCTCTCCTCTTCCTCTCTCTCTCCTCTTCCTCTCTCTCTCCTCTTCCTCTCTCTCTCCTCTTCCTCTCTCTCTCCTCTTCCTCTCTCTCTCCTCTTCATCTCTCTCCTCTTCATCTCTCTCTCCTCTTCATCTCTCTCCTCTTCATCTCTCTCTCCTCTTTCTCTCTCCTCTTCATCTCTCTCTCCTCTTCATCTCTCTCTCCTCTTCATCTCTCTCTCCTCTTCCTCTCTCTCTCCTCTTTCTCTCTCCTCTTCATCTCTCTCTCCTCTTCCTCTCTCTCCTCTTCCTCTCTCTCTCCTCTTCATCTCTCTCTCCTCTTCATCTCTCTCCTCTTCATCTCTCTCTCCTCTTTCTCTCTCCTCTTCATCTCTCTCTCCTCTTCATCTCTCTCTCCTCTTCATCTCTCTCTCCTCTTCCTCTCTCTCTCCTCTTCCTCTCTCTCCTCTTCATCTCTCTCTCCTCTTCCTCTCTCTCTCCTCTTCCTCTCTCTCTCCTCTTCCTCTCTCCTCTTCCTTTCTCTTGCTATTCTCTTTTCCCCTCTCTCCTTTCTTCTCTCTCCTCATCTCCACACACATAACCCCTGAGGAAGTCCATCCTGGTCAGATCTCTGTGAGCTGTGAGGTCAGTCACAGCATCGCCCATGCGGCTACATACAAGTCCAACACTTCCTACATGGGCTGAATTAAACGTTGATGTGTTTTGTATGTGAAGTATTCAGTTACAAGACTTGAGTCTCCTGGTCCTGCAGTGTTTCTGGAACCTGCTGTTCAACAGTCTCACTACTATCCTCTCCTCTATGGCTTCAGAGAAACAGCTAGAAAGAGGCTTTTATTGTTCCATCTTCATCTTAGATTTTCCAACATGTAGCCTGAGGCTTGTTCTCTTCTCTCCCTGGTCTTTGCTGGAAAGACATGTTCCTTCTGACAGCATCCCAGAAAGTAGAGAACTCACCTTTGTTCGTCTCTATTGATTAGACGGCCCTGTGAGACACCACAGCATGTAAATCAATTGATCATAACATTCATGGAACTGCCATCAGCGGAACATCATCATCATTCAGATCATTCAGATCTGAAGTCCTGAGCCTCCACACATTATATCAGACTGTCTAATACACAGGCTCACACACACACACAGGCTCTCACACACACACAGGCTCTCACACACACACACACACACACACAGGCTCTCACACACACACACACACACACACAGGCTCACACACACACACACACACACACAGGCTCTCACACACACACACACAGGCTCTCACACACACACAGGCTCTCACACACACACACACACACACACACAGGCTCTCACACACACACACACACACACACACAGGCTCACACACACACACACAGGCTCACACACACACACACACACACACACACACAGGCTCACTCACACATACAGGCTCACACACACACACACACACACAGGCTCACACACACACACACAGGCTCTCACACACACACACACACACACAGGCTCACAAACACACACACAGGCTCACACATATAGTGTTCCACAGACTGTGTTACCTCAGCCTCTTCTCTATGGAAAGGAACACAGACAGACCTACTGGTTAAATCCCTCTTCCAAGCTCTAAACATTAGAATTTTGAAAGCCCATTCCTCCAGACGTCTTACCATATTTCAAATAGAGCATTTCTGTGTGAAGGCTTGATCAATCTTTCATATAAAAATGATATACCAATATAAACTAAAACCTGATTTGCATTCCAGCATTTTTGCATTCTACAGCCATAACTTAACGGTATACTATATAAATTATAAGTCCTACCCACCTCTTTTCAAACACTATGACTGTACAATTTAAGGAAAGTACATCAACAGATGCTAAACTTTAAACTTTCAACCTCAAAGTGAAATGGAGCCAACCTCTGATTCTGTTCATGTTCTGATCTGCAGGAGCTTGGATGATGCAGTGATGCAGTAATGCAGTGATGCAAGGATGGAGTGGTGCAGTGATGCAGTGATGCAGTGATTCAAGGATGCAGTGATGCAGTGATGCAGTGATGCAGTGATGCAAGGATGGAGTGATGCAGTGATGCAGTGATGCAAGGATGGAGTGATGCAGTGATGCAGTGATGCAAGGATGCAGTGATGCAAGGATGCAGTGATGCAGTGATGCAAAGATGCAAGGATGCAGTGATGCAGTGATGGAGTGATGGAGTGATATAGTGATGCAGTGATGCAGTGATGGAGTGATGGAGTGATATAGTGTTGCAGTGATGCAGTGATGGAGTGATATAGTGATGCAGTGATCCAGTGATCCAGTGATGCAGTGATGGAGTGATATAGCGATGCAGTGATGGAGTGATATAGCGATGCAGTGATGCAGTGATGGAGTGATATAGCGATGCAGTGATGCAGTGATGGAGTGATATAACGATGCAGCCCCCAGCCCCCCCAGCCCCCAGCCCCCCAGACCCTGTCTGTTGACACAGCACAGAGGCGACACTTTCCTTTGGGGCAAAATGGAGAAACAACAACATGTTTGGAACTGAACACTCCTAGACAGTTTGCCTCCCAAACCTGCTTTCTGCTTTCTGCTGCTTTATTTGGACGTCAACTCCATGTTTTGCGAGGGGGGGAGGGGTGGGGGCTCTCTAAGGGGGGATGGGGGTGGGGGCTCTCTAAGGGGGGGAGGGGGATCTCTAAGGGTGGGTGGGGGATGGGGCACCCTTAGGGGGAGGAAGAAATATAAAAGATGTTTTGCTCATGAATCTCTCGTTCCCTGATAGTCTCACAGAATATCAGCCTGCATTTGGGTTTGGAATAAATCCAAGTTTAAATGGTCTGTTTTATGATCCTTTCATTCTTAGTATTAGCTCAGCAGCAGCACGTCCAGGTGAGAACATCAGAAGGTGGACTTCAGCACTGATGTGATGGTGAATTAGACAGCCTTGGCAGTAAACAGCCCCTTCAGAAGACAGGAATACTAATGGGCTGCAGCTGAAGATTTGCAGCTTGGGTGGTCTGTCAGGGAAAATAATAATGGTGCCGTGTGCAGCGAAACATTGCAGCGCCTAGATGATGGACCTGACACCTAATAAATAACACATTTCAATTTTTTAAGCAGTCATGATGATAAACTTCCAGAGCGGGTTTCACAGATGCCTGTTCTGATACATTAGAAACCCTCCACGACAAAGTGGGTATTTATGGGAAATCTCTCAGAAGCTTCTTACTGTATTAAGTCTCAGAACCTGAGACAGAGGAAAGTATTACAGCGGTTTGAAATCTTTGGTTTAGTGCCCCAGTACAAACAGCAGACTAAATGACACCTTTAAAATGATTAAACTCTCATGAATCTGGCTAAACTAAGTTACTGTCTACAAGATGTCTCCTAACTCTTCATTCCAAAGAGTTGTAAAATATATTTTATACATCAAAAAGGAAATAGTATTTGTCATCCATCACAGTCTATGAGTTCAAGATCCTTGTTCCTCATTCTGGGAGCAGAATTCCCCCTTGAGGACAAGTAAGTGGACATCCTACAGCAGATAGGTGTGGCGACAATAACCTGCTCCTTAACGCCACAAAGACAAAGGAGCTCATCGTGGACTTCAGGAAGAAGAGGGGAGACACGCACGACCCCATTCACATCAACGGGATGGCTGTTGAGCGTGTCTCCAGCTACAAGTTCCTGGGGATCCACATCTCAGATGACCTGTCCTGGATTACAAACACCTCCGGCCTGATCAAGAAGGCTCACCAGCGTCTCTTTTTCCTGAGAACACTGAGGAAACACCACCTGTCCTCAGCTGTCATGGTGAACTTCTATCGCTGTGCGATCGAGTGCATCTTGACAAACTGTGTTACAGTGTGGTACGGGAACTGCACAGTCGCAGAGCGCAAGGCACTGCAGCGGGTGGTGAAAACCGCCCAACGCATCACTGGGACTATTCTTCCATCCATTGAGGACATCCAGAGGAAGCGCTGTCTGCGTAGAGCTCACAGCATCTGAAAAGATCCCTCACACCCCGCCCACAAACTGTTTGCCCTCCTGCCCTCCGGCAGGCGCCTCAGGAGTCTCCGGTCTAAGACCAGCAGACTGAGGAACAGCTTCTTCCCCAGAACTAGGACACTCCTGAACTCCACTAGACCCCGCCCCCCTATACAACCCCCACCCCCCCGTAGAACCCCTGCCACCCTATATTTGCACATTTCTGTTTGTACATTTTGCGTATTGTATCTGTCCATTCTGCACGTCCACTTTGCACATCTGCACATCTGTTACTGCACCACTGTACATTTTGTTCATTTTGCACACCTGCTCATTGCATCATTTGCACTAACTGTACATACATGCAACCTGGTAATTTCTGTTTAATTTCTGTTTAATACTGTAGTATACTGTACCTATGTACACACACTGTATATTCTGACTATATTGTTCATACTATGTATATTCTAAGTATACCCATATTT
>CM059330.1:14063400-14090900 GCA_030340685.1 Protosalanx chinensis | reverse complement strand
TCTTGGCCTCTTTGTGCCAAAGCTGCCTTATGGATTAACAAGCCTTTTCTGCTTCACCTTACTCAGCTCTGTACCCACATTCACATTTCTTTCCACCTTTTTCTCCAAGTTTGCAAAGCTGAAGATACTTAGAGAAGATTGATCTGCTGCTTCCGTCTTTCTGTATAATTGAACAAATCCACACAAAGGTCTTTGCAGATGAACAGTCAGGAGAAGCATCAGAACATTCTCCTGATGGGGACGCTTCTCCTGGAGTCCAGGATCCATTCAGTCCTTATCACCCTCACACAGACAAACATGCTGACACAGCTTATTAACATGGAAGATCTGGCTCTTGATAACTGATACCACAGTTGAGAATCTACATTCTGGGGTTGGATCAGATCACGTGAGCAGTTCATGGTTTTGGTGTTGAAGCTGCTTGTCTGAAGTGTAACATCACATCAAACTGCCTGCATGAGGATGTACATCAGAGGGTTTATCACTCAAATATAAATGATTGTTTGTTCTGTACACATGTTCAAACGCTTCTCTGCTTACTTGTTCAATAAAAGCCAAAGGCGATTGAATTGTCAAGACAAGCATGAACCTCATGAACCTCATGAACCTCATGAACCTCATGAACCTCATGAACCTCATGAACCTCATGAACCTCAGGGTTCTAGAACAAGCGAGAGGAGAGAGGAGCCCCTTGATTTCAGACACTGTGAAATTGTCTGGATTGGTTTATGTGGAATAAAGTTCATCCCAACTCTGTATATTCAGAATATTCAACCTGGCTCTGTAGATTCAGACTTTAAGAGGCCAGGCTGACAGAACTCTGCCACTAATCCCAGGTGAGCGAGTTAACGCCTGGCCGACTTCACATCCAGCTGCAGTAAATATCTGTTCACACCTCAGAGATAAACACACAGTGAGGTTTAATGTCGCCTACTCAGGCTTTCACCCTAATTATTTCTGTCTTGAATAAATCCATGGGCTGATGCAGGTACAGTGACTTTTCTAGGCTAAAGGTGTGAAGCAGAACAGAGTCAGGTGTGAGCACAGCAGGAGGCCCTCAGCAGCTCCAGGGTTCTTCTAGGGAGTCATGTGGTGCAGCCGGTTAAGGTGTCAGGTTAATAATCAGTAATCAAGGTCCCTGGTTCAAACCCCGGCTGTGTCAACATGATGTCGTGTCCATGTTGTGTACTTGCTGTAAGTCGCTCTGGATAAGAGCATCTGCTAAATGAGTAAATATAATAATAAATCAAAGAAATGTTCTCATCCACACCTGCTCACATACAAGCTCACTTACTGCACAGAAACATACATGTGATGAGTGATCATTAAACATTGTTTCATATGCTTCAGATAAATTCCTACAATACACAAAGTTCTGTGAAGATGCAGAAATTGAGGAGGTTTTCCTCTATTTGCAGAATGATGTAGTACATGTGAAACAGACACACAAGTGATTTGTCTCTGCAAAGTTAGTGTGTCTGACTGGTGAAAGTTTACACTAATACTTCAGGGCCCTTTTGAAGTTCAGAGCTCAAATACTCTCATTTGTATCTGGGAAAACTGCTGCTCTTGGCATCTTTCTTATTGTTCTGGGAGCCATGAAGCAGAGAGAGTCTGGAGACAAATTGAGAAGACAAACAGTGACGACTAAATGTCTGGAAGTCCTTAAGCAGGAAAGCAGGGAGAAACCAGCAACATGTTGGTGCTCCTCGTAGTGAAGTTCTAATAAAAGTCGTTTGTTCTAGTTTGAGTCAGCTCTTGAAAAAAAATTGCCTTTTCCAATTCCCAGTGGGTTGCAAAGTATATTTTCTGCTTTCCCACTGGGAGCGCTCGGAAGAAGGGATTGGTGAAGGAGCAGGAAACTAAAGGAGAAAACAGACATAAGTATGCAGACAGAGGAGAGAATACTGATCCCAAAGGATCACAGAGACTTCTCTACCTCCTGAGGTTTGCTACAAAAACCCAGCGGTCCAACTCTCCCTCTAGCTGGCTAATGGCCATCCCATAATAGTGAGACGTGGTGGAGAAGCAAAGGCTGTCTTGCAGAGTTCAGGACTTCAGAGACACACAAGGTTAGCTAGATGAGCACAGATCCCTCAGTTCTCGTCCATTAAAAGTTGTTCTCCTCTTCCCCCTCCTCCCCCTGGTCTCCTCCTCCCCCTGGTCTCCTCCTCCCCCTGGTCTCCTCCTCCCCCTTGTCTCCTCCTCCCCCTTGTCTCCTCCTCCCCCTTGTCTCCTCCTCCCCCTGGTCTCCTCCTCTAGCATGAGGAGCAGCAGGATGAGTCTGCTCCAGCTGCCTTCGCTCCCTGCCGCTCCTCACTGCTCCTGCCGCTCCTCACTGCTCCTCGCCGCTCCTCGCCGCTGGCCAGCTGCCTAATGGCAGCCGTAAAAGGAGACGCAGAGAAAAACAAAGTGTGAGCACTTGAGACGCTCCCCTCGGAGCCTCGGGGCTCCCAGCGGGCCTCAGGAACACAGATTGTTTCCAAACACACAGTAAGATATGCAGCTCTTCAGTGGAGACTCTGAGGTAACAGCTTGGAGGAGGACAGGAGCCCTCTGTTGTCTCAACCCCACAACACTCTCCTCTGTAAACACCCATCACTGTGACTTGAAGGAAATTGGTCATTCTCTACAGCAGCATATGTAAATACAAATACCTGGTATTGTTTTCAGCAAAGCAGCAGTGGGAAGTGTGTAAGTCAGGCTGTCTCAGTATGAGGGTGAAAAGGGATACTGAGCAGTGAAGGAAATGTCTGTGTGTGTTTACTAAAGTAAAAGCTTTGATAAACACTGATTGTGACTGTTGTGCTTCAAAACTTTTATGACTTTTAGGTGTCAGTGAAACCAATGCTACATCAGGAGTCTGTGATAACCATAAACCAATGCTACATCAGGAGTCTGTGATAACCATAAACCAATGCTACATCAGTAGTCTGTGATAACCATAAACCAATGCTACATCAGGAGTCTGTGATAACCATAAACCAATGCTACATCAGGAGTCTGTGATAACCATAAACCAATGCTACATCAGTAGTCTGTGATAACCATAAACCAATGCTACATCAGTAGTCTGTGATAACCATAAACCAATGCTACATCAGTAGTCTGTGATAACCCCAGATCAATGCTACATCAGTAGTCTGTGATAACCCCAGATCAATGCTACATCAGTAGTCTGTGATAACCCCAGATCAATGCTACATCAGGAGTCTGTGATAACCATAAACCAATGCTACATCAGGAGTCTGTGATAACCATAAACCAATGCTACATCAGGAGTCTGTGATAACCATAAACCAATGCTACATCAGTAGTCTGTGATAACCATAAACCAATGCTACATCAGGAGTCTGTGATAACCATAAACCAATGCTACATCAGGAGTCTGTGATAACCATAAACCAATGCTACATCAGTAGTCTGTGATAACCATAAACCAATGCTACATCAGTAGTCTGTGATAACCATAAACCAATGCTACATCAGTAGTCTGTGATAACCCCAGATCAATGCTACATCAGTAGTCTGTGATAACCCCAGATCAATGCTACATCAGTAGTCTGTGATAACCCCAGATCAATGCTACATCAGGAGTCTGTGATAACCATAAACCAATGCTACATCAGGAGTCTGTGATAACCATAAACCAATGCTACATCAGTAGTCTGTGATAACCATAAACCAATGCTACATCAGTAGTCTGTGATAACCCCAGATCAATGCTACATCAGTAGTCTGTGATAACCCCAGATCAATGCTACATCAGGAGTCTGTGATAACCCCAGATCAATGCTACATCAGGAGTCTGTGATAACCCCAGATCAATGCTACATCAGGAGTCTGTGATAACCCCAGATCAATGCTACATCAGGAGTCTGTGATAACCCCAGATCAATGCTACATCAGGAGTCTGTGATAACCCCAGACCAATGCTACATCAGGAGTCTGTGATAACCCCAGATCAATGCTACATCAGGAGTCTGTGATAACCCCAGATCAATGCTACATCAGGAGTCTGTGATAACCCCAGATCAATGCTACATCAGGAGTCTGTGATAACCCCAGACCAATGCTACATCAGTAGTCTGTGATAACCCCAGAC
This sequence comes from Protosalanx chinensis, assembly GCA_030340685.1. Classification (NCBI taxonomy): domain Eukaryota; kingdom Metazoa; phylum Chordata; class Actinopteri; order Osmeriformes; family Salangidae; genus Protosalanx; species Protosalanx chinensis. The sequence goes on along the minus strand of CM059330.1, from coordinate 14,086,795 downwards.
CAATGCTACATCAGGAGTCTGTGATAACCCCAGACCAATGCTACATCAGGAGTCTGTGATAACCCCAGACCAATGCTACATCAGTAGTCTGTGATAACCCCAGACCAATGCTACATCAGGAGTCTGTGATAACCCCAGACCAATGCTACATCAGGAGTCTGTGATAACCCCAGACCAATGCTACGTCAGGAGTCTGTGATAACCCCAGACCAGCGCTTAAAAGAACAAATGGAGCTGGTTTAGCGCTCTATGCCAGAGATATTTACATGATTTGTGTTTGCAGCTGCTCAGTGAAGAGGAGGTGAGTGATTGTCACCACCTGGTCAGATGGTCTTTAATGAGGTAAACAAGAGCGTCATTATCCCCATGCTGAACAACAGCTCTCAACAATGGCTTCTCATTTGATGCAGTTCCTATTCAATCTTCATTCAATCAAAAACAATGTTGCCTTTTATTTTCAATCAAATTATATTTTCTGAAAAGGTGCAGGAAGAAAAGAAATCCTGACAAATAAACAATCCCAAGAGAAATGAGGTTTGGATTTGGTTTTTCTGACAGATGAAATGTTGTTTTTCTGTCTTTAGGAGCGCTGGCTGATCTCTCAGTGGTGCAGCTGTGGCTGATAGTGGGACGGTTCACAGAAACACCTCACATTACTGGGGCCAATGTTCAGAGTTTAGAAGAGACAGAAGGTACAGTTTAAAGAGTAAGAAGTGTGTTGGGAGACAGCTGGGAGGACCTGCCTCATCAGAGCGTCCTGAAGTATCCAGTTAACCTCTCAATCCTGTCGCTAGTCGTTTGTATTTCCTGTGTTGAAACGTTCTTGATTCATTCGATTCTGTTCAGTCTGACTGCAGCAGCAGATATACTGCCTGCTCTCTGGAAATTACCATGGATTTAATTGGCACATTAAAATCTTCATTGCCAATTTAAGATTTTGAATCTTTGTTGTCTGCTGGTGTTTGTGTGTGTGTGTGTGTGTGTGTTCGGTCTGCTGGTGTTAGTGTGTGTGTGTTCAGTATGCTAGTGTTAGTGTGTGTTCAGTATAGTGGTGTTAGTGTGTGTTCAGTATAGTGGTGTTAGTGTGTGTTCAGTATAGTGGTGTTAGTGTGTGTTCAGTATGTGGTCTTCTCATGTGGTCTTTTTTCGTTGGTCTTTTGAAATACCTGATTAAAAAAGCCCCACTTGTTCCATTTCTAATGGAGCAGACGCTATCATTATGGTTCAATAATGCACAAGAGCTGCCAGCATCAAGGATTAATAACGTATGGAAGCGTGTGGCTTCCTGAGCTGCTGTCGGCCATTCTGGGGATGTGAACAGACCTGGAGCAGCACAACACAATAGTCAGGGGAGGGTCTGCCTGGAGGTTAATGACCAGCAATCTGTGTGTATGTGGCTGTGTTTTATTGACAAAAGGCCACTGTAATATTGGAAGGAACATGCCCATAAGGGCTGCTGAAAAGCAGGATTTTAAATTCAGGTTTTGCTGCAGTCTCTCCTTCCAGTTTTTTCATTTTACAGTTCATCATGTTTATAAAGGAAAGAGAAATGGTGAGGCTCGTTTATTCAAACTCTGAGCTCAAGTTCCATATTCTTGTTCGTGATTGACAGGCTAGTCACTGATTATCATAGTTGAATATTCTCTGATTGGATGGATTTGCGTTACATTCTCTGATTGGACACTTGCAGATGGAGCTGATATTCCTCGCTCTTTTCAGAGTTTTCCCCCCCCCCAGGGTTAAAGGTCATGTGATTACTTTGCAATGCAGCTGGTCAGCAGTTTTTTCCTGACTGTGATCAGTACTGAAGATCTAGATATTCCTTGATCTCCTACATTACTGCTTATATGCATTCTGTAGTCTTTGATAAAAGTGTCTGCTACATTAATTCAAAATAAAAGGTGCTGTTAATGAGGGTACAGTCCTGTACAAACAGCACTTCTTAATTTTCTTAGTAAAGAAACCACCAAGTAATGAGGACAGAGGAGGAAGTTGCCTTTCCTAACAGAAGATCCGACTCTGACCAGAGAGAACAGTGTTGCCCATTTTCATAATTCAACAGAGTCGTCACATTCGGGTTGATTTCCTCACACCCACAAAATCCATTATTTACTGGTTTTCTCTCCATTATCCACCTCTGTAATCACCTTAACACGTCCGCAAGGTAGAAACCTTCCTGAAGTGAGAGCAGAGACGCTCTGAGGTGTCATGAACACTGACAGAGAGGATGAAGAGGAAGAAGTCAGCTTATTGGTGCGATTTGAACATCAAACACCAGTCAGTTCAAATGGATGCTTCTATTCAGGAGTTGTTGCTGTTGTTGATTAATTTAGCTGATTACTCAGTCACATTAGTTCATAACGTCACACCTGCTACAGGTGACATACAGGATACTGTACAGAACTCTTTATCCAACACTGTGGTCACCAGACACACTAACTCTCAGTTAAACAAATGAAAATTGAAACACAAGTTAACAAGCAGTTGGCCACATTTCATGCTGTGTGCTGTAAACATCCCATCTAAAAATCTATTTGTTGGAAGGCTTGTAAATTGAAAGCTTAAAGATGGTTGCCTAGCAACTGAAGCCCGGTCGCCAACCAAAGTATTACTGCCAATTATGGGATGGACAGTGGAGATGTTCTTTTTCTCTGCAACTGGGATGTCAATTTCCCCCGAAAAAATCCACCCAGAGAAGATCTAACACTGTGGCCGCTTCAGCCAGCACACAGCAGCAAAACACAATAATGACCATAAATGCAACATGAAAGAATAACTCTCATTTTAGCAAACTATTTAACATGAAAGAAGCCGACCTTTGTTTCCTGTCTCTGGTTTCCTTCTGGCTCCATGATGAAGCATCTGCAGATTATCAGGAGCTTTCAGACCCTGCATGTCAACATCGAGCAGAAAAACAAACAAAGTGCCACAAACCATAGTGGAGTTAATGTTCAGCAGATTCGATTGTCCAGACACATCTCAGCTTCACCTAGCTGGGAGGACTGAGCTGGAGCACTGATGAAAACTAATGTTGTAATTCTGCTCACATATTGCACCTGACAATTAGATTTTGTTGTCTTATATGGGGGCAAAGCTCTTGTCGGGTAACTAAGTTTCCTTGATATTATTGCTTTATTTTGTGCCCTGGTGGACAACTTTCCTGCTGATGATCATCTCCTGTAGATGAAGGTGCCTCAGCAGAAGACCTGTGTTGTGGTCTGGGTCTTTTATACAGCCTGGACAGCCGACAACCATGTGACAAGGATAAAACGATGCCACCAGAATATACTGGGTTGGTTATTGCATCATTACAACTGAATTACAGCACAGGGTTTTTTCTAGACCTGATGGCCAAAAGCTGAATGTTGACATGTGTTTTTCCTGCAGAAAAGACAGCAGTGTTGTTGAACGTATGATTTTAATAACTCACAATTCTCCCAGGCATGCTAATTAGGTCATCGTTTCCACCGCATCTAATTAAAAACAACCTTTGAACCCTGGTTGGCATTTTCTCCGTAATTATTTGCAACGGCCTGTTGCATTTCCTCCCAGATAAGAGCAGGAGGGCCGTCTCATCCCGGCAGATTCTGACGGGAACTTTAAGGAGAGCAGCCTGAAATGCTGAGCACCTCTGGAAGATCCAGGGAAACCAGCTCTGAAGTGGGGCTCTGTCCCCTCCACACACACTGAGGTGCAGCCAGGTGTGAGGTCTGCTCTGTCCCCTCCACACACACTGAGGTGCAGCCAGGTGTGAGGTCTGCTCTCTCCACAGCCTCTCCCCCCCACACACACAGCCAGGTGTGAGGTCTGCTCTCTCCCCTCCACACACACTAAGTGCTGTTTTAATCATGCTTGGGATGTGTCAAGTGCTTGGCAAGGGTGGGGGGGCAGGGGGGCATGTGAGTGTCTTCAGAGGAGCTGTGCTGAATGAAGGCTTAATGTTGTGATAACTTCTCATTATACTACAAGACCTGGGACCCTGCTCTGCTGAGCCTGACCTAGAGCTGAGAGACTGAAGACTGGGAGACTGGTCCAGGGAGACTGGGAGACTGAAGGACATGAGACTGGAGACTGGGAGACTGGTCCAGGAAGACTGGGAGACTGGTCCAGGGAGACTGGGAGACTGAAGGACATGAGACTGGAGACTGGGAGACTGGTCCAGGGAGACTGAAGGACATGAGACTGGAGACTGGGAGACTGGTCCAGGGAGACTGGTCCAGGGAGACAGCACTGAGGTGAACCAGGAGTACAAACCAGCAAGGTGTTCTCTCAGTCCAGCACTCTGGTTTCAGTTTAATAACAGAGGAAACTCCTTGATGATGTGTAAACGATTTGAACCAGTATTTTAGGAAAGCAGGGATTCAATGTAAGAAGGTTTCTGCTGATTATCTAACAATGTGCTAAACATACAGCAGGACTGGAGCTCAATCAGAGAACAACTAAAGGAGAACAACTGGATGAATATGAACAACAGGATGAATATGAACAACAGGAGAATAACAGGATAAATATATATGCGGTTGCAATATTTTTTGGCGGGCTCAGATGTGGTTTGAACTCAGTCCAAATATCCAAGATAAATCTTCACATAAAAAGGAAGATAAGTTTATGACCTCCAGTAGCTATGCAAAGTTCCATCTGACCTTTAAGAGCAAGCTATCATTTGAAAGGAATCTCTCCTCTTCTAAATCAGGAGGGGTTGATTTCCATCTCTTCTTCCCCTTCACAGGAAAAAGAAATCCCTGCCAGTAGACTGAGGGGGTCACATGGTGTCTGGATCCCATCACTCCTGTCAGCCTTTTAAAATCATGTTTGCCAAAGTCAAAGGTCACCCCGACTGGCCTGGTTATTGAAACAAGCTGAATGAAATTCATGCACAGACCTGAAAGGTCTTTTATTTATTCACAGATTGTTATTCTTCATGTTGCTGCTCATGAGACGTCCTCACTTTCTCTTTACCCAGAAAATCAAAATGTTGTCTGTGTGCCATCATGCTGGACACACCTGGGGACAGGATATGACATGACGCCATGTCAATCACATCCTGTAGGAGTCCTCCAGCTCCACAGGGGGCATAATGTCCACAGTTACACTGTTATGATGTCCACAGTTACACTGTTATGATGTCCACAGTTACACTGTTATGATGTCCACAGTTACACTGTTATGATGTCCACAGTTACACTGTTATGATGTCCACAGTTACACTGTTATGATGTCCACAGTTACACTGTTATGATGTCCACAGTTACACTGTTATGATGTCCACAGTTACACTGTTATGATGTCCACAGTTACACTGTTATGATGTCCACAGTTACACTGTTATGATGTCCACAGTTACACTGTTATGATGTCCACAGTTACAGTTATTCACATGTGACACCTGAGACACAGCAGAAGCAGAACAGCAGAAGCAGAAAATGATCCCAGCTGAAACAAAAGCAACAACTATTGCTTCGGTAATCTTCTTAGGGATTTCTTAGATTCTTAGAGGATGTTTGTTCATTCAGGGATACTTTTGTCTTTTTCCAAACAGAGCAGCATTTCCCCTCCTGCTGGTGTTCGTCCCTGAGGGCAGTTAAACATGGAGCACAGCGCTGCTGCTGCATACTGATCATGTCTTCAGCACCCAAACACACAATGCTTCTGGAGGAGTGGGAGATGAATCTGCTGTGGACTCCATGGGGGTGCAGAGGGCCCTGGGCACAAGCAGGCTGCCTGGCTCAGCCCTGGGGGAGCAGGCTGGAGAGAAACACCCCCACACTTCAAACCAGGAGCAGGCTGGAGAGAAACACCCCCACACTTCAAACCAGGAGCAGGCTGGAGAGAAACACCCCCACACTTCAAACCAGGAGCAGGCTGGAGAGATACACCCCCACACTTCAAACCAGGAGCAGGCTGGAGAGAAACACCCCCACACTTCAAACCAGGAGCAGGCAGGAGAGAAACACCCCCACACTTCAAACCAGGAGCAGGCTGGAGAGAAACACCCCCACACTTCAAACCAGGAGCAGGCTGGAGAGAAACACCCCCACACTTCAAACCAGGAGCAGGCAGGAGAGAAACACCCCCACACTTCAAACCAGGAGCAGGCTGGAGAGAAACACCCCCACACTTCAAACCAGGAGCAGGCAGGAGAGAAACACCCCCACACTTCAAACCAGGAGCAGGCAGGAGAGAAACACCCCCACACTTCAAACCAGGAGCAGGCAGGAGAGAAACACCCCCACACTTCAAACCAGGAGCAGGCTGGAGAGAAACACCCCCACACTTCAAACCAGGAGCAGGCAGGAGAGAAACACCCCCACACTTCAAACCAGGAGCAGGCTGGAGAGAAACACCCCCACACTTCAAACCAGGAGCAGGCTGGAGAGAAACACCCCCACACTTCAAACCAGGAGCAGGCAGGAGAGAAACACCCCCACACTTCAAACCAGGAGCAGGCAGGAGAGAAACACCCCCACACTTCAAACCAGGAGCAGGCAGGAGAGAAACACCCCCACACTTCAAACCAGGAGCAGGCTGGAGAGAAACACCCACACACTTCAAACCCTCTTCAAGCTGCTCTCACTACCAGACAGACATAGAAGCTGGAGGATGATGCCTTTAATATAGAGCATCAGTATAGACTGTGTGTGTGTGTGTGTGTACAGCTCTGTACACCTGTGTGTGTGTGTGTGTGTGTACAGCTCTGTACGCTTGTGTGTGTGTGTGTACAGCTTTGTACGCCTGTGTGTGTGTACAGCTCTGTACGCCTGTGTGTGTGTGTGTGTGTGTGTGTGTGTGTGTGTACAGCTTTGTACGCCTGTGTGTGTGTGTGTGTGTGTGTACAGCTCTGTACGCTTGTGTGTGTGTGTGTGTGTACAGCTCTGTACGCTTGTGTGTGTGTGTGTGTGTACAGCTTTGTACGCCTGTGTGTGTGTGTGTACAGCTTTGTACGTCTGTGTGTGTGTGTGTGTGTGTACAGCTTTGTACGTAAGGATGCGGATGGAGAAGGAGGACGGAGCTCTCCCCTCTCCCTCTCCCCCTCCCCTCTCCCCCTCCCCTCTCCCCCTCCCCCTCCCTCACCCCCTCCCCTCTCCCCCTCTCCTCTCCCCCTCCCTCACCCCCTCCCCTCTCCCCCTCTCCTCTCCCCCTCCCTCACCCCCTCCCCCTCCCCCCAGGTGGCCTGCAGTCGTACACTACACATGAAGAGTCAGAGCACAGACAGTATAGTGAGGAAGATGACACAACATAATGAAGCGATTCTATTAAAAAGCCATCTGAACGTTAATAAAAGTAATGATTTGATGATCACATCCAGCCCTGAACCCAGAGGCACAGGTCCAAGTGATTTTTATTTTTATGCTTCTCCATCAAAGAGAAAATGAAAAAGAGCGGAAGAGAGGAAAAAGAACCCTTAAAACGATTGCCACATTTTTCCATTTCTGCGTTAATGGGATTTAGTCTGTTTCTGATGTGGGCAGGAGACACCAGCCTGACCCACAGTAACACTGGAACACAGCACAGTCAGATTAGGAATGTATCGTTTAACAATAATAATTTACATTACATTACAATAACAAACTATTTGTATTTTGGGTGGTAAGAAAATATAGTTCTGTCATTATCATTTTTCACCAAATGTAATACTTGGAAGATCAAACACATTTTAAAGGTAAATGTCATTTAATCTCTCTTTCTCTCTCTCTCACACACTCTCGACCAAGCAGAAAGACTGAAAGCCAAACCTCATCTCAGCAGCCTTCAGCCTTGCTCCACAGTGTGAGAGAGGAACACTTCTAAAGTACCAGGAAATCATATGGAGAAACATGATAACCATGAAATGTCAAAAAACTTCCTCCGGTTCCATCAGCCATGCTGTGGGATGAGGGAGCCATGATGGCAGGGGCAGCCTGGGCAGGAATGATGGCCGCACCCCCAGGCTGTCATCCATTTACATTCAGTGTCCCCACAGGACATTACAGGGGCTGTGAGTGTCACTTAGCCTGGTGACACGTGTGACAGACGCCCACAGAGACACTCCTGTGGCAGGAGAGGAGAGGACAGGGCAGCCTGGAAGGGCTGGAGTGATGGACAATTACAGGGTGACTGGGGTGTGGGTGGTGTGTGTGTGTGTGTGTGTGTGTGTGGTGTGTTTGTTTGTGTGATACGTGTGTGTGTGAGTGTGTGTGTAAGTCAGCTTCCACCGATGAGCAAGTTCTGTCCTCTGTATCGCTCAGGTCAAGGTACAGGACACTGATTTGGAAAGTGAGATGTAAATGCGATGGACACCAAAACGTTTGATTGTTATGGCAGGACAGGGATGGCTTGGAGCAGAACTCAGAGCTTATGGAACTTTATATGTTGGTGAAGATTGAGATTTTCCCATTTTCATGTTAAATAACAATGAAATAGTCCTCATTCAAAAGATACACTTTACTTTTCAATCTCTTTGTATGGAGTCAGCAAGTCCAACCTTGTGCTGTCTGAAAGGTTGAACTTGTTTGGGAAAGATTTCTTCCCATAAATGTGCAGGTGATTGGCAGAGCCATTACCATTGGCTTGTAAGGAAGGGAGAACCAAACAAACATCATAATAAAGGGAGCTTAGCTGCTTGGCTCTAACTTAGTCTGCTTGTCAAATAATATTGCTGCAATAGAAGTTGGCATAGAAAACATTTGACTGACAGTGAAAACAGCTCTGCTTCATTATTCAGTCCCACAAGGCCTTGAAAAGGTGATTGTTTTGTGCTGAAAGCCTACAGGTATGTTTACAGAGCCTTTTGATACAGCAGCCACCCTTGGTGATGTTTGATTAGCATGAAAGCATTCAGTCAGGCCCAACGTCACAGAAAAGATGGAGAAAACATCTGTGTAGAGCAGAGAAGCTGTAAAAGCACTCAATGCAATAACCAGGGTTGTGTGTGTTTGATAGCAAAGTTGAATATCTTCCAACCCACAACAAACTGTGGAAAATGTGTCACTTAGATTCAGCATCTATCACTCTGTTAACAGAGAGACAATAATGTACAAGAAAACATCAGTCTTTTGCTTTTCTTCATCGGTTAGAAAACCTTCTGTTTTTTAAACAGTGAACAAGATCCACAAGCTTGGATCTGAAGTCAACAGAGATCTGAGTGAGCTGCATCCTAACAGAGTCTGTGTTCTGCAACAGTCTGTGTTCTGCAACAGTCTGTGTTCTGCAACAGTCTGTGTTCTGCAACAGTCTGTGTTCTGCAACAGTCTGTGTTCTGCAACAGAGTCTGTGTTCTGCAACAGAGTCTGTGTTCTGCAACAGTCTGTGTTCTGCAACAGAGTCTGTGTTCTGCAACAGTCTGTGTTCTGCAACAGTCTGTGTTCTGCAACAGTCTGTGTTCTGCAACAGAGTCTGTGTTCTGCAACAGTCTGTGTTCTGCAACAGTCTGTGTTCTGCAACAGAGTCTGTGTTCTGCAACAGTCTGTGTTCTGCAACAGAGTCTGTGTTCTGTAACAGTCTGTGTTCTGCAACAGTCTGTGTTCTGCAACAGAGTCTGTGTTCTGTAACAGAGTCTGTGTTCTGCAACAGAGTCTGTGTTCTGCAACAGAGTCTGTGTTCTGCAACAGTCTGTGTTCTGCAACAGAGTCTGTGTTCTGTAACAGTCTGTGTTCTGCAACAGTCTGTGTTCTGCAACAGAGTCTGTGTTCTGTAACAGTCTGTGTTCTGCAACAGTCTGTGTTCTGCAACAGAGTCTGTGTTCTGCAACAGTCTGTGTTCTGCAACAGAGTCTGTGTTCTGTAACAGTCTGTGTTCTGCAACAGTCTGTGTTCTGCAACAGAGTCTGTGTTCTGTAACAGAGTCTGTGTTCTGCAACAGAGTCTGTGTTCTGCAACAGTCTGTGTTCTGCAACAGAGTCTGTGTTCTGTAACAGTCTGTGTTCTGCAACAGAGTCTGTGTTCTGTAACAGTCTGTGTTCTGCAACAGAGTCTGTGTTCTGCAACAGTCTGTGTTCTGCAACAGAGTCTGTGTTCTGCAACAGTCTGTGTTCTGCAACAGTCTGTGTTCTGCAACAGAGTCTGTGTTCTGCAACAGAGTCTGTGTTCTGCAACAGTCTGTGTTCTGCAACAGAGTCTGTGTTCTGCAACAGTCTGTGTTCTGCAACAGTCTGTGTTCTGCAACAGTCTGTGTTCTGCAACAGAGTCTGTGTTCTGCAACAGTCTGTGTTCTGCAACAGTCTGTGTTCTGCAACAGAGTCTGTGTTCTGCAACAGTCTGTGTTCTGCAACAGAGTCTGTGTTCTGTAACAGTCTGTGTTCTGCAACAGTCTGTGTTCTGCAACAGAGTCTGTGTTCTGTAACAGAGTCTGTGTTCTGCAACAGAGTCTGTGTTCTGCAACAGAGTCTGTGTTCTGCAACAGTCTGTGTTCTGCAACAGAGTCTGTGTTCTGTAACAGTCTGTGTTCTGCAACAGTCTGTGTTCTGCAACAGAGTCTGTGTTCTGTAACAGTCTGTGTTCTGCAACAGTCTGTGTTCTGCAACAGAGTCTGTGTTCTGCAACAGTCTGTGTTCTGCAACAGAGTCTGTGTTCTGTAACAGTCTGTGTTCTGCAACAGTCTGTGTTCTGCAACAGAGTCTGTGTTCTGTAACAGAGTCTGTGTTCTGCAACAGAGTCTGTGTTCTGCAACAGTCTGTGTTCTGCAACAGAGTCTGTGTTCTGTAACAGTCTGTGTTCTGCAACAGAGTCTGTGTTCTGTAACAGTCTGTGTTCTGCAACAGAGTCTGTGTTCTGCAACAGTCTGTGTTCTGCAACAGAGTCTGTGTTCTACAACAGAGTCTGTGTTCTACAACAGAGTCTGTGTTCTGTAACAGAGTCTGTGTTCTGTAACAGAGTCTGTGTTCTGTAACAGAGTCTGTGTTCTGTAACAGAGTCTGTGTTCTGTAACAGAGTCTGTGTTCTGTAACAGAGTCTGTGTTCTACAACAGAGTCTGTGTTCTGTAACAGAGTCTGTGTTCTGTAACAGAGTCTGTGTTCTGCAACAGAGTCTGTGTTCTGCAACAGAGTCTGTGTTCTGCAACAGAGTCTGTGTTCTGCAACAGAGTCTGTGTTCTGTAACAGAGTCTGTGTTCTGTAACAGAGTCTGTGTTCTGTAACAGAGTCTGTGTTCTACAACAGAGTCTGTGTTCTGTAACAGAGTCTGTGTTCTGTAACAGAGTCTGTGTTCTGCAACAGAGTCTGTGTTCTACAACAGAGTCTGTGTTCTGTAACAGAGTCTGTGTTCTGTAACAGAGTCTGTGTTCTACAACAGAGTCTGTGTTCTGTAACAGAGTCTGTGTTCTGTAACAGAGTCTGTGTTCTGCAACAGAGTCTGTGTTCTGCAACAGAGTCTGTGTTCTGCAACAGAGTCTGTGTTCTGCAACAGAGTCTGTGTTCTGCAACAGAGTCTGTGTTCTGCAACAGAGTCTGTGTTCTGCAACAGAGTCTGTGTTCTGTAACAGAGTCTGTGTTCTGCAACAGAGTCTGTGTTCTGCAACAGAGTCTGTGTTCTGTAACAAAGTCTGTGTTCTGTAACAGAGTCTGTGTTCTGTAACAGAGTCTACGTTCTGTAACAGAGTCTGTGTTCTGTAACAGAGTCTGTGTTCTGCAACAGAGTCTGTGTTCTGCAACAGAGTCTGTGTTCTGCAACAGAGTCTGTGTTCTGCAACAGAGTCTGTGTTCTGCAACAGAGTCTGTGTTCTGCAACAGAGTCTGTGTTCTGCAACAGAGTCTGTGTTCTGTAACAGAGTCTGTGTTCTGCAACAGAGTCTGTGTTCTGCAACAGAGTCTGTGTTCTGTAACAAAGTCTGTGTTCTGTAACAGAGTCTGTGTTCTGTAACAGAGTCTACGTTCTGTAACAGAGTCTGTGTTCTGTAACAGAGTCTGTGTTCTGTAACACAGAATTTTGCTTCTCTAAAACACATCCATTGATTTGGTCTGTGGTCAGGAACCTCTGGAAACAGCAGAGCTTCACTAACAACCATTTCCAATAGTTTTTCAGCAGGATCTTTCTGTCTGGTAACATTTAGAAATGCACCCTGTTGGAGATAACATCACCTAGAGGAGGAAGCTGCACAACCATTAAACTCAGTCATATTACTGCTTTATGGTAAGTTGGTCAAGTATCCTCTGGATTTCATCTTGAGCCTAAGTTCTGGACTGTTCTCTGCAGAAACAAGTGGGTTTCCTGGAAGAGGGATTTCTGCAGTCCTCTCCTTCTCTGGGACCTGTGGAAAGACTTGCAGCATAATAAACTAGTTGATGGTTTAAATAATGCATCCATTTTGGAAATGCTTTTATGTGAAATGTGAAGCACAAGGATAATTGAACAAGTAGCCACTTGATCTGAATGCAAATATCTCAGTATCACTAAAACCCTCCCAGCTGCATAAAACTGCATTTAGATCTGAAGTCTGGGATCATCTTGTTTCTATACTTCTAACGGTGAAAATCTTGTTTCTATCTTTCTAACTGTGATGATCTCGTTTGTAACTTTAAGCCTGACTGTGACACTGCAACAAGCCTGACTGTGCATCCAATCTGCCATGTAAGAAAAGGTACAGTAATTACATGAAGGTTCTCAGTTAATGTGGAATTGATTCGGTGTAACTTCAGGTCATCCTTGAACTAGATACTTAAAGATGAATAGAAGAACAGTGCCTTAAGTGAATTTAAAAATGCAGGAATAATTACACATCTACTGCAAACTAATTAACAAGCTGTGAACTTAGTGGCCCTCATTCCATTCTCTGTGTGATTAGGAATCATATTTCATATGTCCCAAAAGTCATTATTAATTTCTTCATTGGAAATGTACTGTGAACTACAGTTCTACAGTGGAGACAAAAATGGACCTGTGACATCAGAAGAGAAAAAAGTTACTATTTCTAAGTCTGCCTCTATATTTAATAGTATAAAAGTCTACCAAGAAGTATGGGTATTTTTATAATTCAATGGTCATAATCTATTCTTGCTGCACGATGACAATTCTTTTTGCTGAAATTTTTGCCTTCTTCGGATGGCAACAGAGTTAGATAAAGAAAAGGGTTTAAACATTTTTTACAAATTTTCATTAGTTTAACCACTTCACAGTGAGAGTAATTTGGTCTGACTCAAAGTGAACTTTACATTAAATTATAAATATGTGAAAATGAACAGTAGGCTGAGAAATCAAAAAAACAAAAAACAAATTAAAGAATACAAATTTGGGTTAATAGATTATTTTAGAAATAATAATTACAAAAACAATATCCAGTCTAGATGCAGTTTTGTGCAGACTGTAGCGGGAAGGCTTCCTTCATGGGCAGTAGAGAGACTGTCCCTCAGGTTAGAGACTGTCCCTCAGTGTAGAGACTGTCCCTCAGTGTAGAGACTGTCCCTCAGTGTAGAGACTGTCCCTCAGGTTAGAGACTGTCCCTCAGGTTAGAGACTGTCCCTCAGTGTAGAGACTGTCCCTCAGGTTAGAGACTGTCCCTCAGGTTAGAGACTGTCCCTCAGTGTAGAGACTGTCCCTCAGTGTAGAGACTGTCCCTCAGTGTAGAGACTGTCCCTCAGGTTAGAGACTGTCCCTCAGGTTAGAGACTGTCCCTCAGTGTAGAGACTGTCCCTCAGGTTAGAGACTGTCCCTCAGTGTAGAGACTGTCCCTCAGTGTAGAGACTGTCCCTCAGGTTAGAGACTGTCCCTCAGTGTAGAGACTGTCCCTCAGTGTAGAGACTGTCCCTCAGGTTAGAGACTGTCCCTCAGTGTAGAGACTGTCCCTCAGTGTAGAGACTGTCCCTCAGTGTAGAGACTGTCCCTCAGGTTAGAGACTGTCCCTGAGTGTAGAGACTGTCCCTCAGGTTAGAGACTGTCCCTCAGTGTAGAGACTGTCCCTCAGGTTAGAGACTGTCCCTCAGGTTAGAGACTGTCCCTGAGTTTAGAGACTGTCCCTCAGGTTAGAGACTGTCCCTCAGTGTAGAGACTGTCCCTCAGGTTAGAGACTGTCCCTCAGGTTAGAGACTGTCCTTGAGTGTAGAGACTGTCCCTCAGGTTAGAGACTGTCCCTGAGTTTAGAGACTGTCCCTCAGGTTAGAGACTGTCCCTCAGTGTAGAGACTGTCCCTCAGTGTAGAGACTGTCCCTCAGGTTAGAGACTGTCCCTCAGGTTAGAGACTGTCCCTCAGGTTAGAGACTGTCCCTCAGGTTAGAGACTGTCCATGCTGTACCCTGCCATGCTTTCAGAAGAGGACTGGTCTGTGAAGACTGTGAGCACTTCTCTGACAAGAGGGAGAGAAGACATCTGCAGAGAGACGAGACCAACTGGCTCTCTACCTCCTGAGGGTGTGAGTGTGTGTGTGTGTGTGTGTGTGTGTGTGAGAGAGAGAAAGAGAGGGTGTGTGTGAGTGTGTGTGTGTGTGTGTGTGTGAGAGAGAGAAAGAGAGGGTGTGTGTGAGTGTGTGTGTGTGTGAGATAGTGAGAGTGTGTGTGTGTTGCTGTGTAGGTGTGTGTGTTGCTGTGCAGGTGTGTGTGTTGCTGTGCAGGTGTGTGTGTTGCTGTGCAGGTGTGTGTGTTGCTGTGCAGGTGTGTGTGTTGCTGTGCAGGTGTGTTGCTGTGCAGGTGTGTGTGTTGCTGTGTAGGTGTGTGTGTTGCTGTGCAGGTGTGTGTGTTGCTGTGCAGGTGTGTGTGTTGCTGTGCAGGTGTGTGTGTTGCTGTGCAGGTGTGTGTGTTGCTGTGCAGGTGTGTGTGTTGCTGTGCAGGTGTGTGTGTTGCTGTGCAGGTGTGTGTGTTGCTGTGCAGGTGTGTTGCTGTGCAGGTGTGTGTTGCTGTGTAGGTGTGTGTGTTGCTGTGCAGGTGTGTGTGTTGCTGTGCAGGTGTGTGTGTTGCTGTGCAGGTGTGTGTGTTGCTGTGCAGGTGGGTGTGTTGCTGTGCAGGTGTGTGTGTTGCTGTGCAGGTGTGTGTGTTGCTGTGCAGGTGTGTGTGTGTGTGTGGAACGTCATCATCAGTATCAATATCTCCATCTGTGTCAGCGTTCCTAGGTTGAAACTTACAGGAAGGAGATCGTTCCTGCTTCCTCTGAAGACAAGCAGTCTGGCATTGCAGCTTTTTCCATCACTGCGTTTTAATTAGCGACACATTTTCTAAGATCCTCATTTTAATGAATAAAACTGTGTTTCAGCTGTGCCTATCGGACGACCAATCACCTCTCGTCTGACAGGAGAAAAGAAATGTAATTAAAAAGATATCACAAGGCAGCCAGTTCACCAGCAGCCTTTCAATTACATTTCCTTTTAGATTTTCACGACTCAGTCATCTGTCCCCTGACAGTCTAAACCCTGACAGTGGGAAACCACACAGGATTCTAGAAGCTTCTTTCAACGCTTCCTGATGTGAGCAGTTTCCGTGAATGAGAGTGCTGAAACAGGATATGTAAGAATGATAACTTGAACAAAGATAACACTGACACAGCAAAAATAAGGGCTGGACACAATGTAAAATCTATAGTATATATATTTCTATAGTATATATCTATTGTACATATCTATTGTATATGTGCACAGTATAGAGTCCAGTAGAGTCCAGGTATGAACAGAACAGAACAGTTCACTGGTTCATGATGGATCCAGTAGAGAAACAGATGTAACATTGATCCCCAGTGTGGGGGTGCTGAAGTCATTCAGGGTCAGTCTAAATCATCGCTTCTCATTCAGGGAGTTTCAGCAACAGAAAGACTGAGAAACTAGGCTGTTAGACTGTGAGACCTTCAGGTTTGTCTGTTAGAAAGGTTAACATGATGAATATAATATGAAGACAGACGGAGGAAATCATTATCTGAGCATCAGTCACAAGGCACTTCACCCTATTTGCCTCAGGGAAAAATGTCCCTGTACTTACTGTAAGTCGCTTTGGATAAAAGCGTCTGCTAAATGAATAAACGTCAATGTAAATGTGGTCGAGTGTCATGACATGAGGTCAGTGACGTCCTAGTAACATGTTGACAGTGATGTCATAATAATATGTAGTCACTGGTCAGTGATGTCATGATAACATGTAGTCAGTGTTGTCATTATAGCTCACTACCTAGACAGGTGGTCAGGTGTGTCCAAACTAAATGTAATTGATGTCACAAAGCAACAACACAGTAAAAACACAAAGTCTGTCATTCCATTTTAGCAAAATACCTAGACCTAGACAGCACAATGACCAGAAATGTGTTCAGTGATGTCATAGCAGGCATAATGACTAGACATGTGTTCAGTGATGTCATAGCAGCACAATGCCCAGACGTGTTCACTGATGTCATAGCAGCACAATGACTAGTCATGTCCTCAGGAATGTCGTAGCACAATTACACGTGTTGAGTGATGTCATAGCAGCACAATGACCAGACGTGCTTAGTGATGTCATAGCAGCACAATGCCCAGACGTGTTCACTGATGTCATAGCAGGCACAATGACCAGTCATGGCCTCAGTAATGTCATAGCAGCACATTTACCACGTGTTGAGTGATGTCATAGCAGCACAATGACCAGACGTGCTTAGTGATGTCATAGCAGCACAATGCCCAGACGTGTTCACTGATGTCATAGCAGCACAATGACCAGTCATGGCCTCAGTAATGTCATAGCAGCACATTTACCACGTGTTGAGTGATGTCATAACAGCACAATGACCAGACGTGTTCAGTGATGTCATAAAGTCTGACGTCAGAGTGATGTCAGGGCTCAGGTGTGATGTTTTAGGCGAACAGGCTGACCTCTTGAAGAGCTTGACGATCAGACTGGCGTTGAAGATTCCACCCAGGATGAGGAAGAAGCTGTTCACAGGCCGATGCAGGCGTAGAACGCAGTGAAGTTCAGATCATAGTCATCACAGATCCCTCGAATCACTGCAAGTCGCACAGCAAAATCACCGTGGTTACACAGCAAAATCACCCGCGGTCATCACCACGGTTACACAGCAAAACAGGTTGTTCACGTAGCAACAGCACCAGGTTTAGCCCTGCCAGCCCTGCCAGCCCTAGCAGCCAACCTGGTTCCTATACCTCAGCAGTGAACAGACACCCTCATGTAACAGGACTGACTGTCTGCTGCTGAAAAACAACATCACTCTGACAGAGAAAATGACACCCTGGGGAAGATGCATAAATATGTGGAAAAGAAGGAGAAAAAAAATACGAATCAGCAGCATTTGATGACTTTGTTTAGACTTCAAAGCAGCCCCACTACTAAACAAGGACACAAGCAGGCCAATGAATGAAGGAGATGTTTCCTCCTGTGTATTTGCGTCCTGATGAGTGAAGATTTCACAAACAAACCACGGTTTTACCCTGACAAACACTCCTGGTAATGGTCTCCAATCAGGCCACCAGAATGGGCTTAGTGCGATCCTATCAGAATGACTTCAAACATCACTAGAAACCAAATAAACAAGTTCGATATTAAAACTGCATCTTGGCATTACTGGCCATTAGTAAATCTCCATTCCACAGCTTCCAGCAGTCAACACAACTTAAATTCCAAAACAAAACAAATACACAATTTACGGACACACATAAGTAAATAAACAAGCAGCAGCCAAATAAACCTACTCTACTGTAGTGTGTTCTCAGATAAGTCTCCGAAAAGGAACTACTGCTGCTGTCTAGGATCCAGACAGGGGGGGAGGGAGGGAGGGAGACAGGGAGGGAGACAGAGAGAGAGAGAGGAGGGAGGAAGGGAGGAGGAGGGTGAGAGAGAGGGAGGGAGACAGAGAGAAAGACGGAGGGGAGGGAGACAGAGACAGAGAGAGAGAGAGAGAGAGAGAGAAAGAGAGAGAGAGAGAGAGCTGGGTGAAAATGAAGGAGAGTGTGTGGAGAAAAAAAGGGAGGGAGAGTGCTGGGTGAAGGTGAGGGAGAGAGATAGAGAAGGAAAGATAGAGGGAGGGAGGGAGGGAGGGAGAGCCGAGTGAAGATGAGGGAGAGCGTCAGACGTACCAGATATGTAGATAGCAAAGGAGCAGTGGTGAGCGGAACGACCAGAGGAGAGCCTGCAAACAGGAGTAGATGATCCCTCCGATGCTCTGACCCACAATGGTCTTCTGGACGTCTGGGAACAGCAAACACAGACCCTTTTGGACAGTCCTGTGTCTGTGTGTGTGTGTGTGTGTGCAGGCGTTGGGTATGCATTTGCAGTGTGTAGTACGTCCATGAGCCGCGTCCCTACCTATCTCGCCACGCGTGCTCTCGTCGTTGAGGGAGCCAAACGCGATGGCGGGGGAGCAGGATGGCGAAGTAGAGGAAGATGGCGGTGGTCATGTACTTCAGCAGGACTTGTTGCTGCCCACAACACCTGAGGAGACACAGTCCACTCAGACCAGCCAGAGGAGGAGGAGGAGGAGAAGAGGAGAAGGAAGACGAGGAGAAGCCCCAACCTACCGTCGGTGAAGTCTGAGGGGTAGAGGGGCAGCCTGCGACATAAGTCATCGTAGATTCCTCTTCCAGCCTTGAAGAAGTCCTGACACTGTGGACAGACAGTCATGTGGCACAGCCCATTGGAACATACCAGAAACGCCATGAAGACAACCACTCTTTCATTATAATCGCATGAGTCATGTTGGAAGGGACCGCAGTGCACACAAGCTGCTGCTGAGAGAACTCTGAGGACCATCTAGCATAATTCCAGTCCCTCGAGGGCCGCTGTTCTCAAGGTTTTAGATGTTTCCCTGCTCTAGAACATTTGATTCAAATGAACGGGTGGTTATCAAGCCTCATAATGACCCTTCATTAGAATCAGGTGTGTTAGACCAGGGAAACATCTAAAACCTTCAGGACAGCAGTCCACCCCTGATTTAGCAAGATGGAGCAGAGAACCATACAGTGATGTGCACAAGGAGGACAGCGCCTGGTCAGGGGTTCCATTTTTCACACTGTACTTCATCCTGCTCATTACTCAACTACTGACTGAGCAAATCAACCACTTGATGTCAACATGAACATTTAATAGAGGGAGTCAGGTGGCTGAGCGGTTAGGGAGTTGGGTCTAGTAATCAGAAGGTTCCCGTTTTGAACCCAGCTGTGCAAACGTGACGGTGCGTCTTTGAGCAAGTAAGATAAGAGAGTCTGCTAAATGGCTAACTGTAAATGCATATTTAGACATGATTATGAAATCAAAAAAAGCCTTTTTTCTTGCAGACACGCCTTTTAGTGTATCATATAGGCACTTTTTGTATGCAAATGAGTACTTAAGGTGTAAGCTTCTATGAGAGCTTAGGAGGAAGTATTTGAAGTGCAAGCACTAAAAGGTAAACACCTCTCTGTCTTATCTGACATTTATGTGTTTGTTTTCACCCCCCCCCCCCCCCCCCCCCCCCCCCCAAACAGTGATTTTGATGTAAACACCCTGGAATGCCGAAACAAAAGGCCTCATTTCTCTCCGACCCGCTTTTACGAAGCCACACAAGCTCGTCCATTAAAAACCTATACATAATGAAATCATTTATTATTACAAGGGTGTGTGTGTGGGGCAGACTGCCATGGCCCCTGGCCAGAGCCCGGCCCTGCTTTGATAAACAAGGTTTCCCAGAGAAATATTCGTCCACCTGTTTGCCATTCTTCAGAGTGGGTGATAGTGTTAGAGGAGGTGGGAGGTGGGGGGGGGGACTAAACACACAACAACTTGGCCCCATTTTATTTCTAGAAGTATGAAAGACATGTTGCAGTGGGTGGTCCTGCTAGGCCTGCTGAGGTAGGAGGTGGGATGAACCCTCCTCAAAAGGACTCCGGCTGGAAGACTGTCTGCCTGTCTTTCCTGCATGCCTGCCTACCTACCTGCCTGCCTACCTGCCTGCCTGCTTGCCTATGATGTAGGAAGCTAGGAAAGAGACTGTGAGGATGCAGGAGGCAAGGAGAGAGGACAGAAAGAAGGAAGGTTATTCATCTGACGAGGAAGGCTGGCAGAAGTTGATGCTGATTGATTAGAACAAGAAGAGAGGCGGACTGGAGCAAGGAGAGGAACAAGGACGTCTAGGAGAAAGGAGAGAGAGAGAGAGGGAGGAAGAGAGAGAGGGAGGAAGGAGGAATAGAGGGAGAGAGATGAAGAGACAAGAGAAGGAGAGAGAAACAGACAGAGGTAGATAAAGAGAGGAGATGACGAAAGATGGAGAGGCAGACAGATGTAGAGAAAGGGGCAGGTAGACAAATGCACATACACACACACACACACACACACCTTGAGAGGTTTGTGGCTGTGGGGGTCCGTCTCCTCCTCCTCGATGGTGGTGGGTTTCTGATTGGCGGCGGTGAGCTGGTGTCTCTGGAAGACCAGGGCCTCCTTGAACTCCTCCTGGGTCTTGGTCTCTAGCAGCTTCTGCCTGAAGGAGATGTCAGAGAACATGGTGGCAAAGGTGCGGCCCAGCTCCATCGCTGTCTTGGTACTTTTCTGTCAGGAGGAGAACAGGAGATGGAGCAAAAACACAACAGCTCAACGGCTAGTCTTTTCACCAACCTGTCTGTGTGTGTGGGTGTGTGTGTGTGGTGTCTGTGTATAAGTGTGTGTTTGTTAGTGGGGATGTATGGGTGTATCAGCAAATGTGTGAATGTATGCGTGTGGAGAAGGGAATGTGTGTGTGTGTGTGTGTGTGGTGTCTGTGTATAAGTGTGTGTTTGTTAGTGGGGAGAAGGGAATGTGTGTGCGTGTGTGAGATTCTGTCCCAGCTAATAACACCTCCAGACAGGGAGTAGTTGGTTCTTCTAAATCTCTTTGTTGGTAGAGGTGTTGTGGGTGGGCAGGTTTGCTAGCAGAAGTGTGTAGGGTGTGTATGTGTGTGAGGAGGTAAGGGTTATTGGCAGTGTATGTGTGTGGGGGGGGGGGGGGGGGGCAGGGTTGCAGGTTGTTGGTGTGTGTGCGTGTGGATGGGGGTGGGGCGGGGAAGGTTTGCAGGTTGTCAGTGTGTGTGTGTGTGGGGGGGGGGGGTTACCATCTTGCAGGGGGCCAGGATAAGGATGACGTAGCGGACCTCGCAGCAGTTCTCCCCCCAGTTCTGAGGCCGCTCCAGACGAGAGATGCACACGTGCCGTCTCTGCAGACTCTTCACATTACACCTTCAACACACCGGGGTCACAGGGGTCAGCGGCCCTCCCACACACAGCTCATTCAGATGCAGCTGGCCAGGCCTGCTCCTCAGATCACTGTCATTATCATTAACACCCTCTGGTTGTTTACTCTCTAAAACACACACACACCCACACACACACCCACACACACACCCACACACACACCCACACACACACCCACACACACACCCACACACACACCCACACACACACCCACACACGGAAATGTTACTCACAGGATGCAGAGCCAGGACTGTTGGTACTGGATTCCCGTTGCCGTGCAGTGACCCCTTGCATGGTCTCTGACAGCAGGTGCACTGTGAAAACACCACAAGTTAACCTCTGACCCTTACCCTGGCCTTAACTTGAACCCCAGCCCTAACGCTAACCATGACCCTGGTCTTAAACTTGACCCTGACTTTAACCCTATCCCACACTCACACTGACCCTAACTCAACCTCACCCAACCCTAATCCTAACTCGATCCCAGCACCTTAACCAAAAAGACCCCCCCCCCCGCCCTAATCCAAGCTCGCCCTAACCCAGGGGGGGGCAATTCCGGTCCTCGAGGGCCACTGTCCTGAAGGTTTTAGATGTTTCCCTGCTCCGGCACACCTGATTCAAATGAATGGTCATTATCAGGCTTCCATAGAGCTTGATAACAAACTCTTCATTTGAATTAGGTGTGCTGGACCAGGGAAACATCTAAAACCTCGGGGTCCGCTGTCCTGACAGTTTTAGCTGTTTCCCTGCTCCAGCACACCTGATTCAAATGAATGGGTCGTTATCAAGCTCTGTGGAAGCCTCAATGACCTGGAGCAGGAAAACATTGAAAACTGTCAGGACAGCGGACCTCGAGGACCAGGATTGGTGATCCCTGATCTAAAACCTTCAGCACAGCGGTCCCCTGACTTGCCCACCCCTGCCCTAACCCCACCCTGATCCTGACCACACTGTCACCGGCCCTCACACAACAAAACACAGCACCACGTCTACACACATGCACACCACAGCAGGCTGGATGCTCCACCCAACACACACCGGGACAGTGAATGGAGCGGAGGGATCAGGTGGAAGCCAAAGATCTGCCTGATGGTTCTGTTGGCCTCGTCTTTGTGATGACTTCCCGGCAACGCAAGCCGCCCCCCCTTCTCCCTCCTCCCCCCCAGGGTGCCAGCAGCCAGAGCCTGGCATATGTGTGTGTGTTGTTCTCCTGTAATGACTAGTTTACCCAGTCCAGGAGACGTGTTGGGTATCACATCACGAGGAGCTGCTCACATCATTTCCCTATCAGTGTGGTTCTCTCTGCCGCCTAGCCCCCCCACCCCACCCCATCACCCCCCCCACCCCACTCCACCCCCAGCCCCGTTCCCCCCAATCCCCATCTCATCAATAAGACATCCTCCATTCATGCCAGAAATGATGGGCGTCGCCATGACAACAGAATTACTGAGCCAGAGGAGGGGGGGGGGGGGGTGGCGGTGGGGCAGGGTGGTGGTGGGGGGCAGAGGGGGTTAGAGGAGGTTGAGGGAGAGAGAGAGAGAGACAGAGTTAGAGAGAGAGAGACACACACGACAGACAGACAGACAGACAGAGAGAGAGAGAGAGAGAGAGAGAGACAGAGAGACAGAGACCCACTCAGAGAAAAAGAAAGTGAGAGAGAATAAGATGGACTGGGATTCAATTAATAGCACTAAGCCTGACAGGCATGTCATAATCAAAACCTTCCAATTTCTCATTGACGTCAGTGAGCTGCCTGAGTTTCCCCATTTCAATAGGCTGGCAGACTAGTCACTGTCTATACCAACAAGCTAGCATGATAGCAGGCTAGTTACAGTCTACCAACAGGCTACTCTACTATACCAACAGGCTATCAGTCTAGTCTGTCTATAACTAGAGGCTAGGAGGATAGTCACATACCAACAGGCTAGCAGGATGGCAGGTTAGTTACAGTCTACCAACAAGCTAGCATGATAGCAGACTAGTCACAGTCTTTAAAAACAAGCTAGCATGATAGCTGGCTAGTTACAGTCTACCAACAGGCTAGCAGGATGGCAGGTTAGTTACAGTCTACTCTATACAACAGGCTATCAGTCTAGTTAGTCTATAACTAGAGGCTAGCAGGATAGTCACATACCACTTCAACAGGCTAGTCACAGTCTGTAACAAACAGGCTAGCAGGCTAGTCACAGTCTATACCAACAGGCTGGTCACAGACCGGACCATCTGACTATCAGGACAGAAAACTAGTCACAGACATGTTTAGGGACAGATAGACAGCACCCAGACAGACAGCTCTAATGTCACTGGTCTGGAACACAGACGGCTAGACAG
>CM059330.1:14016794-14061794 GCA_030340685.1 Protosalanx chinensis | reverse complement strand
GTAGGATTTCAAGGTGTATTTATTCCTGCCTGTAGGACCTCTATCTGCAGACATCTCTCTCTTCTGCATCGCTGACATTTCCACGAGTGAAGATCAAAAAAGTCTTATCTACTCCCTTATCTCAAGTAGAGAGAGAGAGAGAGGGGGGAGGAGGGTAAACAGAGGAAGCTAGCAGGGCCACAGCCATCCCTCCATCCCTCCACACTCTGTCACCATCAATCTTCTCAGATGACAGCTGCTTTGCTGCGCAGCATGTTGCTACGACCCTCTGTCATCTGTCCCTGTGTGGCTGTGTCTGGGTGGAGGCCAGCCTGGGAGAGAGGAGCATACCTGAACACAGGCCAGCCTGGGAGAGAGGAGCATCCCTGAACACAGGCCGGCCTGGGAGAGAGGAGCATACCTGAACACAGGCCAGCCTGGGAGAGAGGAGCATACCTGAACACAGGCCAGCCTGGGAGAGAGGAGCATACCTGAACACAGGCCAGCCTGGGAGAGAGGAGCATACCTGTACACAGGCCAGCCTGGAGAGAGGAGCATACCTGAACACAGGCCAGCCTGGGAGAGAGGGAGCATCCCTGAACACAGGCCAGTATCTTAGAGAGGAGCATCCCTGAACACAGGCCAGTATCTGACTCCCTGGATGGGATAAAGGACTCAGTAGCTTCAGGCTGCCACCTGCTGAGTCTGCTTAACACCCTGCTGGTGATGATTGTGTTGTTGTTCTTTCTCAGGTCTCAGTCCTGTGATAGGTGGAAGCTGAGATGAGGCAACTCCACCTCATCCCAGCTTTGAAAAATAGACGTATTTAGAGCTAAACTAATTTGAGAGATTGATTTGAGGGCTCCAGGAATGCATCGTGTTCTCTCAGAGAGCGTGAGACCAACAAGGCTTGAAGCTGAATTCACTGGAGTGAAAATAAACATACCTATTACAACTGGGAGCAACACGGCCTTCTGGGCAGCTGCCCTGCAGAGTTAGAGGGAAGAGGACTTGGAGAGGAAAGAGTGATTGCTTTG
The DNA here is from genome assembly GCA_030340685.1 of Protosalanx chinensis. NCBI lineage: Eukaryota > Metazoa > Chordata > Actinopteri > Osmeriformes > Salangidae > Protosalanx > Protosalanx chinensis. The sequence goes on along the minus strand of CM059330.1, from coordinate 14,060,778 downwards.
CCAACCATCAATATTCCCACATCTAATAAACAAACCTTGGAAGATCAATTCATCAAAATGAACAGGGTTTTAGATTTTCACAGGGTGCAAAAATGCACACAAAAGGCAAGAAAAGAAAAAAACCTAATACTGCAATCTGGGTGGTGTCACTCATGCGTTCTGCTCCATTAAGACAGAACACTGCCTCAGTGGGAGGTTCTGCTGACAGCCAATGTGAACGCAGCAGTGGGAGAACAGCGTCCAATCACGTCAGAGCAGCCGTCCTGAAGCCCACAGCCCTACCAGACAGCCCTACCAGACAGCCCTACCAGACAGCCCTACCAGATAGCCCTACCAGATAGCCCCTACCAGATAGCCTACCAGACAGCCCTACCAGACAGCCCTACCAGATAGCTCTACCAGACAGCCCTACCAGACAGCCCTACCAGACAGCCCTACCAGACAGCCCTACCAGATAGCCCTACCAGATAGCCCTACCAGACAGCCCTACCAGACAGCCCTCAGCCTACCAGACAGCCCTACCAGACAGCCCTACCAGACAGCCCTACCAGATAGCCCTACCAGATAGCCCTACCAGACAGCCCTACCAGACAGCCCTACCAGGCAGCCCTACCAGACAGCCCTACCAGACAGCCCTACCAGACAGCCCCTACCAGACAGCCCTACCAGACAGCCCTACCAGATAGCCCCTACCAGACAGCCCTCAGCCCTACCAGACAGCCCTACCAGACAGCCCTACCAGACAGTCCTACCAGACAGCCCTACCAGAGAGCCCTACCAGACAGCCCTACCAGACAGCCCTACCAGACAGCCCTACAGACAATCCTACCAGACAGCCCTCAGCCCTACCAGACAGCCCTACCAGACAGCCCTACCAGACAGCCCTCAGCCCTACCAGACAGCCCTACCAGACAGCCTACCAGACAGCCCTACCAGACAGCCCTCAGCCCTACCAGACAGTTAAAGTGGGTTGGTGCGGCTTCATTCGATCAGCCAGGAGAATGTCCTGAGAAAGTCTGTCTCTCAGAGAGAGGATCTCATCGTAGGGTGATTATACATGGATGTGTTCAGACAGCAGCCCCACAGGTAGTGAATGATGTTGTTAGATACCCAGAGGTCAGGGACCCTGTAGTGTTGCTCCAGGACAGGAGGGGGGGGGGAGAGTCCCTGGGGGGGGAAGTTCACTTCATCCTGAACGTCATGTGATCCCAGGAACATGCTGGCTGATCTCCTGTCTGTGTTTAGTCCGATCATGTGGAAAATGTTATTCAGTTTTGTCCTTTTACCTGCCTCTTCCTCATTTACAGACAGGATTTAGTCTGACAGGAAGTGATGAAGGTTGTTGGACGAACACTGAAACATACAGCACAGCGAGATGTTTTCTCTCTTCATGCCCCATGTTCTTCTCTGTATTCAGACCTGGATTATCTTGATCATCTCGTTTCAGCTCTGCTTGTATCTCTGTTTACTTGAGCAAAGATAAAACGGTGCAGTTCTAAGTGGATTAACAATCCGTACATCTCAACTCATGGCCTGTTTGTGTGTCTCACCCACCCTCTCTCACCCACCCCTCTCTCACACCACCCTCTCTCACCCACCCTCTCTCACCCACCTCCCCCTCACCCCCCCCCCCCCTCCCGGGAGGGTAGGTAACAGATTAGCCTGCTCCATTAGTACAAACAGCCTGACCATGGCTGTGCTATTAGTCCAGGTCAAAGCCTCCCTCATCAGGACTAATGCTAAAACAACACTAAGGATTAGGCCTTCATTAGAAGCAGCTTCTTCTTTGCCTGCCGCCCACTGCCCCCCCCCCCCCCCCCACCCCCCCCCCCCCACACTCTGCACTGCTAACAGTCTCCTGTCTCCGTGGCTCCTTCATCACGGGTGGCAGCAGTAATTGTCTTCCTCATAATGACATTGGGCTGGCTTCTACTCTGCTGTCATGCTAGTTAGCTGAGCAGATTGGGTGTGGGGCCTGTGTCAGAGGGTGTGAAATCCTCCTTGGTGTGTCCTGGGTTTTCCTCATGCAGGGAAACAGGATAGCAGCCATTGTTCTGTGGGAGGGAATTATGAGGGCTGAGAGTATGATGAGAGCGTAGCATGAACAGAGATGAAGACACCTGCCACCCGCTGTCTCTCAGGACATGGGGAGCTGTGAAGGGCTCCTTCAGGTCTCAGGCTGGACTGACATCGTTTTATTGACTTCAGTCATTAGGAAGCAGAAAGACTTCCCTGAATGCAGCGTGGAACACAGTCTCATAGATGCAGCGTGAACACAGTCTCATGAATGCAGCGTGAACACAGTCTCATAGATGCAGCGTGAACACAGGTCTCATGAATGCAGCGTGAACACAGTCTCATGAATGCAGTGTGAACACAGTCTCATGAATGCAGCGTGAACACAGTCTCATGAATGCAGCGTGAACACAGTCTCATAGATGCAGCGTGAACACAGTCTCATGAATGCAGCGTGAACACAGTCTCATAGATGCAGCGTGAACACAGTCTCATGAATGCAGCGTGAACACAGTCTCATGAATGCAGCGTGAACACAGTCTCATGAATGCAGCGTGAACACAGTCTCATAGATGCAGCGTGAACACAGTCTCATAGATGCAGCGTGAACACAGTCTCATAGCTTGGGGGTCATGGTGGTACAGTGATATAAAGCCTCAGCAGATCCTCTCAGGCCCTATAACTCTTCCAAACACAAAACATTTACTTCTCCTTGACTCTCTGCATCATATATCTTTCTTGGCTTCCCTGAACCTTGTCGTCTTTCTGCCTCTTGTTGCTCCTGCTGGACTTGCGGGACCTTGCGTGGATCATGTCTATTTGTCAGAAGTTAACCTCTCAGGGGCTGAGGATCTCAAACATGGCTGTGCTGTTGCCTTTCATCTCAGACAGCACCATAGATGCCTTACTGAAGGTGAGATATAGGAATGTGAAGGTTCCAGGAGCATTTCATTCATAATTCAATACACATCTATTGTGTTTCAATTCCTGACTACTGACAGGTTTGCTCTCTGCTTAAATTGCCTTGCTTCAAAAAACATGGAGAAGGTTTAAAAACAAGTCAGATGCCAGTTTCTCTCTACTGTCACTGTCTGGGAACAGATCTGTTCTGAAAAGACCCTGCATGAACCGACATCTCTGCTTCTGGGAGCTCCAGTGTGTGATTACATCTCCACCTGCTTCTTAGCAGGAGCGTGTTTCACCTGGAGCTCAGGTGAGCGCTGGTGTCTTCTCTTCAGAGAGGGAGCAGAGGACCAGGAGGAGGCTGGGAGATCAAGCTGTCTGGAACCATTTAGTTTTTAGGTTTAACAGTCACGTCTGGCTCGTGTTCAGCAGCGTTCAAGATCCTGTTCCTCTTTGAGTAGAACAGACACACATTTCACTCACACACAAACACATGAAAGCCCTTCTGGATTGACTGTCAAATGCTGAAGCAAAGCTATGACAAAACCAGACATAAAGAAATCCATTTCATGTGTTTTCTTTTTCCCTCTGCCTCAAGAAAATCGCTTCGTTATGTATGGAAATGAAATTCTGCTCTTAAAGCCGTCCCTCAAGCCAAATGCCTTGGCTCTTCACCATGCGAATGTAGGCCAGAGTGCTGCGCCTCCACAGAGAGGAGAGGAGAGGGAGAGAGAGGCAGAGGAGCTCAGATAAGACGAGATGAAGACCGCGAAAAAAAGAACAGGGACGGTTGCCAGGAAAAAGGTTCAGGGAACGTTGAGGAAGGGAGAGAGAAGAAGAGACACAAGCGTGACACTGATGGTGGAAGTGAATCTGAAAGAGGGAGATGTTTGAGGGGCTGGGCTTTGGGGAGGGGGGGGGGGGTTAGAGAGCCTGGCAGGGGCGAGCTGTGGTCCTCATCGCCCTGAAGGGTGCGCCGCTGCGCTGGGTGACAGCTGCTGTCATGCTAATTAACAAGGACACTTGTCCGAGCGCTAAGCTAGCCACGGGATGCTAGCTGCTCCGCCACAGTGTGGATGCAGGCAGGGGATCTCTCCTTGTTAGGGGGAGACGGCAGCGTTAGCAAGGCTGCACACTGTGGAACTGTGGGAGAGGCAGGATGCTGAGGACACTGAGGACACTGAGGGACAGGCAGGACACTGAGGACAGGCAGGGACACTGAGGACAGGCAGGACACTGAGGACACTGAGGACACTGAGGACACTGAGGACAGGCAGGACACTGAGGACAGGCAGGACACTGAGGACACTGAGGACAGGCAGGACACTGAGGACACTGAGGACACTGAGGACACTGAGGACACTGAGGACAGGCAGGACACTGAGGACAGGCAGGACACTGAGGACACTGAGAGGACAGGCAGGACACTGAGGACACTGAGGACACTGAGGACACTGAGGACAGGCAGGACACTGAGGACACTGAAGACAGGCAGGACACTGAGGTGCAGTAGGACACAAGAGAGAGATGGGGTGGGGTGTGTGTGTGGGGGGGGGGGGCGATCCCAACTGGGGCAGAAGAAGCCCCTGGCTTCACACACACACACACAAGCTAGCATGCCTTTAGACACACACACAAACACACGCCCTGAGACAAACACAAACATGCCTTCTGACAGTACACACACACACACACATGCCTTCAGCCACACACACACACACATGCCTTCAGCCACACACACACACACATGTCCTCCAGACAGTCATGCTTGCCAGTGGTGTGGTGAGTAATGAGGCTGGACAGCCACTTCTCTGCCTGCTTCACAGGAAGGGCAGAGGGGCGTTAAATGGGGGGGGGGTTCTGATTGGCCGATTACTCCTGCTCTCCAACAAGCCTCGGATGAGAGGAAAATCACGTCTCCATGTCTGAGACAAATGCTGAGAATACCCCCCCCCCCCACGCTCATCACCCCCTGCCCCCGCCTCATCACCCCCCACCCCCAACTCATCACCCTCCCCTAACACCCCTCAGCCCTCCCCCTCAGCCCTCCCCCTCACACCCCACACCCTCCCTCTCCCTCACTCCCTCGTCTGGTCTCTGTGTTAGACTGTTAGGTTTAAAGCTGGATCTACAACACAGCCCCAGTATGTGTTCTGCATGCAGAGCAGCCTTACCGTAGCCTGCCCTGACACACTGCTGTGTGTGTGTGTGTGTGTGTGTGTGTGTGTGTGTGGCTCTGCGTGTGTATGTGGTGTGTGTGTGTGTGTGTGCACCTCTGAGTCTGTGTAGAATTCTGAGGTTTTATCGAGGAGTGTGTGATCACAATAGTAATTGCATGGACTAGTGCAAGCGTGTGTGTGTGTGTGTGTGTGTGGTTGGTGTGTGTGTGGTGTGTGTGTTTCTGCATGTGAATGAGCTCCAACATCTACAGCTGACCTTGTGTGTTGGTGAGTAGGAATCCTAATGTTTGCAGTCAGTTTATGCTTTATCTCTGGGTGTGTGTGTGTTTGTGTCTGACTGTGTGTCCATGTATGTGTGCTCATGGGTGCGTGTAGATGTGTGTGTGCATGCGTGTGTATGTGTGCACGTACAGTGTGTGTGCGTCTCATTCAGATACAGTAAGAACGCTTTAGCCAGAAGGTTAATGGAGGGCAGATCATCCAGCCTGGCTTCTGAGAGACGGACGCCCTTATTGTCCATTCAGCTCCATGCTAACAGCGCTAACAGTGCTAACAGCGCTAACAGCGATAACAGCGCTAACAGTTCCAGCACGCAGAGGCTAAGATGAGTCACCGCTCCCCCCAAGTCAGAGCCTCCAAAGGGCCACACACGCTAATATACTCCCCCCCCCCGACCTGTGCTTGCTGCTGAAACAACAGCCAGACAGGGGGGACAAACAGAGGCTAATCCTCCCCTCCGACACAGGGCTGTGATGGAGCTGCTAATAACAGCGGATTAGCCTGCTCTCTCCTCCCCTGATTCCAGAAGCTTCCACACACTCTGTCAAGGCTGAGTCCTCACCTTGGAATCTGAACGCCTCTGCTGTTTCTCCCCCACCTCAACCCCCAACTATGAATCTGTCCACCTCTCATAGCTCTTCTTCAGTGTCATCTGCTGCAGGGGGAGAGGGAGGCATTAGGAGGGAGAGAGACAACAGAGGAGGTGAGGGAGGAGAACTGGGGAGGAGATCTGGGAGGTGAGAGAGGAGATCTGGGAGGTGAGAGAGGAGATCTGGGGAGGTGAGAGAGGAGATCTGGGGAGGAAAGGGAGGAGATCTGGGGAGGAGAGGGAGGAGATCTGGGGAGGAGAGAGAGGAGATCTGGGGAGGGTGAGCGAGGAGAACAGAGGAGGAGAGAAGGAGATCTGGGGAGGAGAGGGAGGAGAACAGAGGAGGAGAGGGAGGAGATCTGGGGAGGAGCTGGGAGGAGAACAGAGGAGGAGAGAGAGGAGATCTGGTGAGGAGAGGGAGGAGAACGGAGGAGGAGAGGGAGGAGAACAGAGGAGGAGAGGGAGGAGATCTGGGGAGGTGAGAGGGGGAGATCTGGGGAGGTGAGAGAGGAGATCTGGGGAGGTGAGAGGAGATCTGGGAGGTGAGGATGGTGAGGATGGTTAATCGTCTTGTATGTGCTTGCAGATGTGTGTGTACTCAGTTGGCTGTGCTGCGCTGGCAGGGAGATGTGAGCTCTAATGAGAGCTGCATTTGTCCAGCCTTCCTGTGCCAGACAGCAGCTGGTGAGGAGCAGGGAGAGCAGCAGCAGGGAGAGCAGTAACACAACAGCCTAAACACACTCTAATGGGATTTAGGAGCAGCTTTTTTAGAAGTCAGCCATGTCCTCTCCTTCCTCATTAAGGACAGGGAGCAGGGCAGCATGCAGGCCTCTAGGGGGCGCTACTGGGAGAGCAGTGCATGTTACGCCTGGAGATGCAAGCTGTGGCAGTGTCAGTGTTAGTGTGGTGTGTGTGTGTGGTGTGTTGAACATTCATCTGGCACAGTGCTGCAATGTCATGTTGTGCATCCTGGTAGTGAACTCTAACAGATGGTTGGAGCCAGCAAACTCTCCAGCCAGTTATCCAGCCAGCTTTCCAGCCAGTTAATCCAGCCAGCTTATCCAGCCAGTTATCCAGCCAGCTATCCAGCCAGCTTTCCAGCCAGTTATCCAGCCAGTTATCCAGCCAGTTATCCAGCCAGCTATCCAGCCAGCTTTCCAGCCAGTTATCCAGCCAGCTATCCAGCCAGTTATCCAGCCAGCTATCCAGCCAGTTATCCAGCCAGCTATCCAGCCAGCTATCCAGCCAGTTATCCAGCCAGCTATCCAGCCAGTTATCCAGCCAGTTATCCAGCCAGCTATCCAGCCAGCTATCCAGCCAGCTATCCAGCCAGCTATCCAGCCAGTTATCCAGCCAGCTATCCAGCCAGCTTTCCAGCCAGTTATCCAGCCAGCTATCCAGCCAGTTATCCAGCCAGCTATCCAGCCAGTTATCCAGCCAGCTATCCAGCCAGTTATCCAGCCAGCTATCCAGCCAGTTATCCAGCCAGCTATCCAGCCAGCTATCCAGCCAGCTATCCAGCCAGCTATCCAGGCCAGCTATCCAGCCAGCTATCCAGCCAGTTATTCAGCAGCTATCCAGCCAGCTATTCAGTCAGTTATCCACCTAGATATCAATCTAGCTGCTCTACTTAAAACTACATCATCAATCAATAGAAACAGCCAGTACACATACATCAGCATGAAGATGCAGGCTTCAAATAAGAATCAGATTTACCTTGCACATCTATAATGAACTTGAAAAAAACACTGTGTACTGTGTGTGTGTCTGTATGTACTGTGTGTGTGTGTGTGTGTGTGTGCCAGAGTGAGGAGCCTGAATGAGGCTCTCTGATAATGCTGCTTCCTCATAAACACAGCTGAGAGTCCACCAGCCTGATACACACACACAATGACACACACACACTGATGCACACACACACACTGATGTACACACACACACTGATGTACACACACACACTGATGGAAAGGAAACTGATGAACAGTGGGATTTGGGGTTCTGGTCTTGTGTTTTTATTAACACCTACACAGAGAGAGAGAGAGAGAGAGACACAGAGAGAGAGAGAGAGAGAGAGAGAGAGAGAGAGAGAGAGAGAGAGAGAGAGAGAGAGAGAGAGAGGAGAGAGAGAGAGAGAAGAGAGAGAGAGAGAGAGAGAGAGAGAGAGAGAGAGAGAGAGAGAGAGAGAGAGAGAGAGGAGAGAGAGAGAGAGAGAGAGGAGAGAGACACAGAGAGGAGAAAGAGAGAGACACAGAGAGAGAGAGAGAGAGAGAGAGAGAGAGAGACAGAGAGAGAGAGAGACAGACAGAGAGAGAGAGAGAGAGAGAAAGAGAGAGAGAGACACAGAGAGAGAGGCAGAGAGAGAGAAAGAGAAAGAGAGGCAGAGAGAGAGAGAAAGAGAAAGAGTGGCAGAGAGAGACACAGAGAGAAAGAGAGGGCAGAGAGAGACACAGAGAGAGACAGAGAGAAAGAGAGAGAGACAGAGAGAGAGTTCATTTCACAGTTTCTCCTTAAGGAATTGTTGATCATGACAATAATTAAACCCAGAGTTCAGATTTAATAATAATTTTAAAGACTGCCAGAGTTAGACAAAAACATGTACACACACACACTCAGTCACACACACACACACCACCTCCACAAATCACAAACTTCTTGCTTCAAACAAATTTTTCTTCTCTGTTAGTTTGTGTATGTAGATCGTTATTTGTGTAAGCAAAACAGAAACTGACAAATTGGCCCCAAAAAATACAATAAAAATACACGTGGAGAAAGTCTTTCATCTTGTTATTTACAAAAGAAACAGGTAGTTCTGCTTCTCAAAGCACCGCAAAAACCTGCCACACACACACACTGCTAAACACACACACACCGCTAAACACACACACACACACACTGCTAAACACACACATTCTCGTAACTATAGTAACCCCCAAGTTATTTGACAGACTGTTATGGATCCTGTTAGCTCCCCCTCCTAAGCAGCTCCAACATGGATGTCATGAACTGCACATGAAACACACACACAGCAGCAGCATTTGATGCTTTCTTTATTATCATAAAAATCTCTGAATACAAAGTACATTCACAGGTCCTGCCTCTTCCTGTGTGCTGAGCCTCCAGTGAACACAGGACAGAACTCAGTTCTACCATGTGGTGTATACCACTGGAACCATCAAGCACCTTAAGGAGAAACAGCAGAGAGCTCATACTGATTCAGATGTAGTTACAGCAAAACAAAGTGTCTTTACACCGTTATACCATGTCCCATTAACACATCATATACGTGATTATAAATAGTCTTTACATTAGTTACATAAATACAAAGCTCTGGGCTGAACAGGTGCATCATGGGAACTCACAGGCTGCTGTCTGTAGTGATGTGTCTGTGGTGATGTTTCTGTGGTGATGTGTCTGTAGTGATGTGTCTGTGCTGATGTGTCTGTGCTGATGTGTCTGTGGTGATGTGTCTGTGGTGATGTGTCTGTGGTGATGTGTCTGTGGTGATGTGTCTGTGGTGATGTCTCTGTGGTGATGTGTCTGTGGTGATGTGTCTGTGGTGATGTGTCTGTGGTGATGTGTCTGTGGTGATGTGTCTGTGGTGATGTGTCTGTAGTGATGTGTCTGTGGTGATGTGTCTGTGGTGATGTGTCTGTGGTGATGTGTCTGTAGTGATGTGTCTGTGGTGATGTGTCTGTGGTGATGTGTCTGTAGTGATGTGTCTGTGGTGATGTGTCTGTGGTGATGTGTCTGTGGTGATGTGTCTGTAGTGATGTGTCTGTGGTGATGTGTCTGTGCTGATGTGTCTGTGCTGATGTGTCTGTGGTGATGTGTCTGTGCTGATGTGTCTGTGGTGATGTTGTCTGTAGTGATTGTTGTCTGTAGTGATGTGTCTGTGGTGATGTGTCTGTAGTGATGTGTCTGTGGTGATGTGTCTGTAGTGATGTGTCTGTGGTGATGTGTCTGTAGTGATGTGTCTGTGGTGATGTGTCTGTGGTGATGTGTCTGTGCTGATGTGTCTGTGCTGATGTGTCTGTGCTGATGTGTCTGTGGTGATGTGTCTGTAGTGATGTGTCTGTGGTGATGTGTCTGTAGTGCTGTGTCTGTGGTGATGTGTCCTGTAGTGATGTGTCTGTGGTGATGTGTCTGTGGTGATGTGTCTGTGGTGATGTGTCTGTGGTGATGTGTCTGTGCTGATGTGTCTGTGGTGATGTGTCTGTAGTGATGTGTCTGTGGTGATGTGTCTGTGGTGATGTGTCTGTGGTGATGTGTCTGTAGTGATGTGTCTGTGGTGATGTGTCTGTGGTGATGTGTCTGTGGTGATGTGTCTGTGGTGATGTGTCTGTGGTGATGTGTCTGTGCTGATGTGTCTGTGGTGATGTGTCTGTAGTGATGTGTCTGTGGTGATGTGCCTGTGGGGATGTGTCTGTGCTGGATGTGTCTGTGGTGATGTGTCTGTGGTGATGTGTCTGTGGTAGCCAAGCAGCAGACATGAACAGCAGGATGGAAGGTCGTAGTCTAATGATGTTGCTGTTGTGGACAGAGTAGATGTTCTCTCTGACTCTAGTTCATGTTGAGACACAATCTGATGTCTAGTTTCTTTACTGCTGTGATGCCCATAAGAGAGCAGGTTTCCTTCCCGGGCCCCAGTGAAGCGGGCTGGTTAACCCAGGAAAGATGCCACAATAATGTTCTCATTTGAAAACAATTTCCCCCACTCGCCCCATCTCACTTGGAAAGTCTTTTTGGAAGGAAGAAGGGAAAAAAGTGGATTTGGTTCAAATATATGGCAGGTTAGAGGAGAGCTGGGGGGGAGGGAGTGAAGGAGGGAGGGGGAGGGAGTGAGAGAGTGAGAGACACCCAGAGAAGAAAAGATCTGGGTGGGGGGGGGGGGGGGTGGGGGGGGAGATTGAAGCTGAGGAGGAAGGCTGAGTGTTTTTTAGAGTTCCAAACCTTATTGAGTGTTCCAAAGCAATCTCCCCTCCTGATCCTTCTACCTTGTGCAGTTTAGTACTGGCTGGAGGGGGAGGGGGGGGAGGGAGAGGGGGGAGGGGATAGGGGGAGGGAGAGGGGGAGGGAGGGGGAGGGAGGGGAGAGGGGAGGGAGAGGGAGGGAGGGGGGGGGGGGAGGGAGGGAGGGGGAGGGAGGCAGCCAGGACAGCAGAGCAGAGAGACCAGCCTGGCAAAGCCTACCTTCACTACTCATGACCTTCACTCATAAAAACAGACCAATAGGTACCAAGGGTGACCAGGTGAGTTGGAGCAAAGGGATTGGGTCCAACCATCAAAACACACCTCCCACCTCCTACAATTACACCAATAGGAAACATCCAGGACAAACAGCTCCAAAAAACAAGGTGCCTCATAATCCACTTATAACGTAAGAGATCCATTAGATATCAATTACATCCACAAAGAGAAGCAAGTCCTCAGAAGTCAATGTTTCTGTCCGGGAAAAAAAGAGAGGAAAAACAGTAGAAGTGGGAAATCTGGTCCACAGAGATCAGGACACTCTGTCTGTCAACAACCCTGCCGCTCGTCACAGAGGTGTCAAAGTACCGCAACCTTCTTCCCCGATACTTGCAGGCTCAGAGCGTGTGTTTGACAGACATCAAGCAAAAAGACCCTTCAGGAGGAGGGCTGACTTGGGGAGGAAGCTCCCCGCAAAACTGTAGGCACAGAAGAAGAAGAAGGAAAAACTGCGAGTGCACGGAAATCTTTTTAAAATGTTCAAGGAAAAAAAAAGCTGATGGATTTTCATTCTTTAGTTTTAAGGCAGTCAGTTTAGTCCAGCTCTCTCCTGTTCAGGGGCCGCAGGTTCACCTACAAGAGGACAAACAGGTCTTACCACTCAATTTAGGAACGCAGCACATTCCATGCAAAATGTTTCAAAAGTATATTTATAGAAAAAATGTAAAAGTTTAAACAAATTAAAGTAAAAAAGTTTCACAAAAAATATGTATAGATATACTACTTAAATACAAAAAAAGATGCCTTTAAAAAATGAAAAAAGGGCTCAGCTCAAAAATGTTATTAAATCACCAACAGAGATGTATTCAAGTCATAACTTTACACTTTCAATCTTTCTATAGGAAAGAATCGTTTAAATTCGACACGGTAACTGATTTTCTTAATGTCCTGTTTAACCATAACGACTCTCTTCTCCACAACACAAACACAAATATTGATTCTTCTAGATCGTTCCATTAGGCAGATGGTTGTGAATCTGTTCTAGTTGATTTGGATGTTCTTCCTTCATACAGTAGCCCAGCTAAATCAAGCATGTGCTTAGTGACTGCAGCCTCACAACGCTGAACACAGGAAGCAGCTAACTTCTACAACACAACGCTGAACACAGGAAGCAGCTAACTTCTCCAACACAGCGCTGAACACAGGAAGCAGCTAACTTCTACAACACAACGCTGACACAGCGAGAGCAGCTAACTTCTCCAACACAGCGCTGAACACAGGAAGCAGCTAACTGCTACAACACAGCGCTGAACACAGGAAGCAGCTAACTTCTACAACACAACGCTGAACACAGGAAGCAGCTAACTTCTACATCACAACGCTGAACACAGGAAGCAGCTAACTTCTACAACACAGCGCTGAACACAGGAAGCAGCTAACTTCTACAACACAGCGCTGAACACAGGACAGCAGCTAACTTCTACAACACAGCGCTGAACACAGGAAGCAGCTAACTTCTACAACACAGCGCTGAACACAGGAAGTGCAGATGAAAGGCCATCAGCACAGCTTCCCCCCCTAATCTCCCTGCCAACATGAGTACCCAGCTACCTGTGGGGTGACTGTCAGGGGGGTCATTACATGCTGAAGAGGAACTGGAAAATCACTGTTTATATTTCCAGAACAGCCATTGCTGCAGTGTGATGTTGATGACACACGCGTGTGTTTAGGGCCAGGGGGCAGGCAGGGGTAAACATACTTAGATAAATATATTTAGTCATTGACAATTCCAGTAATCTTATCCATTGTGTGTGTGTGTGTGTGTGTGTGTGTGTGGTCTCTGTGCAGACACACAGATATTCAGTTTGGTCAGCCAAAGTATTCTCGTCTAAAGCAGGATGAATGTGTGTACATCTGTCTCTCTCAGTTAGATGGTTCAAGGAATGCTGGGCAGAGCAGTTGATACACACAAACACACACACACCCACACACACACACACACACACACAGGCATACACACCCCAGTGGCTGCTTTAATGCATGAAGATGTATTCCCAGAGAAGTGCAGCAGACCTGCTCAATCTGTTCCTGTGTTTCTAATCACAGAGAGATGAGCCCTGGGTAATCCTGCTCCTCACCTCTGCCTCCGCAACAGCTGCTGGAGAGGCTGGCTGGCCATGCCCTCCCCTCCTCCTCCCCTAGCCCTCCCCCTCCTCCTCCTCCCTCCCTAGCCCTCCCCCTCCTCCTCTCTAGCCCTCCCCTCCTCCTCCCTAGCCCTAGCCTCCCTCCTCCTCCTCCTCCCTAGCCCTCCCCCTCCCTCCTCCCTAGCCCTCCCCTCCTCCTCCCTAGCCCTCCCCTCCTCCTCCTCCTCCCTAGCCCTCCCCCTCCTCCTCCCTAGCCCTCCCCCTCCTCCTCCTAGCCCTCCCTCCCTCCTCCCTAGCCCTCCCCTCCTCCTCCTCCTCCCTAGCCCTCCCCCTCCTCCTCTCTAACCCTCCTCCTCCTCCTCCCTAGCCCTCTCCCTCCTCCTCGTCCTCCCTAGCCCTCTCCTCCCTCCCCCTTGTCCTCCTCCCCCCCTCCTCCTCCCCCTCCTCCTCCTCCTCTCTCCCCCCTCCCCCTCCCCCTCTCCCCCCTCCTCCTCCTGCTGAATCTGGGTGATGAGGCCCCTCAGTGGGAGGCCTCTCCTCACTTAGCTCTCTCTCCTCGGTGCTGCTGTAAAGGTTACCCTCCTGCAGGGCCCCATCTGGAAGACAACACCCACATCAGCAGCTCTCTAACAGCTCACAGTAATGGATGCTCTGTTAGTACAGCGCTGGGAAACACAGGGTCAGTGTTAGTGTTGAAGTCTGCTAGCCTAGCCTGGGTCAGTGTTAGTGTTGAAGTCTGCTAGCCTAGCCTGGGTCAGTGTTAGTGTTGAAGTGTGCTAGCCTAGCCTGGGTCAGTGTTAGTGTTGAAGTCTGCTAGCCTAGCCTGGGTCAGTGTTAGTGTTGAAGTCTGCTAGCCTAGCCTGGGTCAGTGTTAGTGTTGAAGTCTGCTAGCCTAGCCCTGGGTCAGTGTTAGTGTTGAAGTCTGCTAGCCTAGCCTGGGTCAGTGTTAGTGTTGAAGTCTGCTAGCCTAGCCTGGGTCAGTGTTAGTGTTGAAGTCTGCTAGCCTAGCCTGGGTCAGTGTTAGTGTTGAAGTCTGCTAGTCTAGCCTGGGTCAGTGTTAGTGTTGAAGTCTGCTAGCCTAGCCTGGGTCAGTATTGGTGTTGAAGTCTGCTAGCCTAGCAATGGGTCAGTGCTGGTGTTGAAGTCTGCTAGCCTGGGTCAGTGCTAGTATCCCAGTGTCTTTTTCCCTCCCTCCCTCCCTTCCTCCCCTTCCCTCCCCCCCTCTCTCTCCCCCTCCCCCTCTCCCTCTCTCTTCCTCAGGACACTCCCAGTTAGGTCACCATATTGTCTCTCAGTGGGTGCTGGTGAGCAGAGTGTCTCAGTATTCTTACAGACAGAGCAGACAGACAGAGCAGGCAGACAGAGCAGACAGAGCAGACAGAGCAGACAGACAGAGCAGACAGACAGAGCAGACAGAGCAGACAGACAGAGCAGACAGACAGAGCAGACAGACAGAGCAGACAGACAGACAGAGCAGACAGACAGAGCAGACAGAGCAGACAGACAGAGCAGACAGACAGAAGCAGACAGAGCAGACAGACAGAGCAGACAGACAGAGCAGACAGACAGAGCAGACAGAGCAGACAGACAGAGCAGACAGACAGAGCAGACAGATCACAGGTGTCTCCTCTCTGCTGCTCTCCCCTAGCAGAGGAGAAGAGGCAGGTCACTCCCTCGAGACGCCAGCCTCCTCCTCATCCCTGCGGTCGTGTCCGTGGGAGACGACAGACAGATCCCAAGGATGTGTCTGGAACCCCCCCTCCCCCCCCCCCCCCCCCTCCCTTCTTTCCCACAAATAAACAAATCCATCCATGTTTTTTCCTGAAACCTGCTGCTGGTGACTTTCCACAGAGATCTTTGTTCCTGGTCAGTGTAGATTTCATCCGTTCAGGCAGGTTTGTAAAAGTCTAAAATGTTATTAGATTACTGCATGTTTTCCCCAAGGGACAGATACACCTACTATCTCCTTCCCTTTCTCTGCTCTCTCCCCCCCTCTCTCTCCCCTCTCTCTCTCCCCCCTCTCTCTCTCTCCCCCCTCTCTCTCCTTATTTGATTGGCCTCTCCGGACTTCTCATAAGGGATGTTTGATGATTGAATTGACACAGTACATTATGACCAAATATCTGCTCACCGCCTTTGATAATTATTTGATTAGTGCTCAATCAAAACTCTGCCTTCAAGCAATCAGTGCATATCAGCATGAGCACACTTGGAAACTGCAATTCAGAAACTGATTTGCTTGACCGTTTATGATAATTATTTAATTGTGGATTTATATGATTTATTTGTTGACTGTTGCTGAATTACTGTAGAGAACTTTGAAACTTCAGAGGCAATGCAGTGATGCACACACACACACACCACACACACCCCTGTCCCCTCTGCATGACAGGGTCTGGCTGGTCTGGCTGTAGCTTGCTGAGACATCTAGCACAAACATGTCTCCCTGCCAAGCAGCTGCCAACATCATTTCCATCTCCTCCTCCTCTTCTGATGGAGACGTCAGCTGAGCTGGGTCACTGTGCTCCTCTCTCACTCTCTGTCCATCTCCTCCTCCTCTTCCGATGGAGACGTCAGCTGAGCTGGGTCACTGTGCTCCTCTCTCATTCTCTGGTCAGACACACTGGAATTGGGTTTCCTCAACTTGAACTGCTTTTTACTTTTCAAACTTGTAATCATGGTTTGACGTGACATTGTTCACAGGAGCCCCTCACCCTCACCCTCCCTCTGGCTGGCTGACTAGCTGGAGGACTTGTTAGCTGGCTGGCTGGTTATCTGATTTGCTGGCTGGTTATTTGGTTTGCTGGCTGGTTATTTGGTTTGCTGGCTGGTTTGCTGGCTGGTTTGCTGGTTGGTTTGCTGGCTGGTTTGCTGGCTGGTTAACTGTCTGGCTGGAAGATGGTCATGTCCTGGTCAGGTCAGGTTGGGGGGGGGGAGGGAGAGGAGCTATTCTGGTTTGTTCTCCACCCAGAAACGTGCCACAGCTTCATCTGACCCTGCTGGGACTGTCTGAGCACGGGAACCACATGCATCTCTACCCTACAGCAGGGCAGTGTGGAGGAGTGTGTGTGTGTGTGTGTGTGGTCCCTGGAGGTCCCCTGCTGTGTGATTGGTCAGGAACAGAAGGAGCCACAGGGAGCTGAGTGACAGCAGGAGCGAGCCAGACTGTGTCTCCGTGTCTCCGTGTCCCAGTGTCCCTGTGTCTCTGTGTCCCTGTGTCCCTGTGTCTCTGTGTCTCTGTGTCTCTGTGTCTCTGTGTCTCTGTGTCTCTGTGTCTCTGTGTCTTTGTGTCCCTGTGTCTCTGTGTCTCTGTGTCTCTGTGTCTGTGTCTCTGTGTCCCTGTGTCTCTGTGTCCCTGTGTCCCTGTGTCTTTGTGTCCCTGTGTCCCTGTGTCTTTGTGTCCCTGTGTCTCTGTGTCTCTGTCTCTGTGTCTGTGTCTCTGTGTCCCTGTGTCTCTGTGTCCCTGTGTCTCTGTGTCTCTGTGTCTGTGTCTCTGTGTCCCTGTGTCTCTGTGTCTCTGTGTCTCTGTGTCTCTGTGTCTCTGTGTCCCTGTGTCTCTGTGTCCCTGTGTCTCTGTGTCTCTGTGTCTCTGTGTCTCTGTGTCTGTGTCTCTGTGTCCCTGTGTCCCTGTGTCTCTGTGTCTCTGTGTCTCTGTGTCTGTGTCTCTGTGTCCCTGTGTCTCTGTGTCTCTGTGTCTGTGTCTCTGTGTCCCTGTGTCCCTGTGTCTCTGTGTCTCTGTGTCTCTGTGTCCCTGTGTCTCTGTGTCTGTGTCTCTGTGTCTCTGTGTCTGTGTCTCTGTGTCTCTGTGTCTGTGTCTCTGTGTCCCTGTGTCCCTGTGTCCCTGTGTCTTTGTGTCCCTGTGTCCCTGTGTCCCTGTGTATCTGTGTCTCTGTGTCCCTGTGTCCCTGTGTCTTTGTGTCCCTGTGTCCCTGTGTCTTTGTGTCCCTGTGTCTCTGTGTCCCTGTGTCTCTGTGTCTGTGTCTCTGTGTCCCTGTGTATCTGTGTCTCTGTGTCCCTGTGTATCTGTGTCTCTGTGTCCCTGTGTCCCTGTGTCTTTGTGTCCCTGTGTCCCTGTGTCTTTGTGTCCCTGTGTCTCTGTGTCTGTGTCTCTGTGTCCCTGTGTATCTGTGTCTCTGTGTCCCTGTGTCCCTGTGTCTGTGTCCCTGTGTCTCTGTGTCCCTGTGTCTCTGTGTCTGTGTCTTTGTGTCTCTGTGTCCCTGTGTCTCTGTGTCTCTGTGTCCCTGTGTCTCTGTGCCCCTGTGTCTCTGTGTCTTTGTGTCCCTGTGTCCCTGTGTCTTTGTGTCTTTGTGTCCCTGTGTCTTTGTGTCCCTGTGTCCCTGTGTCCCTGTGTCTTTGTGTCTTTGTGTCCCTGTGTCTCTGTGTCTTTGTGTCCCTGTGTCCCTGTGTCTTTGTGTCTCTGTGTCCCTGTGTCTCTGTGTCTCTGTGTCTCTGTGTCTCTGTGTCTCTGTGTCTGTGTCCCTGTGTCTCTGTGTCTCTGTGTCTCTGTGTCCCTGTGTCTCTGTGTCTCTGTGTCTCTGTGTCCCTGTGTCCCTGTGTCTCTGTGTCTCTGTGTCTCTGTGTCTCTGTGTCTCTGTGTCTCTGTGTCCCTGTGTCTCTGTGTCTCTGTGTCTCTGTGTCTCTGTGTCCCTGTGTCCCTGTGTCTTTGTGTCTCTGTGTCCCTGTGTCTCTGTGTCTCTGTGTCTCTGTGTCTCTGTGTCTGTGTCCCTGTGTCCCTGTGTCTCTGTGTCTCTGTGTCCCTGTGTCCCTGCTAACACAGCCCACAGTCACATGACTGCTGACAGACAGATGGACAGAATAAATGGATACAGAGACTCAGAGAAGAAGAGGAAGGCCAGTGATGAAGATGGAAAACAAGATGTGAGACAGAGAAAAAGAGAGATCAGGCAAAACATAGACTGGCAGGGAGAGATGGATGAGTACTGGAGAGAACATCTGGTGATTTACCCACTGTTGTTTTAGGATACATGGGGCCTCTCTGTGTCCTCTCCTCTCTCTCCTCTCTCTCTCCGTCCTCTATCTTTCTGTCCTCCCCTCTCTCCCCTCTCTTCCCTCTTTCTCTCCTTTCTCCGTCCTCTACTTTTATGTCCTCCCTCTCTCTCCTCTGTCCATCCTTTTCTCTCTTCATTATCTACCTTTTCTCCATTCTCTCTCCTCTCTCTCTCTCTCTCTCCTCTCGCTCTCCTCTCTCTCTCTTTATTTCCTCTCTCTCCTCTCTCCTCTCTCTCTCCTCTCTCCTCTCTCTCCTCTCTCCTCCCCCCTTGCAGATGAAGACATGATGATGATGATGATGATGATGGGAGGTTTTCCCTTGCTTGCTAAACGCTCTCCATCCGTAATGCCCAATTAGCAGAATGGTGGAGCTATAAATAAGCACACATCTGTTTGTGTCTGAGGTCCTCACAAATAACCAAGCAGAGAGAGAGGAAGAGGAGGAGGAGGAAGAGGAGGAGGAGGAAGAGGAGGAGGAGGGCTGTAGAGATGCTAACTCCGTGTGTACAGATATTTTGTCATGTCCAGAATGGTTGCCAGTGAGAGTGTGTGAGTGTGTGTGTGGTGAGAGTGTGTGAGTGTGTGTGTGGTGAGAGTGAGCTGCTGAATAAAGAGCCTAACATGAGCTCTGCCTGTGACCTCTGGATGACCTCTGGAGGGCTGACTTTAGCCTTCTCTGAAGGACTGAACAGAACTGGACCATGTAGAGCAACACAGCCCTGCTCTGGCTGCAGGGGAGATGAGACCCACATGGGGGACGAGTGTGTGTGTGTGTGTGTGTGTGTGAGAGTGTGTGTGTGTGTGTGGGGGGGGGGGGGGCATCCCCTTGTCTCTCACCCTGAACTGTCAGACCATCTGTGGCAGACCATGAGTGATGTTGATGTTCTGTTCAATGCTGTCAGCTGCAACAGTACTGTGTGAGTGTGTGTGTGTGTGTGTGTGTGTGTGTGTGTGTGTGAGTGTGTCTCCAGGCATGGTTCAGTCTCCTCAGGGTGTTGAGGGTTGGCTTGTCCTCTCAGAATGTGTCTCCTCCCTGAGGCTCCATCTAGAGCAGAGGGCTCCAGGAGGGGGGTGGGGGGGGGGTCTCCATCACTACTGCAGGGACCAGGAGTCTGACTGGGGTACAGCAGGAAGCTCTGACCAGGCAGGCAGACAGACAGACAGGCAGGCAGACAGGCAGACAGGCAGACAGCTTTACTGATGACATCATGGTTCTCTGTGTCAGCACAGCAGATGGAGGCTCAGCTTAAAGTCCACTATTCTGTTTCCCTCCTGCTGGTCTAGAGAGAGTCCATCTCCTACTCAGACCTGATCCTGACCCCTGGAGTCTAAGCACACACACAACAGATGCAGTGCGCACACACACACACACACACCTCAAACACACACAAACATACACCACACACACACTTGTGCAGCCCCCTAACTGTGTCTGAGGCAGCAGCTCTGTGTCTTCCTGTGTTTGTGTGTGTGTGTGTGTGTGTGTGTTCAGAGCCCAGCCTTAAGCCCTGCTGGCAGTACAAGCTCCTGGATGTGAACCACCTCCCAACCACGAGACTGGGAGTCTGAGAGGGAGAGTCTGAGTCTGAGAGGGAGACCAGGACTAGAATCCTCCAGAGGACAGAGACAGGCTGGGAGTCTGAGAGGGAGACCAGGACTAGAATCCTCCAGACAGAGAACACACCAGGACTAGAAGAGACTAGAAGAAGGTGTTCTGTTCCTCAGACACACAAAGGAAAGTTCACCATGACACTGACAGACATGCAGCCAGCTCTGAACACACACACACCTCATGACATCATCAATATAGGGACTTTCATCCAACACATGGTCCCCCCCCCACCCCCCTCTCTCTCTGTCTGTCCACAAGTGTCACCTGACAGGTCCTGTGATCTCTTCCTTCTGATTGGATGAAGCCGTCACTCTGGCAGCACTCACAGTAGCAGGATCACAGACAGCTGCTCAGGATGAGCCCAGAGAAGATTTGACAGAGAGCAGCACAATGTTGCAGCCATATGGCTCCATTAGAAGCTGGCTAATCTGCCTCTGGCAGGACAGCGGCTCAGCTTCATCACCCAGGGGGAGGGACTATTGTTTGCAGATTTTCTCACTCTGTTTTTCATTGGCTGCCAGATAAGGTATTATATACCACACAGGTGTCTGAGTCTGTGGACTCCAGACTGAATCGATGGTAGTAGCATGTAGTCTGGTTTGGAACATGTGGACAGTTTGACACCACAAGTGCAGCCTCAGTCTGAGTGCTGGTGGCTGGATGAGGCTCCGGAAGTCTCTGCTTCAGTTTCATTCCTTTTTTCTTTTTCCTGGAAGGCAGAGATGTCAGGGTTGGATGTTTTCATTTCTCCCCTGTCTGAGTGATCCAGCTTCCTCAGCAGCCTCCACAGAAGTCAGACATGCTTCCTGGAGGCTCTGCTGCTCCACACGCTGGCTGATGTTCATATCCTGCTGTTAACTCTGTATCACATGACCCTCTCCTGGAAGACTCCACACAGCTTTCTAACTGTCCTGTTTTGGGGCAGGAAGCAGCACTGTGTGAAGTGAACATGCAACACCTGACTGTCCATCCTCTCACAGCACACCTGGAGAGTGAATGCAGGCCCAGGTACAAACACAAGACACACACAACACACACACACACACTCACACACGCGTACACAGACACACACACACGTACGACAGCGCTGCTCACCCACGGCCTGGTGAAGCTGCTTCCAGCTGAACAGGAATCGATACGACAGATGGAATAACATCAGAATCTAACATCTCAAATATAAAGAACGCTGTTTCGCTGCAGAGGAGAGAGGAAGCGTCTCTGATGATGATTCACTCAACCACAGCACAACAAGCAAGAGCAAGCTGACATGTTCTGACACCAACACACACCTACACACACACACGAACCTACACACACACCTACACACACACACACACCTACACACACCTACACCTACACACAAGGACCTAGTAAGGAGTCAGGTCTTCCCCTGGGGCATGAGGCCCCTCTCAACATGTGCTAGTCTCCCTCCCCTTCCCTGTTCATCCACACAGGGAGGTTACTAAGTGCCTGGGGTGAGTCCAGAGGTCACCAGGTCAACAGGGGGCGCAGGACGGAACTGCTCAGGAGTCAGAGGTCAGCCCTCAGACGAGGTGTCTGCCCCCCCCCCCCCCCCCCCCCCCCCCCCCCCCACACCTCTCTACGACATCACCTCCCTGAACTGAACACAGCACCATCTGTGAATGACATGAGAGTATTCTGATAACAACCTTGAGTGTCTTCAGCGGAGCATTTCTGTAGCTGAACTGCCTCCAACAAGACAACCAATCACCACCCAGAAGAGCCCCTCCATCCTACAGGGTTGTTATGTTGCCGCTCAAACATGATTAGATAGAGAAGGAACCCAAACACATGTGACATGTCCTGTCCAGCAGGACAGCTTAAAGCTTCTGCTCTGAGACGTCTGTGTCTGGACGCTGGTGAGGCTCTGACTGACGGAGGCCCCCCCACCCTGGTCCCCCCACCCTGGTCCCCCCACCCTGGCCTCCCCACCCTGGTCCCCCCCACCCTGGCCCCCCCCACCCTGGCCCCCCCAACCCTGGTCCCCACCTGCCCCCCCCCCCCCTCCTCTCCCATCACTCTAAACCCACTCAGAAACTCAGCCAGGATTCCAGGGAAGAAGCGGGCCAGAACAAAAGGCCCCTCTCCATCTGATATCTGATGCTGGCTGCTTATGGATGTGTTTCTGAGGGAGACGGGGGGGGGGGGGGGGGGGGGAGGTTTCAGCCTCCCAAGGATCTTAAAAGGCAGCCCTCAATAAGCTCCTTGTAGTGCAAATCGCATTTTAATTAGGTCTATCCTTGGCTAACAATCTTCTCTTCCTACGTCCGACCCACAGGGATTACCTACCAGGGTCGGATCCACCTAATCCGGATCATACTCCCTCATGGTTTGACCTTTAACCCTTTCCCTGCTGGTGGCTCTCTCTCTCCATCTGTCTTTTATGGCCTAATCCACCTTCCTCTTCCACCTTCCTCTTCCACCTTCCTCTTCCACCTTCCTCTCCCACCTTCCTCTTCCACCTTCCTCTTCCACCTTCCTCTTCCACCTTCCTCTTCCACCTTCCTCTTCCACCTTCCTCTCACACCTTCCTCTTCCACCTTCCTCTTCCACCTTCCTCTTCCACCTTCCTCTCCCACCTTCCTCTTCCACCTTCCTCTTCCACCTTCCTCTCCCACCTTCCTCTCCCACCTTCCTCTTCCACCTTTCCTCCTACCCCCCCACACCTGCTCTTCTTTTTCTTCTCTTTCCTTTCATCTCTCCTCCCTGCGCTCCTCCTCTCTCTCGTTCTCTTCATGGTTCATGGTTACATGGTTCATGTTAGACTGTGCTGTCCATTACAGAGCCACAGTCCTGCATCATGTTAGACTGTGCTGTCCATTACAGAGACACAGTCCTGCATCATGTTAGACTGTGCTGTCCATTACAGAGACACAGTCCTGCATCATGTTAGACTGTGCTGTCCATTACAGAGCCACAGTCCTGCATCATGTTAGACTGTGCTGTCCATTACAGAGACACAGTCCTGCATCATGTTAGACTGTGCTGTCCATTACAGAGCCACAGTCCTGCATCATGTTAGACTGTGCTGTCCATTACAGAGCCACAGTCCTGCATCATGTTAGACTGTGCTGTCCATTACAGAGCCACAGTCCTGCATCATGTTAGACTGTGCTGTCCATTACAGCGCCACAGTCCTGCATCATGTTAGACTGTGCTGTCCATTACAGAGCCACAGTCCTGCATCATGTTAGACTGTGCTGTCCATTACAGCGCCACAGTCCTGCATCATGTTAGACTGTGATGTCCATTACAGAGCCACAGTCCTGCATCATGTTAGACTGTGCTGTCCATTACAGAGCCACAGTCCTGCATCATGTTAGACTGTGATGTCCATTACAGCGCCACAGTCCTGCATCATGTTAGACTGTGATGTCCATTACAGAGCCACAGTCCTGCATCATGTTAGACTGTGATGTCCATTACAGAGCCACAGACCCACCCAACACTCACAGGAAACCCTCTGACATCTCCCCACTGTGCTGACATTGTTCTACATCTCTCTTCACCTCTTCTAGAAGAAGCTTTTGATTCCGTCCGTCTGCACTGACTTGTGATAGAATAGAGACGTGATATATTTAAAGACCTGACGTGCTGGAGACGAGGAGAGACAGGAGATAAAACACAGACAGGAGGTGGAAAGAGGGAGAGAAGGAGGGAAGGTGAGGGAGAGATGGAGGAGTACAGAGGGGATGTTCAGTAGTTGGACCTGTAAGCCCCCCCAGCCCCCCGGCCCCCCCAGCCCCCCCAGCCTGGACTTCTGCTAGTTGTCCCCTAGTGTTGTCACCCTACAACACCCAGCTGCTAGACAGCCTTAACTCCAACTCAACTGACCTTGTGTTAGTGTATCTGTGTATGCTAGTGTCTGCTAGCTGTGTATGCTAGTGTCTGCTAGCTGTGTATGCTAGTGTCTGCTAGCTGTGTATGCTAGTGTCTGCTAGCTGTGTCTGCTAGTGTCTGCTAGCTGTGTCTGCTAGTGTCTGCTAGCTGTGTCTGCTAGTCTCTGCTAGCTGTGTCTGCTAGTGTCTGCTAGTGTCTGCTAGCTGTGTCTGCTAGTGTCTGCTAGTGTCTGCTAGTGTCTGCTAGCTGTGTATGCTAGTGTCTGCTAGCTGTGTCTGCTAGTGTCTGCTAGCTGTGTCTGCTAGTGTCTGCTAGTGTCTGCTAGTGTCTGCTAGTGTCTGCTAGTGTATGCTAGTGTCTGCTAGTGTCTGCTAGCTGTGTCTGCTAGTGTCTGCTAGTGTCTGCTAGCTGTGTCTGCTAGTGTCTGCTAGTGTCTGCTAGCTGTGCCTGCTAGTGTCTGCTAGTGTCTGCTAGCTGTGCATGCTAGTGTCTGCTAGTGTCTGCTAGCTGTGCATGCTAGTGTCTGCTAGTGTCTGCTAGCTGTGCATGCTAGTGTCTGCTAGTGTCTGCTAGTGTCTGCTAGCTGTGTATGCTAGCTGGCCAGACATGCGTGGGCTGTTCTTAATCAGGCTTTATCTTGTGAGTGGGCCTATAAGCTTCATGTCCTGGACTTGAGAAGGATCATGCATTAATTTAGGAAGGATCGTTATGATAATACCTGGCAAACAAGTAGATTACTCAGGTCAGCATGGATTAACCAGGGGCTCTTTATTTAAACCAGGAATCTCTTCTCCAAAACCCCGTAATCTCATTTTAATCCCGTAACCAAAAGCTCAGGTTCAAATTAAGAGCCGTCTAACACAGAGGCGACGCCCCCTCGTTTCAGGACCCCCCTGCTGACTTCCTGCTATCATAGGCGTTCATGGAGAACGCCTGATGCAAAATACCTTTTTAGATCCATAAATATTCAACCAGTTTAACTGACATTTTTCAATCATCTTGTTCATGTTTAGTGTTCATAGTGCAAACTCCATTTTGAATAGAGGTGAAGCATTTCTCTCTGATAACTCTTCCCAGACGAGGACGTCGCTCTCACTGACCACAGATCTGTTCAGCTCTGTCCTCAGATCAGCTGGATACCTCTGAACATGACATATATGTAGATCATAGAACTCTGTCCTCAGATCAGCTGGATTCACCTGCACATGACATATAGATCATAGAACTCTGTCCTCAGATCAGCTGGATTCACCTGAACATGACATATAGGTCCTAGAACTGGTTCATCTGCTCTTTTAAAGGTTCAGGGTTCTATCATGGAGTTCACTGTGATTTCAACCTCTAAGCTTCTTAACTAACGACATGTTAATTGATTGGAAGCTCACATGACTTCGACTGCCCAGACACAGACTTCCTCCGTCTGTCAGGCAGGACACAGAAGCACACCTCTGACAGGCTCCCTGTTCCTGCAGCATCTTAAGATTTCAGAAGCTCTTCGTCTATTTAAATGGAAGGCCTTCATGGAAGACTGAGCATTTTTTAATTAGCTTCTTAATCAGATTAAATCGAATGTTTTGCTGTGCCAAAATCAAAACAACGTCTGTTTAACACAGTGGAATTTTGTCAGCCACAGTACTGCCACCCCCATCATGCATGATGAGGGGGGCACCAAGAGATCAGGGGGCACCAAGTGATCAGGGGGCACCAAGTAATCAGGGGGGCACCAAGTGATCAGGGGGCACCAAGTGATCAGGGGGGCACCAAGTGATCAGGGGGGCACCAAGTGATCAGGGGGCACCAAGTAATCAGGGGGGCACCAAGTGATCAGGGGGCACCAAGTGATCAGGGGGGCACCAAGAGATCAGGGGGCACCAAGAGATCAGGGGGGCACCAAGTGATCAGGGGGGCACCATGTGATCAGGGGGGCACCAAGAGATCAGGGGGGCACCAAGTGATCAGGGGGGCACCATGTGATCAGGGGGCACCAAGAGATCAGGGGGGCACCAAGAGATCAGGGGGGCACCAAGTGATCAGGGGGGCACCATGTGATCAGGGGGCACCATGTGATCAGGGGGGCACCAAGTGATCAGGGGGGCACCAAGAGATCAGGGGGCACCAAGAGATCAGGGGGGCACCAAGTGATCAGGGGGGCACCATGTGATCAGGGGGGCACCATGTGATCAGGGGGGCACCAAGTGATCAGGGGGCACCAAGTGATCAAAAATCCATCATAAAAAACGAACTGAAACCATAAATATCTGCCACAATATGTCATTAATAAAACACAGCTCTGCCTCGCAGCTCAGCCTCGCAGCTCTGCCTCGCAGCTCTGCCTCGCAGCTCTGCCTCGCAGCTCTGCCTCGCAGCTCAGCCTCGCAGCTCTGCCTCGCAGCTCTGACTCGCAGCTCTGCCTCACCGCTCTGCCTCTCTCACTATAGATTCTGTTTCCAGATAAACTGGGTGATTCTTACAATCCAATTAAGAGTTTGCAGCTGAACAAATCTTTGCAGCCCCAGTGATTGGTGTGTACTTGTGTGTGTGTGTGTGAGAGTGTGTACATGTGTGTACATGTGTGTACATGTGTCCTTCCCAGTGTTTCTGCTCAGTCAGGTGACAGGGCAGCGTTGCCCCTGACTCGCCCCCCTGCCAAGCAGACCCCCGTTGTCATGGCAACCATGTGTGTGTGGACAGGTGTGTGTGTGTGGACAGGTGTGTGTGTGTGGGCAGGTGTGTGTGTGGACAGGTGTGTGTGTGTGGACAGGTGTGTGTGTGTGGGCAGGTGTGTGTGTGTGGACAGGTGTGTGTGTGTGTGGACAGGTGTGTGCGTGTGGCCAGGTGTATGTGTCCCAGTCTATAGATCCCCCCCCCCCCCCCCAGCAGCATCCTGCACGATATTGATCGTCTCAGTGAACCACAGCCCCCCTCCATGGCAACCAGCATCTTCCTTTCCAAAACAAAACAACTCAGATCTCTGGAGGCCGGCGTTAGCCTAGAAACAGCGCTGGCTAACACTCCTCAGAGAGGCTGGATCCTGCTGGTGAGGCCCCTGAGGAGGATGACCCTCCGGCCAGCCAGCCAGCTGTCCTGGGTGTAGCCGAGCTGGCCTGGCTCCCAGGGACAGATGCTAACCCAGGCAGGGTGGCTAATTGCCTGTCTGGAGATGACGGCACCGTGCGGGTACCCCCCCCCCCCTTCGTGCGGGTACCCCCCCCCCCCCCCCCCCCCCCCCCCGGGGGCAACAGGGACAACCAGCCTGATGAAAACACACTACAGTGTTACAGAAACAACATCAAGTAACACAGAAGTCTCAGTGAAGAAACACTATAACATTTCTGAAACACTTTATAGGTTTGTACCCAGACGATTAGTGTAACAGACTTCTTAATAATAGAAATGCCCATAATCTTATTCATACCCACGTTTTTCATTTATATTTAAACCGTACTCAACGTTAAATACTATTACAAACGTACATCTTGTTTCAACTAGATAACATAGTGAAGCACATGCTTTCATGCATGCTTCCTAGTTCCAACAGCTTAGAGCATCTCAAGGCAACAGATAAGAAGCGGTTTTCATGTGAACCCCCCCCACACACCCCCCCACCCCCCCCCCCCAGACACCAGGCTGCTCGGACCACAGAGGTGTGGCTCACCTCCATTACTGCCTGACAGAAAACTCTTCTTCTTAAAGGACAATTTAAATGTGTTCCACCTGAAAACCCTGGATCGTCTCAACCCAAACGAATCACTGTGAAGTTGTACAGTTGGATAAGAATGGAGGAGAGGAAAGAAAATGACGGAAGAAAAGATGAAAGGTGATGATGAGTAAAGAATTCAATGGAATTAAAAGATCCTGAATGATGGTTAGATAACGCAGTGTGCCTGGATGGCAGCAGAGGAAGCTGCTGCAGTATAAAACCCTCCATGATAAATGTCCAGCTTGTTTTGTCTGAAGCTGCAGAGTGGTAAACATCCTGTGTTCTCATGTTATCACCTTAAATACCGGGCATCAAATCTAACGACTTGTAAAGCACAAAAACACACAGCTCAACAGCCTGGGCAGTAAAGTGTGCCAACAAAAACATCCTGAAGCAGGCGGCAAGCAGGCGGCAAGCAGGCGGCAAGCAGGCGGCAAGCAGGCGGCAAGCACGCAGCAAGCAGGCGGCATCAGCAGTCATCCTCTGGTGTTGAAAGGAAAATCAGTCATCCAGTGAATGAAGGGATGAGGCTGTTTTAGTCAGGTTGCAACAGTAACTCCTGCCTCTCCTTCCTCCTGTGGCCTGTTCAGTCTCTCCATCACTCTCTCTCTCTCTCCATCACTCTCTCTCTCTCCATCACTGTCTCTTTCTGCATCACTCTCTCTTTCTCCATCACTCTCTCTTTCTCCATCCCTCCATCCTTCCCTTTTTCTTCCTCCTGGTTGATCTCTCTCTTTCCTCATCCCTGCATCAGAATGAGCGATCCTGTATCCCCAGGCAGGGGGGAGGGGGGTGGGGAGGGGGGAGGGGGAATCTAGAGCAGGGAGGGAGGAAGGGAGGGGGGGGAGGTGCGTTACATAACAGCTGAGCCAGCCAGTGCAGCAGCTTGTCCAGGTGCTGCTCTCCCTGCTGAGACCTCCACACCTCTGTGAACCAGGAGCCTCGAGTCTCTCGCCTCAGTCCTGCTGCAGACAGACAGGCAGACAGACAGGCAGACAGACAGGCAGACAGGCAGACAGGCAGGGAGGAGCTCTAACCAGG
The DNA here is from genome assembly GCA_030340685.1 of Protosalanx chinensis. Lineage (NCBI taxonomy): Eukaryota > Metazoa > Chordata > Actinopteri > Osmeriformes > Salangidae > Protosalanx > Protosalanx chinensis. The sequence goes on along the minus strand of CM059330.1, from coordinate 14,032,257 downwards.
ACCTCCTGCATCAACACTGCCTTTCATCTAGCTGCTAATTAGGAGGAAGTAACCAATGACCACACAAGTAGACTCACACACACATACACACACATGTATACACACACACTCATGTAAACACACACACACACTCATTAACACACACACGTGTGAACACACACTCATGTAAACACACATGGTTCAGACTAGCCGGGGGTCAGATAGTCTTCTGGCTGAAGACCGGAGAGAGTGGCTCATATGAGCTGCCAGAGCTGTGTGCCTACTGCAGAGAACCTGTGTGTGTGTGTGTGTGTGTGTGTGTGGGGGGGGGGGGGGGGTGTGTGTGTGTGTGTGTGTGTGTGTGTGGGGGGGGGGGGGGTGTGTGTGTGTGTGTGTGTGGGGGGTGTGTGTGAGCGCTTGTGTGTGAGCGTATTGATGCTACTCAGAAAGTCTCTGGTCCCTCAGCAATCTTCCTCAGACCAAATTATGTGTTTTCACACTGCACAGCCATGCTAATGAGACTGAGTGTGTGTGTGTGTGTGTGTGTGTGCAGGAGGACACACAGCGTGGTGAACCTCTGGAATGAGCTGGTTATTTTAGGGAGAGAGATTTAGAGAGAGGCAGAAATAAAGAGATGGAGGGGGAGGCAGAGAAACAGAGAGACTGAGAGAGAGAGGTGAGAGGCCTGCTGTTCCCAGGGTGTGTAGAGAGACACAGGAGTGTGGGACAGGAGCTGCACACTGAGAGAACCCCCCTCCCCTCCCTCCCTCCCTCTCTCCCCCCTCCCTCCCTCCTTCCCTCCATCCCTCCCCCTCCCTCCCTCCCTCCCCCCCTCCTGGTGTCTCACAGGAAGTCTTCATGTCCTCGTCCTCTGAGGGAGGACCTCTCTCATCCAGCGGGTTACAGGCACCCTGGGGTCTGCATGGGAATGGGGCTGGGCAGGACTGTGGGAACAGGGATCCTGTGGTGAGGGAGAGTGGGGGGGGGAGTGCGGGGCTGGGGGGGGGGGTGGTTCTGCTGGAGAGGCTGTGGTCTGTGTCTCATTAAGCAGCTCTCGCTCACTTCCTGTCCTCCTCACAGACCTCCCTTCTTATTTTTCCACTCCCTCTTCCTCCTCCTCTTCCTCCTCCTCTTCCTCCCTCACAGAGGGGGTGGGGTCCCAGAGCCTCACAGGAAGTGATGTGTGGAGACAGAGGAGGGTGTTGAGCTCCACCACTGAGCTCCACTGGAGTGACCAAGAGAGCTGAAGACCTCTCTCATCCTCTCTGTCTGTCTCTTCTCCTTCTCCCCCTCTCTCCCACTCTCTCTCCCTCTCTCCCTCTCCTCCCTCTCTCTCCTCTTTCTCTCCTTCTCCCTCTCTCTCCCCTCTCTCTTTGCGTTGTCACCCCAGATCTTTCGTAATGGACGGTCCATTGGCGTTTATAAGAATGATTAAACTGAGAGTGAAGTCTGGTTTGGTTGAAAGTCAACTTTCCTTTGGCTCTCATTATATCATCATCATCTTCCTCATCTTCACCCATCATCTTATCTTCCAGGAAGCTGTGACAGTGTGACTGCACAGTTAACCAGCCTGAACAGGCTGAAGGAGGGCTGGTCTTCAGCTCACAGGAAGCCCCCTGCCTCGTTCAAACAGACCCATGAACCAGCCATCAGAGTTAGAGATATCAGCTGAGGCTGGACTTCCTGTCCCTCTGTGTCCAGCACATCCATCCTCTCCTCTCTCTAATGCTGCTCTGGGTTTTTCTACTGCAGCAGAATTAATCTGAGATGACCAGTCAGATACACTCTGCAGAAACCCATCCTTCTCTCTCTCTCTCTGTGTGTTTTTATCACCTAACCACGGAGCTGTAATATCTCCCTCTGTGTCTTCCTACTCTCAAACCCCTTCCTGGTAACCCTGACACCAATCTATCCCCCTCTCCTCTCTATTCTCACTCCCCCTATCTCCTTCCATCCTTCATCAAGCCCTGCTCCTGCGCTCTGATCCAATCTCCATCCATCCTTCCTCTCTCTCCATCTATTCACCTCTATTGCCTCATCTGTCTTTTCAACTTTGACCTCCTACATGAGTTTTATACTCCCCCTCTCTCTTTCTCTCTCTCCCCCTCGTTTACTCCCCCTCTCTCTTTCTCTCTCTCCCCCTCGTTTACTCCCCCTCTCTCTTTCTCTCTCCCCCTTTTCCCTCAGCCCCCCCACCCTCCCTCCCTCCCTCCCCCCTCCCTTGTTTGGTGCAGGCCCCTCCACAGCCACATCTATCCCTGTTAGCAGGAGGAAATGAGTGCATTAGCAGGGTGAGGATGGTGGTCTGCAGCAGATGACCCTCCAGGGAAACAGAGGCAGGCTAATGGGATTACCCTCCATTATCAGGCCCACAGCAGCCAGGAAGGGTGGGCAGGCTGGGGCTGGACTGAAAGAGAGGACCAGGATCCACATGGAGGATCAGGGAGGGGAGGGGAGGCTGCAGATCTGCAGTCCTGATGGTCGGCTGTGTTAGCTGGGTGAAGATCAGGTGATCTGAGTACTGAGGACACCAACTCCACCACAACTCCACCACAACTCCCTTCCAGCTCTCTGCTCTTCCTGCCTCTTATCTTCATCCACTTATTCTTCCTCAGGCTGCTTCAGCCATGCTGTACATGGATTCGTTCATGTGGTCGTTAACACAGTTAGCCGGTCGCTAATCGATTCATCAGTTCCTCTGGTCGTCCATTCTCAGGTGTGTGTGCTGTGCTGCTCTGTGTTAAGGTCTGTGTGTGTGCTGTGCTGCTCTGTGTTAAGGTCTGTGTGTGTGCTGTGCTGCTCTGTGTTAAGGTCTGTGTGTGTGCTGTGCTGCTCTGTGTTAAGGTCTGTGTGTGTGCTGTGCTGCTCTGTGTTAAGGTCTGTGTGTGTGCTGTGCTGCTCTGTGTTAAGGTCTGTGTGTGTGCTGTGCTGCTCTGTGTTAAGGTCTGTGTGTGTGCTGTGCTGCTCTGTGTTAAGGTCTGTGTGTGTGCTGTGCTGCTCTGTGTTAAGGTCTGTGTGTGTGCTGTGCTGCTCTGTGTTAAGGTCTGTGTGTGTGCTGTGCTGCTCTGTGTTAAGGTCTGTGTGTGTGCTGTGCTGCTCTGTGTTAAGGTCTGTGTGTGTGCTGTGCTGCTCTGTGTTAAGGTCTGTGTGTGTGCTGTGCTGCTCTGTGTTAAGGTCTGTGTGTGTGCTGTGCTGCTCTGTGTTAAGGTCTGTGTGTGTGCTGTGCTGCTCTGTGTTAAGGTCTGTGTGTGTGCTGTGCTGCTCTGTGTTAAGGTCTGTGTGTGTGCTGTGCTGCTCTGTGTTAAGGTCTGTGTGTGTGCTGTGCTGCTCTGTGTTAAGGTCTGTGTGTGTGCTGTGCTGCTCTGTGTTAAGGTCTGTGTGTGTGCTGTGCTGCTCTGTGTTAAGGTCTGTGTGTGTGCTGTGCTGCTCTGTGTTAAGGTCTGTGTGTGTGCTGTGCTGCTCTGTGTTAAGGTCTGTGTGTGTGCTGTGCTGCTCTGTGTTAAGGTCTGTGTGTGTGCTGTGCTGCTCTGTGTTAAGGTCTGTGTGTGTGCTGTGCTGCTCTGTGTTAAGGTCTGTGTGTGTGCTGTGCTGCTCCCTGAGCTGTGCGGATCTGTAGATCTGACAGCCTGTCTTCATACAGCATCTATTCTTCAGTCAGCAGCTTTGCTAGTCATCTGGAGCCGTGATGCTGGAGTTCCTTCTTTATATTCTCCTCTGAGAGTATTCTAGTTCCATTGTGTTACTCTGAGACTCAATATGAGGCTTTCTGTTGGAGAGGGAGGGGGAGGGGAGGGGAGGAGAGGAGGAGGACAGGGAGGAGGAGAGGAGCGGAGGAGGACAGGGAGGAGGAGAGAAGAGAGGGAGGACAAGAAGGAGAGGGAGGAGAGGAGGAGGAAGAGAAGGAGGACAGAGAGGAGAGGGGAGGATTCCTGGCTATTATCTGCTGGTGGAGTTTTCCTGACGGCAGCTGAGAGAAGATAATCACACACTAACACACACACACACACACACCCACACACTCTACAGAAGTGTGATGTACACTGACCAGCAGAACCTCACAACATCATACCCCCCAACAAGCCTCCCTCCCTCACCCCCCACCAAGCCTCCCTCACCTCCCCTACCTCCTCTTCTCCTCCTTCCATCCACCAGCCACTGTAACCCTGACCTCATTCTACCACACTGGGAGCCCCAGGCAGAGAACCCTCTCCCCCTTCTCTCTCCCTCCTCTCCCTCTTTCTCCCCCTTGTGGAGGGTGGTACTGGTCTCTGGGCGTGTGAGCACAGCTGTGAGTAACAGAGTTCACAAAGAGAGAGACACATAGAGAGAGGGAGAGGAAATAAAAAGAAACTACAAAATGGCTGAATATCTCCATACTGTCAAGGCTATAAAGCAGAAAAATCTGCTCAGTAAATACAGAATGAGTGACCCACACCTTTGAAACTGAAGAAAGAGCCAGAGAAAATCAAAAGGAAATTCCAGATCTCTCTGGGTGAAGAGCCTAAAGCAGTTCTGGTTCAATGTTACGACATACATGTTGAAATGTCCCTTCAATGTGGCTGCTTTGACAATACTGCTCCAGCAGAACAGTCGTGGCAGTAAAGCATAGTGAAGTGAAGTGGAGTGGACTGGCTCCCAAGGCCCACACTGTCCTATTGACTAACTGTGCCTCTCTCTCCATTACACTGCCTGGGAGGTATCACACTGTCTCTCTATCTCGCTCTCCCTCTCTCTATCTCTCTCTCTCTGTATAAAGTGTGAGAGTGAGAGCTGTTCTCTACTGGTGTGGGACAGTGTGTGTGTAAGTGTAAACACGTGTGTGTGTGTGTGTGTGTGTGTGTAAACGTGTGCCTGCTACCTCCATCCTCACACATTCAGCAGATTCTGTCCCTTATGGAAGGATGGAGGATGAGAGAGGGAGAGAGAGGAGAGGGGACACTCCGTGTCTTCTTACCGTTCTCTGGGTGCTCCATCTCCCCAATGCTGCCGTCAGGGGTGGTCCTCTCGTAGTGGTCTTCAGGCAGGGCCAGGGGCCCGATACGGGGCCCGGAGGAGGACTTGGAGCTGGGAGTCTCCGACTCCTCTAGCCCGCTGTCATAGTAGCTGTGCTGGGAGGGGTCCTGCAGATCCTGCGCCTGATTGGCTGTGGAGAAGGTCACTCGGCGATGAGGGAGCTGTGATAGGTGGAGAGAGGGAGATAAGGGTGTTCAGCTCGTTGGTTGTGAGAGCAGATGTAGAGATAGAGACGCAGTGAGATAGAGATGGGGTGAGAGAGAGAAAGAGGTTGGGTGAGAGACAGAGAGAGATAGGGTGAGAGTGAGAGAGAGAGAGAGAGAGTAGGTGGCAGCTATCTCAGAGTATGTATTTGATGGCTCTGCAATTAAATTACAATTAGCCTTCCCACTTGTGCTGTGATGTAGGACAAACTCCTCAACATGTGGACTGGAGAGCTGAGAGACTGAACCAGGTGCTGTGTGCTCTAACACACACACACACACACACATGCACACACACACACACACACACTGAGAGAGAGAGATCGGCTGGGAGTCTGTCTGTCTGTCTGTGTCACTGGATCTGCCCTGACTGAATGATAGATGTAATGTGTGTGTGTGTGTGTGTGAATATGTGTGTGTGTGTGTGAATATGTGTGTGTCTGTGTGTGTGTGTGAATATGTGTGTGTCTGTGTGTGTGTGTGTGTGTGTGAATATGTGTGAATATGTGTGTGTCTGTGTGTGTGTGTGAAAAGGTGTGTGTCTGTGTGTGTGTGTGAATATGTGTGTGTGTGTGTGAATATGTGTGTGTGTGTGTGTGTGTGTCCAGGTTCTCTCTTTGTTTTCCTCCTGGTCTTAATCAGCATCACACCTAACAGCTGAGTCTCCTGGGCCCAAACACACACTCACACACTCACACACACACACACACACACACACCACATACACACACTCACACTCTGCAGTGTGTATGGGTGAGTGTGTATGAGTGAGTGTGTGTGTGTGTGTGTATGAGTGAGTGTGTATGAGTGAGTGTGTGTGGGTGCGTGTGTGTGTCTGAGTGTGCATGTATAGACCTCATCTGGGAGAAAGGAAGATGCTGGAAATAGAAATGTCCGCTCAGCATATTTCATCCTGAAGAAATTGGAGCGAGTTTGTGTAACTGGATCTACCCCCTTAGCTACCAAACCTGCCCCCCTTAGCTACCAAACCTGCCCCCCTTAGCTACCAAACCTGCCCCCCTTAGCTACCAAACCTGCCCCCCTTAGCTACCATCCTGCCCCCCTTAGCTACCATCCTGCCCCCCTTAGCTACCAAACCTGCCCCCCTTAGCTACCAAACCTGCCCCCTTAGCTACCATCCTGCCCCCCTTAGCTACCAAACCTGCCCCCCTTAGCTACCAAACCTGCCCCCCTTAGCTACCATCCTGCCCCCCTCAGCTACCATCCTGCCCCCTTAACTACCATCCTGCCCCCTTAGCTACCATCCTGCCCCCCTTAGCTACCATCCTGCCCCCCTTAGCTACCATCCTGCCCCCCTTAGCTACCATCCTGCCCCCCTTAGCTACCATCCTGCCCCCTTAACTACCATCCTGCCCCCTTAGCTACCATCCTGCCCCCCTTAGCTACCAAACCTGCCCCCCTTAGCTACCAAACCTGCCCCCCTTAGCTACCATCCTGCCCCCCTCAGCTACCATCCTGCCCCCCTTAGCTACCATCCTGCCCCCCACAGCTACCATCCTGCCCCCCTTAGCTACCATCCTGCCCCCCTTAGCTACCATCCTGCCCCCCCTTAACTACCATCCTGCCCCCCTTAGCTACCAAACCTGCCCCCCTTAGCTACCAAACCTGCCCCCCTTAGCTACCAAACCTGCCCCCCTTAGCTACCAAACCTGCCCCCTTAGCTACATCCTGCCCCCCTTAGCTACCATCCTGCCCCCCTTAGCTACCATCCTGCCCCCCATAGCTACCATCCTGCCCCCCTTAACTACTATCCTGCCCCCCTTAGCTACCATCCTGCCCCCCTTAGCTACCATCCTGCCCCCCTTAACTACCATCCTGCCCCCCTCAGCTACCATCATGCCCCCCTTAGCTACCATCCTGCCCCCTTAGCTACCATCCTGCCCCCTCAGCTACCATCCTGCCCCCCTTAGCTACCATCCTGCCCCCTTAGCTACCAAACCTGCCCCCCTTAGCTACCATCCTGCCCCCCTCAGCTACCATCCTGCCCCCCTTAACTACCATCCTGCCCCCTTAGCTACCATCCTGCCCCCCTTAGCTACCATCCTGCCCCCCTTAGCTACCATCCTGCCCCCCTTAACTACCATCCTGCCCCCCTTAGCTACCAAACCTGCCCCCCTTAGCTACCAAACCTGCCCCCCTTAGCTACCAAACCTGCCCCCCTTAGCTACCAAACCTGCCCCCCTTAGCTACCATCCTGCCCCCCTTAGCTACCATCCTGCCCCCCTTAGCTACCATCCTGCCCCCCTTAGCTACCATCCTGCCCCCCTTAACTACCATCCTGCCCCCATGAGGTGTGGAGGTGTGTGTGTGTGTGTGGTTCCCCTGCCTGTCTCTTATCTTTGGCCTTGCTAGCACCTGTCCAGACAGACAGCTTGGACTCTTGCCCACACTCACACCAGACAGACAGAGGAACCCTGATTGTTTCAGGCTCATATCTCCACTGTGAGGTGGGGGACAGGCTGGATGATGCCAATGAAAGAATGGGGAAGGTTTATCCACAGAGAGCTGCTGCTGTGTTCTGCCAGATGTCCAGTCCTCCAGATAAGAGACGCCTCCTTACAGCACAGTGCGCACAGACTTCCACAGCCACATTGTTCCAACTCAGATCATTATATCACACTGAAATATGCAAGCATGAACACTGAACACTCTCCAGGACCTATGAACTGTTTCAGAGACGCAGTCGTGTTGCTTGTGAGCTGTGTGTGTGTGTGTGTGTGTGTTTTTGTGTATGTGTGCGAGTGAGAATGTGTATTTGTGTGTGCATGTGTCTGTGAGTGTGTGTTGAGGGGACTGAACATGTGCTTTCCTCATTAACTCTCTGTGGAGATCAGAGTGGATGAGGTTATTCTGCACAGCTTATAATAGTCTTTCTCTTTAGCTTTGAGCTGCTGTGTGATAATCAGAGAGAGAGAGAGAGAGAGAGAGAGGAGAGAGGAGAGACAGAGAGAGAGAGAGAGAGAGAGAGAGAGAGAGAGAGAGAGAGAGAGAGAGAGAGAGAGAGAGAGAGGAGAGAGGAGAGAGACAGAGAGAGAGAGAGAGAGAGAGAGAGAGAGAGAGGAGAGATACTTTCACGATCACATGGGAGGTGCTGTTCCTTATAAAACTGATCTGCCAAAACACACACACACACCTGTGTGGACAGCACACACACACACACACACACACAGTGTGTGTTTTCCCAGGAGTCAGGTCTGAAGTAAGAACTCCTGTCTAGTAAAGAACTAAACACTGGTATCACACATACACACACACACACACCTGCACGCGATCATAATTAAATGAAACAGCAGTAAACAGACAGCAGCATCCACTGTAAATCCTCTCTAAACCAAAACACCAGTCACACACAACACACACACTCTCCTCTCACACACACACACTCTCACAGCAGCTCCTGTCAGTATGCTTGTGTGTGTGTGTGTGTGTGTGTGTGCGAGTGTGTGTGATTTGACCAGCAAATAAGATCATTGCTGACATTGATGGACATTCTGAAATATTGACTCATGGATCCAACACACACACACCATACACACACACGGTACACACACAAACACACCACACACACTCACACACAGACGCCTACCCTGTGCTATGCACCTGCTTACTGGGTAAATGTTATTTTCCATCTTTATGAAATGTGTATGAATACATCAAGTACTTCAGCATATATGTCAGTTTACAGTTTCCGTGCTTCAAAACATCTCACATGTCTCTGAAACACTACTACTGAAAAACAAAACACACACTGAGACAAAACACACACTGAGAAAAAACACACACTGAGACAAAACACACACTGAGACAAAACACACACTGAGACAAAACACACACTGAGACAAAACACACACTGAGACAAAACACACACTGAGAGAGTTCAGCTGTGCACATCAGACAGAGGTGTCAGTCAAGTCAGTAACACCCCCCCCTCGCCACCCCCCTTCTCCCCCCACCTCCACCCACAACTTTTTCTTTACACAGAAGACATGAAGACAGGCATGTTTTCACCTGGTTGTTTCCATATTCAAAAGCACAACGAAGAACATGTAAATAACACACCCACACACACACACACACACACACACAAGAATGCATTAAAACATCTACTCTGCAATTTCGTATCTCTTTGAGCAATGCTGAGAGAAATATTTAGTACAATGCCCAAGAGAGGAGAGTTTAAAAAGCAAAGGGTGACGTCTTTTAGTATGATCGCATTCTCATTCACGCCCCGAGCTAGTACTGAGTACTGAGGAGAGGGGGAGGAGAGGGAGGCAGGGAGGGAGGGAGGGAGGGAGGGAGGGAGGGGGAGGGACTATGTCATGAACACAAACTGAGGACAATATGTGTGTGTGTGTGTGCCACACCTGTCCATATGAACAGAGGTATTTCAGATCAGTGAATTTTCCAGTTGCTTATGTTTCTAATATTCTGTCTCCCTCGTTCATTCTCACCTCATCTATTTCCTGCCAGTCTGAAAACTATTCAACTTCCCCGTAGACTCATTTCCTGTCTCTTCTTCCTCTGCCTTTCTGTCTCAAACAAACACACACACACAACTTGCAACACACACACACACAAACACACACACACACCACTCTTCCTACACTTGTCCCTCTCTCTCCCTCTTTCTAAATTGTTCCTGTAAAACCTGTTAAGTTATTTTAGTTTTTTCATCTCTTGTACACTTCCCTCTCCCTCTCCTCTCTCACTCTCCTTCTCTCTCTCCCTCTCTCCCTCTTGCTCGCTCTCCTCTCTCACTCTTCTTCTCTCTCTCCCTCTCCTCTCCTCTCCCTCTATCTCTTTCTCTCTTCATCCTGTCTTGTGTATCTCCCAGTGGATTGAATGCATCTAAATGAAAGCAAATAGTTCAAATGAAGCCCATTAGTGTGTCAGAGAGGAAGGAGAATGTTGGAGAGAAGCAGAGACTCAGAGCTACAGTCTGTTCCTGCTGCACTTCATCAATAAGACCCCCTACCTCACCTCCCAGCATGACACCTCACACTGCCTCCATCCCCTACAGGACAGCCCCTCCCTCTCTCTTCACCTCTCTCTCTGTCTCTGTCGCTTTATCGGCCTCTTTTTTCTTCAGCTAGCCTTGAAACGCAGGCAGGCAGAGCAGACTGTGGTGTCGATGCTGCCTCCTCTTCCTCTCAGAAGCAGACTCCTCTTCACCTCTGGAGAATTCCGTTTCATCCCGAGGCTGAGGGAGGGAGGGAGGGAGGTGAATGTTTGCAGAAGATGAACAGAAGTTATTGTCTCCTAGGATGTGATAAAGGATGAGAAGTGGGTATTGTGGGGTGGGGAGGAGGGGAGGGAGGAGGAGGGGAGAGAGAAGAGGGAGGAGGGGAGAGGGAGAGGGAGGGGGAGGAGGGGAGAGAGAGGAGGGAGGAGGGAGAGGGAGGGGGAGGAGGGAGCGAGAGGAGGGAGGAGGAGGGGAGAGAGAGGAGGGAGGAGAGAGGAGATAGATTCTCTTAGCAATGTCAGGTCAAGGTTAACCAGGTGGTTAGGGAGATGACCTGCTATTCATATCACTGACCCAGAGGTCAGCTGTCCTCTGTCCAACCAGGAGGCTCGAAACACTGCCTGTACTGAGTCTACCTGTGTGGGTGTGTGTGTGTGTGGGGGGGGGGTCTGTGTGTGTGTGTGTGTGTGTGTGGAGCCTCCTCTCTCCAGGAACAGAGCTTTCTGCAGAGGTGAAGTGACAGAGAGAGAGAGAGAGGGCGGTGCTGGGAGGGTCTCCTCCTCTCCTTCTCTCCTCCTCTCCTCCTCTCCTCCTCTCCTCCCCCTCCCTCTCTCCCCTCCTCCCTCCTCTCTGGATCGCTCCCCTCTCTTACAGGAGGTCGTTAATCATACAGATTCTCAGAGCACATGCGTGGGGCTCCAGCACCGTGTGTGGAAGTCAAAGTGCAAGTATGTGCGTGTGAGGGAGTGTGCATGCCTGCTTGTGTGTGTGTGTGGTGTGTGTGTGGTGTGTGTGTGGTGTGTGTGTGTGTGTAGTAGGCTGTTTCACTGTCACACAGACCACGCCCCCTCCCCTCCCCCACCTTCCCCACCTCCCCACCTCCCTCACACGCCCCCCTAGCCACTCGCCTCATAAAAATAGACCTTTTCAGGAAGTCAGGTCAAGTCATTGTCTGGAGACAATAGATGGGAGGAGATCTACAAGAGCACACAAAAACACGTAAACATACACCAACACACACACACATGTTGTCAATGTTAAACAAACAACATTCTTCTGATAATCTGAGTGTTGTGCTTCCAAGCAGAGAGTGAAACAGGAAAACAAGCTTTGAGCAGGAACTCAATCCTGTAACAGTCACACATGGAGGACATGTCCAGAAGACAAGTTCACTGTTTCTGTATTCAGACGTCCTCGTTGGTTCAGGCCTTTCAGACCTGAGACGTTCTCATTGGTCCAGGCCTTTCCCAGCTTCCAATCACCTGAAGGCGTGTGAGCAAAGCTGATCCTCTTTCCTCCAATCCCCTCATGTGTGGAGAATATGGTGAGGAAGGATCCTCTTATAAGAACACACACACTCATGCACTCTCACACACACAATACATGTATACAAACACACTCACTTCTTCTCCCTCTCTCTTTCTCTCTCTCTCTCTCTCTCACACACACACTCACACACAGAAATACATGTCTACAAAGACATTTGGCACTTTTCCACCGCAAATGTAGCTCGACTCGACTCAGTTTGGTAGTAACACGGGTGGTTTTCCACTGCAAATAGTACCTCCTGGTCGTCGGCGAAAGAGCTGTGAGATATTTTTGTACGCGACGTAAATAACACCAACGCATTAAATGCTAAAAGATTCAAACATTTAAGAATAATCTAGTAGTGTGATAAAAACATTTGACGGGGAAAATGCACTTAACACCTTTTAAAAATTGTGAACTTGGTGCTGGTTCCTTTCTGAACCGTAATGAATATATTAGAGCCAGTGTAATGGCAGATGAATTACAAAATCATGAAACAATCACATAAGTCACTTATAATTTATTAACAAACAAAAGAGCAAATCAGTGCAGCACAGCAAACTTTCAAACAAAAAGGTGGAATATAAACTATTTACAAAAAGGTGGAAGGCTTTTCACGACACTGCGCGTACGTCCTGAAGTAACCATGCTCTTCCATCAACTTGGCGACCTCCTTGTACACCTTTTCATTGCGGGTGGCTCCGTCCATCGCTTTTTGTACTTTATCCTCGGCCACAAGACACAGAAGCGTCTGCACCTCAGAAGTGGACCACGGCGAAGACCTATTATTAATTTTAGCTGGCATGTTGACCTTATGATACCTATGATGTTGACGAACTAGAAGATACTGCGCTATTGCTTTATGTCGCTCTCGTGACTTCGTCACACTCTCTGGCCAATCAGTGGCCGGCCGTCTGCCGACGTCACCTTCTAGCTCGACTCAGCTCGCTTGGTACCTAGAGCGAGGTGGTACTAAAAAAAGTACCCGCTACCAGGTACCAGGTACCATGAAATTGCGGTGGAAATGCCAATAAAGCGAGTCGAGTCGAGTCGAGCTGATACCATGCGGTGGAAAAGCGCCAATACACACTCTCTCCTCACACACACACTCTCACACACACACACTCTCACACACGCAAACACCAACACACACTGGTTCATGTGTTCAGAGTGTGTGTGAGTAGAGAGCAGAGTCAGATCTTGACCTGTTAGGATCCCTGGTGCCATCAGACACCCAGACTGCAGACTCCTGCCCACATCACCAGGCCGTGGTAGCCTCCATGCTAGCTGCTGTTAGCTCAGGTCCTGGAGGTCCTGGAGGTCCTGGAGGTCCTGGAGGTCCTGGAGGTCCTGGAGGTCCTGGAGGTCCTGGAGGTCCTGGAGGTCCTGGAGGTCCTGGAGGTCCTGGAGGTCTGGGCCTCAGGCTGCATGTCTGTCCCCCTTCCTGGGACACTCCCCCCTCCAGACCCCAGCCCTCCACCGCTAACGCTTAGCACTTAGCTTCTTAGCGACTAATCGCTGGTGGATTTTCCCAGAAAGCCCTGCTGGCGGCTCCAGTTGGCCCCCCTGGTGCTCCTCCTGGGGGAGCAGGAGTCAGGCAGCAACCCTGGGCCAGCAGGTCTGAGTGTCCAGACAGCCTCCACACACACAGGCAGGTGGACACTGGTCCATTAGCGGTCATCCTCTCTCCTCTCACATCCTGCCTGACCGCCACAGGAGCTGCCAGAGACTGATGCTAAGCTAACACCAACACTGATTAGCCTGCTGGAACACAAACACACAAATAAAGTTGTGTTGAAATGCAGAGAATGTATCTACAATGTTGGGTCTCTGTCTCACTCTCTGTCTGTCTCTGTCTGTCTCTCCTCTCTCCCTCTCTCTCTCTCTCTCTCTCTCTCTCTCTCTCTCTCTCTCTCTCTCTCTCTCTCTCTCTCTCTATCTCTCTCTGTCTCTCTCTCTCTCTCTGTCTCCCTGTCTCTCTCTCTCTCTCTCTATCTCTCTCTCTCTCTCTCTCTCTCTCTGTCTCTCTCTCTCTCTCTGTCTCCCTGTCTCTCTCTGTCTCTTGCTACCAGGTGATTGAGGTGAATACTCTGGCTCCATCTGATACAGGCTGAGCTGATAGGAAGGTTCACTGTTGAGTGACACTAACCACACCAACACCCACTGTAACCTAGCAACAACATCCACACATCATCACAACTGACCCAGGCTGAGATCACAGCTGAGCAGCGTGAGGTCATCAGGCCTGACAGAACATAGAGACACAAAACAAACACACTGGAGTCGTTAACCTGGCCACATTCCTGATGCGCACAGTCACACCCACACACACCCACACACACACACACACACACACACACACACACACAGATGAATCAGCAGAACAGGTTGGATGAGAAAAGCAGGTGCTTGAACACATCTACACTCTCCTCTGTCTGAGCCAGGCACTGTTCCAGAAGACCCTCCACACACACACACACCCACACACACACACACACACACACACACAGGTCCCCTCACCACAGGCCCCTCCCCCTCCACACACACAGGCTGTAGATGCCTCAGGATGTGTGATGTTCGTCTAAACGGTGAGCGCCTACACAGCCGCAGGGACCAGGAGGGAGGGGGGGGGGGAGGGAGGGGGAGGAGGGGGAGGGGGGGAGGGAGTTTTAAATTGAGGCAGGAGCGATGCACAGCTAGTGACCAGCTACACGGTGCTAACACAGAGATCTAACACAGAGATCTAACAGAGAGATCTAACACAGAGATCTAACACAGAGATCTAACACAGAGATCTAACAGAGAGATCTAACACAGAGATCTAACAGAGAGATCTAACACAGAGATCTAACAGAGAGATCTAACAGAGAGATCTAACACAGAGATCTAACAGAGAGATCTAACACAGAGATCTAATAGAGAGATCTAACACAGAGATCTAACAGAGAGATCTAACACAGAGATCTAACACAGAGATCTAACACAGAGATCTAACACAGAGATCTAACACAGAGATCTAACACAGAGATCTAACACAGAGATCTAACACAGAGATCTAACACAGCGCTAACACAGAGTGGGAGCACAGCCCCAGCCTGGACCCTGACAGCAGGACAGGTGTGTGTGTGTCTGTGTTTGGGTGTCCTGTGTGTCTGTGTGTGTGTGTGTGTGTGTAAGCCGTCGTTGCTTCTCACAGCATCATAGGACAGAACTTCAGGGATCTTTGGGAACATTTAAAGCAGTCAGAGACCCAGAAGATGCTGAGCATGTTTCCAGTGACCTCACTTCTGTCCCTGTCCTTCCCCCCTGCCTGTGAGGCAGCAGCCCTCCTGCTGTCCTGTGGTGTTCCTGTCTGCTCCTGCAGGGGGCAGTGTGAGCAGACAGAGAGCAGCACTACACCAACACTGCACTTCAAAGAGGAAACCACTTAGTGTTCCTGTGTCTGTGTGGGTTGTGGTCATGACACAGTTTGACACATCAGAAACACACAGAGCAGCAGGAACACACAGAGCAGTAGAAACACACAGAGCAGCAGAAACACACAGAAAAGCAGAAACACACAGAGCAGCAGGAACACACAGAGCAGCAGAAACACACAGAGCAGCAGAAACACACAGAGCAGCAGAAACACACAGAGCAGCAGGAACACACAGAGCAGCAGAAACACACAGAGCAGCAGAAACACACAGAGCAGCAGAAACACACAGAAAAGCAGAAACACACAGAGCAGCAGGAACACACAGAGCAGCAGAAACAC
>CM059330.1:14012293-14016294 GCA_030340685.1 Protosalanx chinensis | reverse complement strand
CACTTCCCCAGTCTTAAACACCAGGATCAGTCTGGTGACTGGGACCAGCGCCAACAAAAGACAACTTTGAACAGCCTCCATTAAAACTCATTTCTTTTATGGATCGTCAAAGCTGATGTTTGGATGTTATCGGACCACAGAGCAGTTCTACCAGGTAATACAAGTGTATGTTACCATGGCAACGTTTCCTCCCAGTTATGCTGTCACCATGGCAGCGTTTCCTCCCGGTGATGCTGTCACCATGGCAACGTTTCCTCCCAGTGATGCTGTCACCATGGCAGCGTTTCCTCCCAGTGATGCTGTCACCATGGCAACGTCATGTGACTCCAGCCCTCCATTACTGAGTGAATACAAACCACTATATGATGGCCTGTCTGTCTGTATCTCTCTCTGTCTGTTTGTCTGTCTGTCTGTCTGTCTCTCTCTCTCTCTCTCTCTCCACAGGCCTGTATCTCTCTCCCATCCTCTCTCCCCCCCTCTCCCATCCTCTCTCCCATCCTCCCCCCCCCCCCCCCCCCCCCCCCCCCTCTCTGCACTTGTCTAAAATTGAGAACTGAACAGCTGGTAATTGAAGATCATTGTCTCCCTTTAGGCCCTCAGGATTTGCAATGTCTTTTGAGGAGAGCTCATCCTAGCTGCTGTTCCAAGCTATCTGGCCAATTGCAGCCCTTCTTTCAGTTCTCTCTTTTCTCATAAACTCTGCTCGCCTTTTTGAAATTGCTTTTTTATTTAGGGGGGGAGGGTTTGTGGGTGGGGATGGGGCGCAGTTTATGTTCCTTGTCTAGTTTGTGCTGTTTGCAAGTCCTCTCCCATCTAGAATAACCTCTCTCTCTGTTTGTCCCCAAGATATTTAGTGGAATTCAAAAGCTGTTGAATCATGCATTATTAGCATTTAATCAAGATGGCTGTTTCATTATGGTGTCTTATTCCAGCCTGGCATGAAGAGCCCAGGATGTTTCTGCTCTGACAGTCAGGATCTCCTCCAGGATCCCCATCAGGTTCACTGAGGTCCCCCTTACTGTGAGTCTCTCTCTCTCTCTCTCTCTCTCTCTCTCTCTCTCTCTCTCTCTCTCTCTCTCTCTCTCTCTCTCTCTCTCTCTCTCCGTCTCTGTCTCTCTCTCTCTCTCTCTCTCTGTCTCTGTCTCTGTCTCTCTCTCTCTCTCTCTCCACATCACTTACTGTTAAACACTTGGCATGTCTCAGCCTAATGAGAGCACTGACACACCTGCTGCAGTAACATTACTCTGCCTGCCCATCAGCACAGCAGCCACACCTTACTGTTATTGATCACCTGACTTCCTGTTCTTTACTGTTATTGATCACCTGACTTCCTGTTCCATGTTCGTATAATAGGAAGCAGTGCTGTAATCATTCAGGATAGATGCTGCATCAGCAGAACTCACTTTAACTTCGGGGTTTATTATCTCCAAGTACTCAGATGAACAGAAGTGTTTCATGATTGTTAGGAGGAGAACAGAGATCCACTGCTTCTAAAATCAATCAGTTTAGTCAATATTGTGGATATTGAGCTGAAAGTGACCCACAGTACGAGGTGGGAAGTCCCACTAACACGAGGCTAGGAAACCAGAGCAGAACATGGAGAGAGGGAGGGCCTGAACCAGCCACAGGGTCTCCTGGTGACGGGCTGTGGTGGCAGCGATGGGATGAGGTCACAGGGATGAGGTTCATCTATTGAGAATCTCCAAGACCATCCAGTGACGGCCTCTACAGACCTTGACTTTGAGTTTCAGTAGGAGTCAGGAGCTTCCAGCCAAACCTGCCTTTCTGAAGCTCCTCATCAAGCTGAGATCCAAAACAGAGAGAGAGAGATCATTACTGCCAACTTCTCGTTTCTTTGGAGAGATCAGGTTTCACAAAAGGTTTTCATCACCAATTCCACAAAACAGAAGACTTGAGGGGTCAGAATCTCAGAGAGATGTTGAAGGATTCTGTGATGCCTGTCTGATGCTTCTCTGCTCTGCTGTAGGGAAGAGAAGCTGGGCTGTTCTGCTGTCTGTCAACATGGAGGAGACCAGCGGGCAGAAGGATCAGGAAACTTCCTGTGACTGACTGGGAGCCTGAAAGCTTCCTGTCATTAAGAAGCTTTTACACATGAGTTCCCTAAAAAATAACATGACGTTAAGCCTTGGTCAAATACTAACTAAGGTCATAGAATTAACATACATAAATTAGAGTTAGAACAAGATTTCTTATAAGATATAAATACTTCAGATAGCTCAAGGAAGATTAGAGGTATTTTTGTTAGAAGGACCAGTTTTAAATGTGAGATATTCTGTGATCAGTTGATGAAAAGGGGTGTTGATTATTCACACTCGGCTGCGTTGTCAGGATGAAGTGATCAATTCTGTCTCCATTAACACCAGCAGGCAGAAGAATCCTTCTGTCCATGAAGCTTGTTGTTAGTGTGAGCAGCAGAAAAGCTGCCTAATAGCCTCTCTCATCGTCCTTTCATGTGTGTGCTTGCTGCTTTCAGTCATCTGATGAAGGACAGCAGAACTCTAACCCCCCAGAGACCCAACCCTCCTCGCTGTAACTCAACCTTGTGTTTGAACACCCACCCCCCCCCCCGCCCCACCCCCCAGTAACATCCATTAGGCGTCCCTGGAGACAGTGCCCTCCCTGCGGGCTCAGGACCTGCTCAGGATGGAGACGAGCTTCTTTCTAAAGGAGTTCACTTGAGCTAACCTGGTGGTAGGTGCACTCCTCTAACCCTGGACACTGTAGACGGCTGCTATCTAATCTGTGATCTTCTAATGAGGCTCTGAGTCCTCCGCCCCCCTGCTTCAGAGTCTGGGCTCCTTTGTGTAACTCGGCCTAATTACATAGCGCCCGCTTAACGCAGAACAAGAGCTCTGCTTCAGATGGGGAAAGTGATCCAGGGGAAAAGTGAGCGCTGAGCCCTCAGGTCCAGTTCCCTACCCAGCCGGCGGTGGCCGTTCCCTGGGAAGGCCGCACACTGGAGCCCCTTGTTCTGGTTGAGGAGAGCAGCCTTGATCTCTCCAGCCTCGCAGCAGGAAAACAGACACCACTTCATACCATGTGGCTTCTCCTATAACAAAACCCACCAGTACAGCGTTTCAGGATTAACCTTGAAATACCGAGGATGTAGAAAAACTGTGCGATATCAAAAGCAGGTGGATTCCACACAGCAGACTGGAGACTGGAGCAAACCTCCCTCACAACCTTCACCTTTAAAAGAACAACAAGCCCCTTCTCAGGACACCTGTAATGGGATCTGATAGGTTATTCAGTCCATCCAGTTCTGACAGACGGGGAACTGGGGAGATACAACAACCGCATCAATCATGCTCTTTTAGAAGGTCGGGTTCTCTGAAAATCGTAGAAAATAACGATAAATGGGTTCAAGGGAGAACAGCTCAGACAGGATCTCACTTTAGCTGGATTAAACTCCGGGGGGGGGGGGGGGGGGGGGGGGGGGGGGGGTAGGGTTGTCACAGAAGGGGGAATTCCCACTTCATCTCAAGTCTGGAGTCAAACCCACCTTTAGTAAGATGGAAGCAGCAAGATCTTGAGTGGTCGCTGTTAATCCCTTCTCATTGACCTGCTGAGATCGCATCCCCGCTGTACGCTACACACACACACTCACACACACACTCATGCATTAACTGCACACACTCATGCATTAACTGCACACACACACCTGTTTTCACCCCGGTACTTGATGGCCAAGAACCTCCCTCAGTCAGTGTAAATGAATTAATTAATTGAGCTAAAATAGGAGGAAATGATGCAGCATTATAGCCCGATGTGTCCGCAGCCTTAATGGTGTGTGGCCTGTTTGAAGGTGTGGAGCAGCCAGGGGAGGATCCCCTCTGTCCAGCCTCACGAAGCTGCCTCTGAAGCTGCCTCTGAAGCTGCCTCTGAAGCTGCCTCTGAAGCTGCCTCTGAAGCTGCCTCTGAAGCTGCCTCTGAAGCTGCCTCTGAAGCTGCCTCTGAAGCTGCCTCTGGTCCTCTGTCCA
>CM059330.1:13992293-14007293 GCA_030340685.1 Protosalanx chinensis | reverse complement strand
CCCACCAACCCACCTCACTTTCACTGTATTTCAAAGAGAATTACATTGAAACCATTATGGGAGAGGGATAAACATGTCTGTGTTTATCGACTGAACTGAGGCTGTGATTAGTTTAAAACATCCTCCTACATTATAGTGAGAGTCCTGTCAATGCTGAAACTTGTTCAAGCCCTACATTAGCATGGTGGAGATCTGGACATGAGTCTGCGAGATCATTACAGTGAACCGTCACTTCCTGTCTGGTACAGCCAGGCTGGCAGGTTCACAGGAAACACATCACGTCTATCTGGGGGAATGATGATGTCACACATGAGCTGGGACATGGTGGACGACCCCCCCCCCAGACCACATCATGAGAGGGGAGTTCATTACAGAGAGCCTCCCTCTCTCTGGAGAGTTCCTCTGGATGGGGAGCATGATGGCAAGTGGAGCGTCCAGCCCATTACTGGACAGAACAGTCTTCCATCATCTCACATAAACTCCTGTCACATGGACGATGCTGCTGTCGCTTAGTGGGAGAAGCTGAAATAAAACACGTTTCCAAAGCCAGTAATCCCTCCTCTTCATCCTCCTCCTCCTCCTCCACCGAGCAGGATGGGAATCAACACTTGTGATGTGGCGCTTCGCTTGTGTTCTCCCACCATTACAAGAACACTAACCAATCTGAGTCCAGAGTGCCTCAGTGTGGATGCTGCTCCATGATAACAGGAGGGCGTGCGTGGCCTTCCACAGATGAACACAGCAGCGTTGCTTATTTTAAAGCGAGAGGCATTATTCTGGGATATGTGGGACGCCACAGCTCTCCTGCCACCTCATGTGTGATATTGCCAGATAAAAACCAACAGTCCTCAGAGTGGAACAGGAATCAAGGAGAAGATTGGGAGTTAAGCCTTCTTACAGGACACCGAAGGAACAATGTGTTCTGATTCCTGAGCAAGCTAATCATTCTGGTGAGAGCCTCCTGGATCCGTGCTCAGCAATCCAACATGCACAAACAACCTTCTCCTGGTCTAACGTACGGCTGGATGTCACCCATCAAGCAAAAGTGAGCTGCTTCTTCTGATTTGCAAAGGGGCACAACATGCTATTTTCTAAACTGTAGTCGCCAACTCAGAGAGAGAGAGAGAGCGATGGAGAGGTGGAGAGAGAAGGAGAGATGCAGACTGTATATTTATTATTTATACTGGGTTGTTTCCACAATGGCAGGTCCTTCTGTAGCAGAAACACCAATCACAGCTTGGAACTGTCATATCCACCTCACACCCCATCATTACATTCATACTACATTCATATTCATGGATGAAATATGCTTGCAGCAGTGCAGATTGTATAACCTGTCCATGACAATAACAGAAGCCAGAATTTCTCCAAATCGAAACCCCCCCACCCCCCCCGCCCCCCCCTCTTGAAACCCCCTAACCAGTGATCTAGTGCCCCCCCCCCCCCCTCCCCCTCCCACTGTACACATGTTGTTTGGCTGTGACTCAGAACCAGCCCTATATTTTCTTCCTGGTTCCTGCCGGGAGGTCCAGACCCAGAGAGACCCTCCCCCCAGCTCAGCCTGCAGCCAGGCAGGTACCTGGTAACCCTAACCCCCCAGCTCAGCCTGTAGCCAGGCAGGTACCTGGTAACCCTAACCCCCCAGCTCAGCCTGCAGCCAGGCAGGTACCTGGTAACCCTACCCCCCCAGCTCAGCCTGCAGCCAGGCAGGTACCTGGTAACCCTAACCCACAGGTGGTCCAATCAGAGAGATGTTACTGTGGGACATGTGATCCACATAGATAAAGCCCATGAGAGCAGCTAGCGTGCTGCTAACCACCGCTCCTACGCTGATCGATCAGGGAATCCCATGGACTGATAGCCTGTGAAAATTGGCTTTCTGCTCCTCGAGAAGTTTGGGGTGATTACCTTTATCGAGGTTTTGATTGGAGATTGATCGCAGGGTGAAATTAAGCAGTGTGGGGTCTCTTTAGAACCCCATGCACAGCTAGGCTGGAAGACAAGAGGGGAGCAGCTGTCCTGAAGGACAGGGGACCACACATGGGGCCACACAGAGGGCCACACATGGGGCCACACAGAGGGCCACACATAGGGCCACACAGGGGGCCACACAGGGGACACACAGGGGACACACAGGGGGCCACACAGGGGACACACAGGGGGCCACACAGGGGACACACAGGGGGCCACACAGGGGGCCGCACAGGGGGCCGCACAGGGGACACACAGGGGGCCACACAGGGGGCCGCACAGGGGGCCGCACAGGGGACACACAGGGGGCCACACAGGGGGCCGCACAGGGGGCCGCACAGGGGACACACAGGGGGCCACACAGGGGGCCACACAGGGGGCCACACAGGGGGCCGCACAGGGGGACCACACAGGGGACACACAGGGGGCCACACAGGGGACACACAGGGGGCCACACAGGGGGCCGCACAGGGGGCCGCACAGGGGACACACAGGGGGCCACACAGGGGGCCACACAGGGGGCCACAATAACTGATTCCAGTTTATCTTGGTCACTAGCAGAGATTTGCTAACTGACACATGATACCCAGCATGCTTCTTCTCAGGGGAAACTAAATCAGATTCTTCTAGAAGTTGGATCGACTGATTTTTTTTTGTATCACTCAAAAGTTCAGAAGTTCTCAGAATGGTTTTGTCATTTAGTAAAGAGCTCAGAGTTGCTGAACTGAATGTTCAGAATGTCATTCAGGACTGATGGAACAGATTAAGTAGGAACACCTGTAAAAGCTTTATGCTTTGAAAGGCTTTGGAACAGTGTGGTTTTTACAGAAACACTTAGTGCATTCTCACAGAAGCATCTTAACTGGCTCAAACACACGAGCAGATAAACAGTCTCTGTGCTTGTGAAGGTTTACCAGGAGCAGGTTAGCCTTGTGTCTCAGACAGAGAGGAGCAGGTTAGCCTTGTGTCTCAGACAGAGAGGAGCAGGTTAGCCTTGTGTCTCAGACAGAGAGGAGCAGGTTAGCCTTGTGTCTCAGACAGAGAGGAGCAGGTTAGCCTTGTGTCTCAGATAGAGAGGAGCAGGTTAGCCTTGTGTCTCAGATAGAGAGGAGCAGGTTAGCCTTGTGTCTCAGACAGAGAGGAGCAGGTTAGCCTTGTGTGTCAGATAGAGAGGAGCAGGTTAGCCTTGTGTCTCAGACAGAGAGGAGCAGGTTAGCCTTGTGTCTCAGATAGAGAGGAGCAGGTTAGCCTTGTGTCTCAGATAGAGAGGAGCAGGTTAGCCTTGTGTCTCAGACAGAGAGGAGCAGGTTAGCCTTGTGTGTCAGATAGAGAGGAGCAGGTTAGCCTTGTGTCTCAGACAGAGAGGAGCAGGTTAGCCTTGTGTCTCAGACAGAGAGGAGCAGGTTAGCCTTGTGTCTCAGATAGAGAGGAGCAGGTTAGCCTTGTGTCTCAGACAGAGAGGAGCAGGTTAGCCTTGTGTCTCAGACAGAGAGGAGCAGGCTAGCCTTGGTCACACTTTCCATAATACATTTAAGGTGTTATATAGTTCAACCCCCCCCTCGTCCGTACATCTTGATCAGGCTGGTCTTAGCTCTCTTATTTTTCTGTGATTCATCAGCTTCCTGTGGCTCCTGATGTCTACCTGCTCTGCTCTACTAGCCTCTGGTCATGTTTGTTTAATACCTGGAGGAGCTGGGAGCCTGGGACTGTGATGAAGGAGGAGAGGAGGAGAAGAGAGGAGGAGAGGGGGAGGAGGAGAGAGGGGGGGGAGGGGAGGAGAAGAGAAGAGAGGGGAGAGGGGGAGGAGGAGAGAGGGGGAGGGGGAGGAGAAGAGAGGGGAGAGCGGGAGGAGGAGAGAGGGGAGAGGGGGAGGAGAAGAGAGGGGGGGAGAGGGGGAGGAGAAGAGAGGGGAGAGGGGGAGGAGAAGAGAGGGGAGAGGGGGAGGAGAAGAGAGGGGAGAGAGGGAGGAGAAGAGAGGGGAGAGGGGGAGGAGAAGAGAGGAGGAGAGAGGGAGGAGAAGAGAGGGGAGAGGGGGAGGAGAAGAGAGGGGAGAGAGGGAGGAGAAGAGAGGGGAGAGGGGGAGGAGAAGAGAGGAGGAGAGAGGGAGGAGAAGAGAGGGGAGAGGGGGAGGAGAAGAGAGGGGAGAGGGGGAGGAGAAGAGAGGGGAGAGGAGGAGGAGAAGAGAGGGGAGAGGGGGAGGAGAAGAGAGGGGAGAGGGGGAGGAGAAGAGAGGGGAGAGGGGGAGGAGAAGAGAGGGGAGAGGGGTAGAGGATGTGTTTGCCTTTTGGGGTTATTCACCCAGAAACAGCGTCCCTCTCTGTTTACAGATCACAAGGACGACACGACAAGTTCACCTTGTCTGATCATCTGCATAGCTGTTCTGATTCCTGAACCCTGACCCCTTCACCTGTGAAAACACACACACAGTCCACACACAGTCCACACCCACACAGTCCACACACACAGTCCACACCCACACAGTCCACACACACAGTCCACACACACAGTCCACACACACACACACACAGTCCACACACACACACACAGTCCACACACACACACACAGTCCACACACACACACAGTCCACACACACACACAGTCCACACACACAGTCCACACACACAGTCCACACACACAGTCCACACACACAGTCCACACACACACAAACAGAAACGCAGGAAGGGGAAAAGACAAATAATAATAACGTGATGACAGCTATGTGAGAGGCAGCTCGTAAGATTTCTCACCATCAGAATGTGTCTGATTGCTTTGCAGGCTCTCCCTCCCTCCCTCTCTCCCTCCCTCCCTCCGCCCCTATCTCCCTCCCTCACCTCCCCACTCCTACCCCACCTCACTGTCCACTTAAATCCTGTCTATTCCTTACATTCATAGAAAAGTCAGGAGCAGCATGCGGCTGCAGAGGACGTTCTCCTGATGCAGCGTCCTGAGCCAGCTTGCCTCCTCCACACTGCGCTGCAGACTGGCTGCTCCACACTGCGCTGCAGACTGGCTGCTCCACACTGCGCTGCAGACTGGCTGCTCCACACTGCGCTGCAGACTGGCTGCTCCACACTGCGCTGCAGACTGGCTGCTCCACACTGCGCTGCAGACTGGCTGCTCCACACTGCGCTGCAGACTGGTTGCTCCACACTGCGCTGCAGACTGGCTGCTCCACACTGCGCTTCTCTTTAATTGGCAACTTAGAGGTGAACAGTCCAAGCAGAGGACTGCGTCTCCTGATGAGGAGAACTTTAACATGGACTCTTCTGCTCTGTGCTTTTCATCAGGAGAGAGGGAACAGAGGAGAACTGGAGGAAGAGGCATGATGTCATAATGACATGAAGGATGGTGATATACAGACTACTGGCAGACAGAAACACCTTCAGATGAAAGGAGACTCATTTGTGATGAGATGGGAAGCTGAGTGTCGAGGAGACAGAATTCACAGACAGTTAATGATGAAGTCCTCCATCCCTTCTGCAGATCAAATCCTCATTGTTTATTGATGTGTGGCTCCCAGCTGCAGTCCAGAGCAGGTGGTCACCGCACCTCTTCATCCGCTGCTCATCTTCTGCATAAAGATTTCATTTCTTAAGAGGCTCCTCATCTCTACTTCAAAGAGCCCATCGCCCCTGACGTTAAGAAGAAGAACCTTTCACAGTTTGGAATTAAGGTGGTTCATTTGAAGGCTTCTGTGATGTGGAATCCTTTCACTGTGGAGACTAGACAGAGCTCTCCCAGGAAGCTAAACACAGACCCTGTAGACTGCGTCTGAAAGAGAGTAAATTGGATGTGTGTGTTGGAGTGTAAGAGCTAGATCACCAAGGAGAAGAGAGGAGAGCCGACTGGCTGAATGGAGAACAGTGTTTAACCCTACATTAAACTAGCTGCTTGATGTCTACAAACGAAACACATCCAACGTTTTGAGAAAGTTAGAAAAATGTGTTTACCGTTGAGACTTTTTCCAGAATGCTGTGAGACACCTAAAACCATCTGAAATGTCCTTAAGACCTCTGGAGTTGAAAACAGAGCAGATCTGTGGTCTGGTGGTCAGTGACCAGGCCACTGTGAAACAGGACATCACAGTCCCCATGGTAACCATGGGTATCATCTCCCCTCAGACCTCTGGTCCTCAACACTCCTCAGGCCCCTGGTCCTCTGGTCCTAAACACTCCTCAGTCCCCTGGTCCTCTGGTCCCTGGTCCTCTGGTCCTCAACACTCCTTAGTCCCCTGGTCCTCTGGTCCTCAACACTAATCAGTCCCCTGGTCCTCTGGTCCTCAACACTAATCAGTCCCCTGGTCCTCTGGTCCTCAACACTAATCAGTCCCCTGGTCCTCTGGTCCTCAACCCTGCTCTGTTTTGAAGAGATTCTGCTCATTACTAAATCAGGATGTGTTATCTCATGCTGATCTGCCACTAACACAGACACTTTTCACTAAAACGTAAGTACTTGATTTGAATACATAATACTTTCTTTGAATAATCCAAATGAGCCCTTATGTGTAGCTAAGTGTGATGGCCAAGGTCAAGTCTCTACATGGTGGACTAGCCTGCTTGTGTGTGCACCAGAAAAGGCTTTTATAAAAGAAAACTCACTTCTATTCAAAAAGAGCTTGAAGCCTTCCACAGTGCAGCATGCTTTGTGTATGTGTGTACAGTGTGTGTGCGTGCGTGTGTGTGTGTGAGAGAGAGAGAGAGGCAGAGAGTGGTGAGAGGTGGAGCAGGGTTGTGTATTTGTGTCCTGCGTGTGTGTGTGTGTGTGTGTGGTGGGAGGTGGAGCAGGGTTGTGTATTTGTGTCCTGTGTGTGTGTGTGTGTGTACTGTGTGTGTGTGTGTGGTGGGAGGTGGAGCAGGGTTGTGTATTTGTGTACTGTGTGTGTGTGTGTGTGTGGTGGGAGGTGGAGCAGGGTTGTGTATTTGTGTACTGTGTGTGTGTGTGTGGTGGGAGGTGGAGCAGGGTTGTGTATTTGTGTCCTGTGTGTGTGTGTGTGTGGTGGGAGGTGGAGCAGGGTTGTGTATTTGTGTACTGTGTGTGTGTGTGTGTGTGGTGGGAGGTGGAGCAGGGTTGTGTATTTGTGTCCTGTGTGTGTGTGTGTGTGGTGGGAGGTGGAGCAGGGTTGTGTATTTGTGTACTGTGTGTGTGTGTGTGGTGAGAGGTGGAGCAGGGTTGTGTATTTGTGTACTGTGTGTGTGTGTGTGTGTGGTGGGAGGTGGAGCAGGGTTGTGTATTTGTGTCCTGTGTGTGTGTGTGTGTGTGGTGGGAGGTGGAGCAGGGTTGTGTATTTGTGTCCTGTGTGTGTGTGTGTGTGGTGAGAGGTGGAGCAGGGTTGTGTATTTGTGTCCTGTGTGTGTGTGTGTGTGGTGAGAGGTGGAGCAGGGTTGTGTATTTGCTGTCATCCATCACAGCCTCCTCCTGCTGCATGCTCCCATCTCCATGTTTCTGTGACTGCTTGTTTAATATTAACTACGATAGGGGAAAGCAGCTAGAACAAAAGCAGAATTATTCCAGTGGAGATTCATGAGAGTAAATTATTTAGTGTTGTTGTATTCGCCTGAAATGGGGACAAAATGTGCAGCTCAAGACCCCGCCCTCTGGTTCTTTTCCCCCATAATTCCATGCGGCGTTCTGATGAGAGGGTTGTCCTTGCAGGAAGTGCCACATGCTTGCCGTGATAAAGGGATGCGAAAGGCATTAAGATGTAAAAAGCTTTTAAAGTGGTTTTCTCTGACTCAGTGCTCCCTAGTCAGAACCCAGTCTTCTTATGAGATTAGACATTTTTCGGCAGCAATCACGTTTTCCTCCTCGTCTTCAGATGGAGTTGTGGCAGTTGTGGTCGTAGCAGACGGCTGGGTTCAGCATGGTGCCTTGCTTTGGCACAGTTCACAGCTGGGCCACGGATGGATTCTGAACGGCTGCTTTAAAAGGGACTAATTATGAGTCATGGCGTTAAGATCTGTGAGATGTTTATGGGAAGTCACAACTCGTTTGCTTCCTTTTAAACTAGCAGAAAAGTTTGGCTTTGAAACATGTTCTGTTAGCAGATGAACAGCCAAACTGCCCCCCACGCCCCTCTGGAGAGTCCAGTCCCCATAGCAACGCTCACTTGTTGTCAGTCTTAGTTCGTCTTTAATTCCTCGTCTTTCATTTGCATAGAAATAACCTTGTGTAGTGAAGGGCCGGTCCTCAGGATGTGAAGGACCCTGGGCCTGAAGGAGCTTCCTGTCTGTCTCCCTGTCCACATCAGGAGGAACAGCAACTCTGATGTCTGTGGACATGAAACCTTCACTGGGACACGCCTTCAAAACAACCTTTATCTCTTATTACTGTCATTTAAACCAAACAACCTCATCAACTGGATAATAACATGACTAACCTGTAGGAGGCTGCTTCCTCAGTAGCCCCCTTAGAACAACACAGTTAATTGAAACATCAAAATCTACACCTGCTGCTTGTAATCAAGTGAGGTGTTGACCATCCATCCTCCCCTGACAGATGACACTGGTTCCCAGCTGTGTCAACATGACGCTGTGTCCTTGGGGGAGACGCCTCACCTTACTGGCCTCAGGTGGAGAGTCCCTGTACTCTGCTCTGGGTAAATGACTACATGACTCCTACGAACCTCCCTTTGCAAACGATTTTCAGAAAGGTTTCATGTGTAAAATTATTAAATTGTGTTTGTAAAGTTGTGTTGGTTTGATATCCCAGTGTACATCCTGTACATGGACACAGATCTAACATGATATCTTCAGTGCCTGCAGCATGCTTGGTGTTATCTCCTCTCCAGTGAAGCTCATCCCTGCAGCAGCTAGTGTCCTCCTGCCCTCTGACTGCAATGCCTCTGCTCTGGATAATTGATTTATTATCACAGTCTCAGCCCCTCTCAAACCTCACATCCTCCCCATTACAACTGCGTCCCACTTTCTGCTGTGATATAATGTAGGTACAGACCAGCCTGGTAGCACAGGCCCAGTGTTTGAGGCCCTTTAAGGGGATTACTGTTGAAAGGTTTTTTTTTCTAGTGGTTCTCAGAGTGTCCAGAGGTGACAGGCAACATAAAAGGCCCAATGCCTATGATTAAGGATCAGCTGATTACTGTGTCAACTTAAAGAAAGGATGGCGAATCGCTGCTGTACAGCCATGAAGTCATTTTTCCTCACAATAGGCTACCTGGTGTTAATCTGCTTTGTGGCACAGAAATGCTGTGAGAGTGTTCGTTCCTTTGTAGAGCAGAGATCGTGTGTGCTGTGGGAAGCTGCACTTCAACCACCCACCTCCCCCCATGGCTTTCTCTTCCCCTCTGCTGCTCTCTCCCTCTCTCCCTCTCTGCCTTTCTCCCTCTCTCCCTCTCACCCTCTCTCCCTCTCTCCCTCTCTCCCTCTCTCCCTCTCACCCTCTCTCCCTCTCACCCGCTCTGCCTTTCTCCCTCTCACCCTCTCTCCCTCTCACCCTCTCTCCCTCTCTGCCTCACTGCCTCTCTCCCTCTCTCCCTTCTGCCTGTAATGCACAGTTCAGTCAACCTTCTACAGTAACTATATTTATAGTGTTTGTCCCCTTGCAAACTAACTGGCTTTCTAAAGTAGTGAAGGGTGCAGTTAGGAACCCTCAGGAATGATGCTGTGTTAGTGTTGTTTGCAAACCTGTTTTGTGCCGGCTATGTTGTCGTGACGACCAGAGGAGGATGCAGCTGAACCCAGAGTGACTGAGCTCTGAATAACCAGAGCTTCTACACAGTAGAACCACACACTGATAACAGATAACATTAATAACACTCCAAACAACTAGAATCACTGCAGACTTTGTCTCTATTCAGGTTTTTACTTGTTGTCATCGTAGGTGAGTTCAGCTAGACTTCAACACAGCCTTCGTTAGTTTATCTGAACTGCTGAAGTAACAACATCGATCAGTCATTATTAGTCAGGACAGTCATGTAGTTTGCCTGTCTGGTGACCGTGGAGACGAGCTGTCACTGATTCTGTTCATCCAGCTGTAAAGCACCTGTGACATGTTGTTGCATCTCTGAGGCTAAATAATGCAAGACTTGAGTGACGGGGGGGGGGGAGGGGGAGTGGGGGGGAGCAGGCAGGATAATGACAGGATCTTCTCCTGTTCATCCTCTGTAATTTCCACTCATCCTATTGTTACATGAAAGTGGAAAATAACAGAATTATTCAATCAGAACAGAAAGATGAAGAACCCAGAAGTTCAGTTTCCTCATTTCAGACAAAAGTGAAACACCTTTTTCTTTTTTTTATCAATTGGTACAACTACGTTTTATAAAGTTGTGCTGTCGATGGCTGTTGCAGTGTTGTACTCTGGGAAAAGCTCTGCCTTGCTCATTAAGAGATTGGCACAAGAGCCCTGGGGCTTCTGGGTAACGAAGGACCCCACAGACTTCTGGGTAATTGGGCAGCTGGAGCACAGGTGAATGCTGTCTAACAGTTCTGGTTGGCCAATCAGATGGTGCGCCTGTCTAGCGAGAAACAGCAGTCTCTCCTGGGATTGGCTTGAACAGGAAGGTGAACACTTGTGGAAACTTGACGAAGTCGACCATGTTTTCCTAGTTTAGGGTCTCCAGTGCTGCTAGCTTCCTTATTCCAGGCTCTGTGGTTAATGTTGCCTCAGTCCCCGGATGAACAACTCTGGGAGGGTGAATCTTCCAGATGGAAACACTCTGACAGACTGAAGCCAGAATCCTGTTAAGCGGCTGTTTAAAGTTTGTTCAGTCTTCAGAGATTACATCTGAGGGAAACTAATGTTGTAGGACGGAAAGCACACACACACACACACACACACACACACACACTGTTCCAATGAGTTTGGTGCTGGAATCCTAACTGATAACAACACTTGCTTTTTCTCAGTGAAAACATAACTCTAAAAACTGTTTTCAATGTTTCAAAAAATATTGTTCTGTTGTCAAGGTGCAGCTATGGCAAGAGGGCCCAGTTGGAGAAGTGTGTGTGTGGCTGTGATTAGTCATGTTCTGCCCTGTGTTTGCTCCTCTCTGTGACCATGTGAATCTCCCTCACTGTCCCCATCTGAGCAGAGGAGGTCATCCATCATGGCTGCTGAGCCTCATTGCCTTCATGCAGGACAAAATCACCTAAAACAGCAAATCACATGACAGTGGCTGAGGGAGGGCTGGTTGCCCTGGGAACCGCTGTGATGTAACAAATGACCTGGAGCCCAGCTTCCGCTTTGTCTCCCGGTGGAAACACTAGGAGAGGAGACACTTAGGACTCACATCATCAGTTGTTTACCCTTGTTACCCTGGGAGACCCTGGGTTATGGATGCTGCTAGCATAAGAGTCACCACCACTAACCCTGACAGGCTCAAGTGTTTGCAAGGTGATGTGGAATGATACAACTGCATGTCTTTAAAACACATCAAACGAAACAGTGTGGAAACTGGAAAGAACCAGCACAGATAGAGGAGGTGTGAGGTAGGTCTACACCAGCACAGATACAGGAGGTGTGAGGTAGGTCTACACCAGCACAGATACAGGAGGTGTGAGGTAGGTCTACACCATGACAGATACAGGAGGTGTGAGGTAGGTCCAGCACAGATAGAGGAGGTGTGAGGTAGGTCCAGCACAGATAGAGGAGGTGTGAGGTAGTCTGCACCATGACAGATAGAGGAGGTGTGAGGTAGGTCTACACCATGACAGATACAGGAGGTGTGAGGTAGGTCCAGCACAGATAGAAAAGGTGTGAGGTAGGTCTGCACCATGACAGATACAGGAGGTGTGAGGTAGGTCCAGCACAGATAAAAAAGGTGTGAGGTAGGTCTGCACCATGACAGATACAGGAGGTATGAGGTAGGTCTGCACCATGACAGATACAGGAGGTGTGAGGTAGGTCCAGCACAGATAGAGGAGGTGTGAGGTAGGTCCAGCACAGATAGAGGAGGTGTGAGGTAGGTCCAGCACAGATAGAGGAGGTGTGAGGTAGGTCCAGCACAGATAGAGGAGGTGTGAGGGAGGTCCAGCACAGATAGAGGAGGTGTGAGGTAGGTCCAGCACAGATAGAGGAGGTGTGAGGTAGTCTGCACCATGACAGATAGAGGAGGTGTGAGGTAGGTCTACACCATGACAGATACAGGAGGTGTGAGGTAGGTCCAGCACAGATAGAAAAGGTGTGAGGTAGGTCTGCACCATGACAGATACAGGAGGTGTGAGGTAGGTCCAGCACAGATAGAAAAGGTGTGAGGTAGGTCTGCACCATGACAGATACAGGAGGTGTGAGGTAGGTCTGCACCATGACAGATACAGGAGGTGTGAGGTAGGTCTACAGACTACATAATGAGAAGTTAACAGGAAACCCCAGCAGGATCCTGGATAACAATGACGTTAAAAATGAGCTGAGGGGACCCAGAAAGTCTCCACACATTCAGTTATGTATGAGCTGTAAATCAATATTTATTGCACATAAAGGAGCAATTTTCCCATCATGAATGATTAAACTTCCAAAAGATGCCTTCAGTTGGAGCATATTATGGCATTCTTATTCAAAGTGATAAATAAGACATAACGTTGCTCAGTGTGGAGAGCTGGTCTCTACCTTGGTGGATGTTTACAGAATACAGGTAATTACTGTACTATCGTGTTTCCAAATCGAAGCTGGTTTGCAACACAACACACATGAATATTTCATGGGTGTTGCATGAAGGGCATGGAGAGAAGAGCATGCTGGGTAAATAGCGTTCTTAAAGCAGTACAGTATCTATGCATCATTATTCTTTCAATGGTACCAATCAATATGTGGCTAATGGTTCACAAGGTGCTGTGAGGTCATTTAAAGCTCCGAGGAAACAAACATGTTTCAACGTCAGAATTACAGGAAAACTGGTCACATGTGTTAGAATGTCCAGCTGAGCAGAACCTGCAGAAGCAGGTTACCCTGGGAATATGCCTCAGCTGAAAGGCTGCTTCATGCCTCAGCTAAAAGGCTGCTTCATGCCTCAGCTAAAAGGCTGCTTCATGCCAATTAGCTGTCAAATTATAGAAAAGGACAGTTTGCGGTTTTAATCCAAGTGAATGGCATTCAGCAAAAAAATATTCAGCAACAACAAGAGGGAGATAAATTAATCAAAGAGATGGGAAATCAATCAGCTTCTGTCACTAACTGATGCTGCAACGCTCTCTCTCTCTCTCCCTCTCTCTCTCTCTCTCTCTCTCTCCCTCTCTCTCTCTCCCTCTCTTTCCATCATTGAGCTTCATTGGAATCCTACCGATGGAGAGGACTTTGAGATGCTGAGCATGTTGTCATATAGATGTGTGTGTGTGTGTGTGAATATACAGTGTGTGTGTGTGTGTGTGAATATACAGTGTGTGTGTGTGTGTGTGTGTGTGTGTGTGTGTGAATATACAGTGTGTGTGTGTGGACACTGATGGATCTACAGCCTCTCGAGAGAAGGCTTCTATGAAGTGATTTGTCAAAGGAATAAATACGAGCAGATCTAGGAAGAACTGTTGTACATGTTCTCCTATAACCCCCCCCCCCCCCCGGCTGGGTCAAAGGGTGAAGGTCAGGGTTGAGATGAGACTGAAACACTTTGTAACCAGGCTGTCCAGCTGAATGGACAAAATCACAGAGGCTCAAACATCGTCAACAAATCACTGAAACTGGAGTGAAAAAGATCTGTCATCACAACATACATGTCAACACAACATACATGTCAACACAACATACATGTCATCACAACATACATGTCATCACAACATACATGTCAACACAACATACATGTCAACACAACATACATGTCAACACAACATACATGTCAACACAACATACATGTCAACACAACATACATGTCAACACAACATACATGTCAACACAACATACATGTCAACACAACATACATTTCAACACAACATACATGTCAACACAACATACATGTCAACACAACATACATGTCAACACAACATACATGTCAACATAACATACATGTCAACACAACATACATGTCAACACAACATACATTTCAACACAACATACATTTCAACACAACATACATGTCAACATAACATACATGTCAACACAACATACATGTCAACACAACATACATTTCAACACAACATACATGTCAACATAACATACATGTCAACACAACATACAGGTCAACATAACATACATGTCAACACAACATACATGTCAACACAACATACATTTCAACACAACATACATGTCAACACAACATACATGTCAACATAACATACATGTGCTATTTTGATTCAACGACTTGAAATGATCCCAAAGAAGCTGCCTCACAATATTTCTCATTGTCTCTTGTTGGTCATGGTGACAGGAATAGCCCATTGCCGATGTTTGAGCAGTGGGGAAGACTTATTTCAGATAAGGACGTAAACAAAGCAAATCGATTTTCTTCCATTACTGCAGTCTTTGAGGTTGTTGGTCTGTCTTTGATCACAGAGTTTCAAAGAAAAAACATCAGGTGGACGTTTCTGTTTTAGAACTTTACCTTAACAACAACAGAACATTTCAAATACTGTCTTACCAGAGGCATTTGTATAATTCATTACCCACTTTTTTTCTAATTCAGCTATGCGTACCGTCAAACATCTGGACAACTGCTTCACAGCTGGAAAAATATTGTATCTCATTGTAAATAAATGTATTTATATTAAAGTCCATTCTTTCATTCATTCACCAACCGATTTGGAAACAACACTTCACACTAAGCTGAAAGCTCGATCTTTTAATGATGGGTGATCGGTGTTTCTTATGGCTAGCAGAACCAATCTGGATGGCTTTTTTCTGAGATGCAGACTTAATGGAATAAATGTTTCCTATTTGGACTCCCCAGATGGAGATGTTTGTGACAGAGCTATGTGGGCGCTGATCTGCATAGGTCACCTTCTGCTTCAAACCCAATATGAAGGCCCATCTGTCAAACCACAGCTTGTCTTCTGTTAAGAAAGAGATGGATGTCAGCGGAGAGTGAACACACTAATCTACATGGTAGAGACAGAACGAGTGGAGTGGATCACACTGGAAGACGATGA
>CM059330.1:13972293-13987293 GCA_030340685.1 Protosalanx chinensis | reverse complement strand
CTGAGGACACTGAGGACAGGCAGGACACTGAGGACACTGAGGACACTGAGGACACTGAGGACAGGCAGGACACTGAGGACACTGAGGACACTGAGGACACTGAGGACACTGAGGACAGGCAGGACACTGAGGACACTGAGGACAGGCAGGACACTGAGGACACTGAGGACACTGAGGACACTGAGGACACTGAGGACAGGCAGGACACTGAGGACAGGCAGGACACTGAGGACACTGAGGACAGGCAGGACACTGTGGACACTGAGGACACTGTGGACACTGAGGACACTGAGGACACTGAGGACACTGAGGACACTGAGGA
Organism: Protosalanx chinensis; assembly: GCA_030340685.1. Taxonomy (NCBI): domain Eukaryota; kingdom Metazoa; phylum Chordata; class Actinopteri; order Osmeriformes; family Salangidae; genus Protosalanx; species Protosalanx chinensis. The sequence goes on along the minus strand of CM059330.1, from coordinate 13,986,971 downwards.
CACTGTGGACAGTACAGGTCTGATATATTAACCATGCCTGCATGTGTCTAAAGGCCTCTAGTCAGATCACAGGGTCACTGTGAGACTGCAACATTATAATATCTACTGCAGCAGACCTGATTGGCCATGAGTAGCAGAATATGTTCTTCCAGCCATTAGCAGGATAAAGCAGAAGATGTACTGTGACACTAAAGAGGCAACACAAGCGAGCAGGAATCATCCTGCTGTAGAACTGCTTTACTTCAGTCCCGGATAACTGAGCTTTAGAAGGGAAACAAACATCCTCTACTGGTGACACTTCTCTAGTGGAGCTGGAAGATGGTAATTACCTACTTTTCCATATTCACTGCAATATTAATTCACGTTAATGCCAAAATATTACAGCCATAATACAGCCCTAATCCACTGCTAATACCTACCTGTCATAGCTGTGGTATGAGATTAGGAAGACTGTAGGGAGGGGGAGGGAGGAGGAGGGAGGAGGAGGGAGGGAGAGGGAGGGAGGGGGAGGGAGGGGGAGGGAGGAGGAGGGAGGGAGAGGGAGGGAGAGGGAGGGGGAGGGAGGGAGGGAGAGGGAGGGAGGGAGAGGGAGCGAGGGAGGGAGGGGGGGAGGGAGGGTGAGGGAGGGAGGGAGGGAGGGGGGGAGGGAGGGAGTGGGGGAGGGAGGAGGAGGGAGGGAGAGGGAGAGGGAGGGAGGGAGGGTGAGGGAGTGGGGGAGGGAGGAGGAGGGAGGGAGGGAGAGGGAGGGAGGGAGGGAGGGATGGAGGGGGGGAGGGAGGGAGGGGGGGAGGGAGGGAGTGGGGGAGGGAGGGAGTGGGGGAGGGAGGAGGAGGGAGGGAGGGAGGGTGAGGGCGTGAGTGAGGGAGGGAGGGAGTGGGGACTGCCATGTTGGTTGAGGGGGAGGAGACCGAGAGCACAGACCTGCAACACACAGGAAGTAATGGACACAGGAAGTGATAGAAACAGGAAGTGATGAACACAGGAAGTGACTAACACAGGAAGTGACTAACACAGGAAGTGACTAACACAGGAAGTGATTAACACGGACACTGTCTTCATGGTATCAGGTTTAACAGATTAGGTTGGTAGATTACGTGAAAGAAGAGAAATATGGGATTGTTTCTCTCTCACCCTCAAATACTGTATTGTGTTACAGGACACGTCCGAAGACCTAGTAATTACACAGAAAAAAAACGAATTTAAGAGAAGAATACAACTTTATAAAGACAAGAACAAAAGATTCACGGTGTAGAAACCTTTTCATCAAAGCCTAATTACAATGCTCATTAACCTGCTGTCTTGTTTTCAAATCCTCAGCAGATTAAACTGATTGACTGAGTCTTCCAGGTCTCTCCAGACATGGCTGAGGTTTATAGATTTTCTAAGTCATTCCGACTCTTCAATCACCAAGCCACTTCATAAAGACACATCAATCAGCTTCGAATAGGGCCAGCACATAATTACAAGGGCTGATTCCAGAGGTTGATTTCTCCAGGGTTGTGAAAGACGCTGCCTTAATGTCTCTTATCCCTTTAGCCGACACACTGTCATTAGTTCACACAGTTCCTGCTACACCAGGCTTTGCCAAAGGCAAGTTTACATCTGAATACAGATACCTGCTAGGCTGGTATTATAGTGATGAATGACAACGAAACCATCCTTTATAACAGTTTCAAGTAAAGAAGCAACAATTCACCTTTGAGAATATGCTAAACGACTGTGATGTAATCAGTGCTGGAAAAGAGACAACTTGAAATCTGCCAAACACAGAAAGTTCTCCAGCTGTCAGCCTGTGATCAGGTTAGAGAGTCGACCCTGTCTGAGCTGGAGGAGATGATCCTGAGGTAGTGAAGCTGTCTGCATCCACCTCTTCATGTGCTTAAGGAGAACACAGCACCTGCTGTCACCCTGAACTGAAGGCTAGACCACCATCTTCCACTGACAGTAATGAGAGCCTTAACTCAAGCAGAGTTAGGGGTGATGTGCTGTCATATCAGTGGGGGAAGAAAAGCACTTTGGATTAGATTTAGACCCATACAGTCCTGTTCTCTTCAAATCCACATTTTATAAGCTGCAGAAAGCCATCGCATGAATGAGCAGGAGCCAGTGTGAGAGCGTGTCTCTACAGCAGCACGCAGGCAGGCAGAGAGTCAGACTGGGAGCCAGAGGAGACCCCCCCTCCCCCCCCTCCCCCCTCACCGCCCCCCTCCTCTCTCATCACATATTCTGATTGCGTCTCCTCTCCCCATCAGTCACACGCGGGTGATAATCCTTTACGTTCTCAACAAAAAGGGAAAAGTAGAAAGACAGAGAAGAGCCTGTATCCTCGGAGATGAGAGGAGAGGATTTGGATTCAGGGGGCGAGCGTGAGCACAGGGGCTGAATTCTCAATGGAAGACGCCATAATAAGCAGGTTCACCAGCCTGTTAAGAAGAATGTTTTTATTAAAATGATACCTGCTGCACTTGGGTTGTGTTAAGATCAAAAGGTGAACAGACTTCTTGGCCAATTAAAGACCTGAGAACAGGAGGTGTGTTTGGAGTGTAATGCTTTAAGATGACAGGGAGAGAGACCAGCGTGATGCTGTGGGGGAGAGAGAGCAGCATGATGCTGTGGGGGAGAGAGAGCAGCATGATGCTGTGGGGGGGAGAGAGACCAGCATGATGCTGTGGGGGAGAGAGAGCAGCGTGATGCTGTGGGGGAGAGAGACCAGCATGATGCTGTGGGGGAGAGAGACCAGCGTGATGCTGTGGGGGAGAGAGAGCAGCATGATGCTGTGGGGGAGAGAGAGCAGCATGATGCTGTGGGGGAGAGAGACCAGCGTGATGCTGTGGGGGAGAGAGAGACCAGCATGATGCTGTGGGGGAGAGAGAGACCAGCATGATGCTGTGGTGGAGAGAGACCAGCGTGATGCTGTGGGAGAGAGAGACCAGCGTGATGCTGTGGGGGAGAGAGACCAGCATGATGCTGTGGGGGAGAGAGACCAGCGTGATGCTGTGGGGGAGAGAGAGACCAGCGTGATGCTGTGGGGGGGAGAGAGAGCAGCATGATGCTGTGGGGGGGAGAGAGACCAGCATGATGTTGTGGGGGGGAGAGAGACCAGCGTGATGCTGTGGGGGAGAGAGAGACCAGCGTGATGCTGTGGGGGGGAGAGAGAGCAGCATGATGCTGTGGGGGGGAGAGAGACCAGCATGATGTTGTGGGGGGGAGAGAGACCAGCGTGATGCTGTGGGGGAGAGAGACCAGCATGATGCTGTGGGGGAGAGAGAGCAGCATGATGCTGTGGGGGAGAGGGAGCAGCGTGATGCTGTGGGGGAGAGAGACCAGCGTGATGCTGTGGGGGAGAGAGAGCAGCATGATGCTGTGGGGGAGAGAGAGCAGCATGATGCTGTGGGGGGGAGAGAGACCAGCATGATGTTGTGGGGGGGAGAGAGACCAGCGTGATGCTGTGGGGGAGAGAGAGACCAGCGTGATGCTGTGGGGGGGAGAGAGAGCAGCATGATGCTGTGGGGGGGAGAGAGACCAGCATGATGTTGTGGGGGGGAGAGAGACCAGCGTGATGCTGTGGGGGAGAGAGAGACCAGCGTGATGCTGTGGGGGGGAGAGAGAGCAGCATGATGCTGTGGGGGGGAGAGAGACCAGCATGATGTTGTGGGGGGGAGAGAGACCAGCGTGATGCTGTGGGGGAGAGAGACCAGCATGATGCTGTGGGGGAGAGAGAGCAGCATGATGCTGTGGGGGAGAGGGAGCAGCGTGATGCTGTGGGGGAGAGAGACCAGCGTGATGCTGTGGGGGAGAGAGAGCAGCATGATGCTGTGGGGGAGAGAGACCAGCATTAGCTTGGTCATGTATTTAGCTCCTCCTACACAGGATGACATCAGCATCTCTTCACATTAGACTCTGCTGTCCTTCTCAAATGACAGTGTTTTAATGTGACAATGACCCCTTGACCCCCACCAGGAAGAGAATCAGCTGTTGGCATGCTAGCCATTCTAACGAGGTCCTTTTTGAAGTGGGGTTAATGGTTATATTTTTTATTTCTCTCGCTCATTGATTTGTGGTGGCATGCATGAAAAGTTCAAACCGTCATTTCCAGAAGTTTCCAAAAACAAGAAGAAACTAATTAGGATTTGTAAGAACAAATATGTATATTCAACAAAAACAAAATCATTAAATTGACACTCTAAAACTTGTCACCAAAACTTCCTCGGATGGCAAAACCAATTATAGATGGGTGGTGGTGGTGGTGGTGGTGGTGGGGGGGGGGGGGGTGATTTGGGAAATGTAATTAGCGTATATCTTCCAAACCACACTCTAAAATTAACCAATCAACAGAGTTTCATTGCAAACAGAGAACCTGTATGAAAACACATGGACGGTGTTTTCTGGGTGAAATCCTCCTCGGAGACGGAACACGAGAGAGACTCCAAGTTCCAAACAGGGGTTACCATGACAACAGCTCTCTCCAGCTCCGGTCTCTCTCCCTCTCTGCTTTCAGAGAACAACACTTAGGACATCGTGCTTTAGAATGACCCAGGCTTTGATCTTCAAACACTATGCTGGACATGAAGATCTGTGCTGAGATCTGAGAGGTGTTTCAGCTTGGGTACTATCTGGAATACACAATCTGTCTGTGTTCATTTAGTGTAATCACTCCATTGCATTTTGCTTTCATGGAAATGTGTACGTTCCGTACCAACGCCTGTGATTGAGCTACACTGTCCTAGGAATTGGACAATGCAAAAATTGCTGAAGCTACTCTGAAATGTCCATTTCAAAAGTAACTGTCTTTTTCACAAAACCCTGAAATCATCTAAATTGTGTTATCCATGGATTGAGCTTGAATATGGAGTTTAGACACCAAGTCGTCTTTCGACAGACCACCACTGCTGTCATACAGACTTCTGATATCACACAACTAAGCTCTCAGCAAGATGAATGTCAGTTTGTTTCTGTAATAATGACCATGACAGACAGTCACAGGAAACTGAACATGGAGACGTCTCTTTCATCCATGTGATGCTGCCCGACATTCTCATCTAACTAGAAAGCAGTTCTGTACGTCTGTGAGTCTATTTGTGGATTGATTATCAGGTGAACCAGCCACCATATACAGTTGAAACACAACAGGATGTTTCTTCAGGACACGATAGTTTGTTTGGATTTGCTGTCAAAGTAAGAGAATAAAAACCTTCTAAGTTCACCACAGTTAACAGTACTGAGCACTGGAGAAGAGGCTGTAATCTGGCCTCTGTCTCCTCTGAGACAACACACTGCTGATCACTGTGAGGATCCATCGCCATGGAGAGCCTTCTGTTTCCTGTCCACCCCCCCCCCCACACCCATCGCCACGGCGACCAGGGAACAGATGGGAGCTGAGGCGTCCACACGAACAGCAACGTGACGGGGAAACGTAGCGACACTTCTGAAAGACACACCAACCTCCATGGCTGCCTCTCTTCAGAAGAGGAAGAGGAGGTTGGAGTTCTGAGAGAGTGAGGAAGGTTGAAGGAAAGTCTTTTGTGTTGCATGATATTTCTGTCAGTTGACGTCCAATCCTGACACCCTTGTCTGGAAAAGACCCTGACCTAACCACCCTGAACATGACATGGACAAGGCTGGGTGTCTGTGTGTGTGTGTGTGTGTGTCAGATTATCTGCCTGGTCTGTCACTGCTGTCATGTCCGCTGTCATAAGACCTCCTGTTAGTTTACCTCCATAAGAATCGTTTTGTCTAAAGTGTCCTTCTGATTGGAAACATTATTTCATATTTATATGACTTTTCCAGTGTCACACTTTTTAGTGATATGTTTTCATGACTGTACTAATTTACACGTTTTGTGCACTATTTGACAGTAAGTTTCAGTACAGTGAGTTTCAAACAGTATTTGAAGATCTGGAAATCTGCACATGGCAGAATTAGATCTAACCATCCATGTGTGGATGGTAGAGGAAATTATAATTGCACACATTATATAATTCACTGTATGTTTCCTTAAGTGAGTAGAGTTTTGTAATGGACCTAAGTAAAAGGTGTAATTTTGAACAGGATAATGGTGAGCGTTCCCCTCGCAGTAGAACAGTGCATTAGATGGAGAACTGTGACCGTCTGTTCTACCCCCTCCAATTTGAGGACTGCAGCTCTCCATTAAATCCATTAGCTCTTCCGTTACTTAACACAGGCAACGCGCTCAAACCTGACGCACGCTCTCTCAGCTTCTAATGTCACACCAGAGAGGACAGTTCTCAGATTATTCTGCCATCAGTGATTGTAATTACGTGGCACTCTTTAAATAACTGTATTTGATCATGTTCTTCTCTCGGTATGTCAGAATGCGACTGAGTAGGTCGTGATCACAGAGATTGACGGTAGAATAACGACCCAGGTGTGTGTGTGTGTCATGTGGGACTATAGGTACTGTGTGAAGGCTGCTGTAACCATTGTTCAGTTGAAATACTTTACTTATTTGAACAATAGTACTCAGGAGAACATTTTTTAAGAACCCGATAACACTAGAAAATCTCTAACTATTGCACCGTGTCACAGTGAATGATCTGGAAAATACCCCCCCACTAACCTAGTGACCACGACAGTGATGTCAATCAAACCCCACACCAACTCAGCCAATCAAACACAACTCCAGCTCAGCCAATCAGAAAGCACTGCTGCTCAGCTGAACATCCATGGAAGCAGCATGTGGTTGGAGGACACACACACACACACACACACACTAAAGACGTCCAGTCAAACACCCCCCTCGCCTTGATGGATGGACACTTCCACAGCTGACCTGAGTGTTGAAGCAGGTCTGACATGAGATGATGATATGGAGACGTGATCATACTCCATATCTAGTTCCCCCATCTTATTACCACAGCTCTTTTCACTTATGACATTGGTTGATTGGTTTGACATTGGAAGGGACTCCATATTTTACCAGGAGACCAATACCCATCTCCCTCCAAGTGGAGTGTTCCTGCTCCTGGCTGTGCAAGGTCAGCCCCCCCCCCCCCTCCTCCCAGGCAGGGGACACAGTCAGGACCTTGTTGGAATAGAATAGGCCATAATATGAATACAATCATGGTCATTGACGGTGTGACGGCGGCACTAAATCCCATAAACAACTACATCCCTTTCTTTGATGACTTCTTTTTTGACAGGACAAAGTAATGCAGCTCTCTGGAGAGGCCCTGAAACAGCCCATCTGACTGGAGTAAATGTCAGGGCGGTCGAGCATGAGAATATGGAGATGGAGAGGAGGAGAGGGGGAAGATAGATGACATGAGCAGGGCTGATCAACACTCTGCCCTGGACAGGCACAGCAGAGTTTTCCTTCACTGTTCCACTTAGGGACGGATCTTAATCCAGCCAGTGGCTCAGTCTTGTCACTTCTAGTGTCTTATTGAGCCTCGCTCATGTTCTGTTTGGTCTCATTAATGAACCTGCTGCATCTCATAATGATGTGATAGACTGTTTGTCTGAGCCTTTACTTTGCCTGTACTGTTTGGCTTCCTTGGATTGGTGGATTATCAGGCCAGCGGCTGAATAATGAGATGGTAGCAGAAGACATGTCTGGAGCTATCTATTACTCCCAGCCTCCCTCGCTCAGCCTCTCTCCCTCCCTCCCTCTCTCCTCCCTCCCCCAGCCTCCCTCCCAGCCTCCCTCCCTCCCAGCCTACCTCCCTCCCAGCCTCCCTCCCTCCCTCCCAGCCTACCTCCCTCCCAGCCTCTCTCCCTCCCTCCCAGCCTACCTCCCTCCCAGCCTCTCTCCCTCCCTCCCTCTCTCCCTCCCTCCCAGCCTCCCTCCCTCCCAGCCTCCCTCCCCTCCCAGCCTACCTCCCTCCCAGCCTCTCTCCCTCCCTCCCAGCCTCCCTCCCTCCCAGCCTCTCTCCCTCCCTCCCAGCCTCCCTCCCTCCCAGCCTCCCTCCCTCCCAGCCTCCCTCCCAGCCTCTCTCCCAGCCTACCTCCCTCCCAGCCTCTCTCCCAGCCTCCCTCCCTCCCAGCCTCCCTCCCTCCAGCCTCTCTCTCCCCCCTCCCAGCCTCCCTCTCCCCCCTCCCAGCCTCCCTCTCAGCCTCTCTCCCTCCCAATTTCCCTCCCTCCCAGCCTCTCTCCCCCCTCCCAGTCTCTCTTCCTCCCCCCCAGCCTCTCTCTCCCCCCACACAGCTCCCTCCTTCCCCTGCTGTCAATCCTGATCCTGGTCATGAGGCAGGGTCAACCTCAGGATAACTGCTCTCCAGAACTTGTGAGCTGTGATGATGTGGCCTACAGACAGCAGACATCTACTCAGCATGAACAGATCAGAAGGAGCTCTGAGGGACAAAACAAAGACCCTGAAGAAATATTGGATTTACTCTGTTAGAGCAGAATACATTGGGAACCATTTCTGGGGTTGGTCATTTGTGCCTCCAAAACCTAATGTCGTGTCCAAGGTGGTGTAGCCTGTCTACTGTACAGACTAGCCAACATTCCAGTCACAATGATATGCAGCTACCCTCGGATCCATGATGGGGCCCACTAATGTCCAGTCACGCATGTCCAGGTTTTACTAATGACCTGATTCCTGAGGCTCCATGGAGCCAGCTGACCCCCTGTCTCCAGTGGCAGAGCCTCTGGCCTCCTCAATGGGTCAGCAGCCCATCTCTCTGGGCCTCCTCACTGGGTCAGCAGCCCATCTCGCTGGGCCCGTGTGGACGCATGATGCTGATCTCACCTGAAGGGGGCGAGCACCACACCCAGCATCACCCTGCTTCTGGAGGGGAACGCTGCTCTGCTGACAGCTTTCCCAGACAGCCAGGATTTCATCATTCTTAAAGAGACGGACATCAGCGCTGAGAGCTTCGCCCCCCCCCCGACCCCCCGACCCCCCGACCCCTCAACCCCGACACCAATTCTATTCCATATAGCAAACGAGGACAATAAAGAATTAAAGAGGATGAGTGGAGACGGCCCTCCAGAGAAGATGCACCACCACAGGGGTCACCCTAACCCAGGGTCACCCTAGCCCAGGGTCACCCTAACCCAGGGTCACCCTAACCCAGGGTCACCCTAACCCAGGGACACCCTAACCCAGGGTCACCTTAACCCCAACCCTATGCTAAGGAGCAGAGAAGCATGTGTTATTCAGAAGAGATGACCCCTGGGTTAGGTAGGGTGCTCTCTGGGCCATGTAGGATAAAAAAGCTGTCACTTACCTGTAGTCCTGCCCTCTGCTATCTGCATACGGAAAATCGTTGGGGTTTGATGGAAACCCAAGGAGTGGCACAATAAACTGTGCAAAGTGAACCAAGAGAAGACATTTCTCATGGGGAAGCGCAAGTACAAGAACCAGGGAGGCCAAAGCGTATCCTGGGGTGTAGGTTTGATCACACCCCTTTGGGCTACAGGGTGATGATCAGTATCAGTCAAAGGTGTAGTGTGGTGGTGCATGAGTGGGGCTAAACCCCATAGAAGACTGGACCACCACATCCTGGGTTCTGTCCCAAGTGGGACCCAGGAGGGCTGAGTACTTACCACCCTCCCAAACAGACTGCTTGTTAACACCGCAAGGTTACCACAGCCTGCCCAGAGAGGGCCTGAAGATCTCTCCCTCCTGGACTCTTCCAGACAAAACTGCTTTAACTATCTAAATCCAACAAGAGTATGTTAAAACGTGTGCCGTACGGTGAGTCGGTGACAAGCTGGCCGGGAAAAGAGAGAAAAGATGTGCATGCTGGGACATATGCATCATGAGATATGGCCAAGGCAGTGCGGATTGGGTAAAGGTTCTGGTTCTAAATCTGATTGGTCCAGGGCCAGCACCCCCAGTTCCCAGACTGAAGAAGTGTATCTCTTTTGGTGATGACAGGAATGACAGAGGACTGTATGAATAACTTTCATAATTATAATCTCTCAACATAAACCCTCACCTTAACCCAGGGATCACCTTCACTCTAAGCTATGGACCACAGTTAAATATTTAATTTCCTTCCTTAAATCAGTCACCGTCTCACTGTAGGACACGTGTTTTAACATACCCTGGTTGGATTTTGTCAGCAAGCATCTAGTAAAAAAAAAATATCCTGTGCTGATTGATTGATGTACGATTGAAAACTTTCTAGTTATCGTTGGTAGATAATTGGTGAAGTTCAGAGGTTTATCTCAAAGGGAAGTAGTCCCAGGACGTTGATCTGCAGGCACCCCTAGGCCATTAGCTGCTGGTAAAAGTTTGTAGGGAGTTCAACAGTTGTGAACCTTGAAGACTGGTGTTCTTTGCCTCAAGCAGTTTTGTCTGGAAGAGTCCAGGAGGGAGAGATCTTCAGGCCCTCTCTGGGCAGGCTGTGGTAACCTTGCGGTGTTAACAAGCAGTCTGTTTGGGAGGGTGGTAAGTACTCAGCCCTCCTGGGTCCCACTTGGGACAGAACCCAGGATGTGGTGGTCCAGTCTTCTATGGGGTTTAGCCCCACTCATGCACCACCACACTACACCTTTGACTGATACTGATCATCACCCTGTAGCCTAAAGGGGTGTGATCAAACCTACACCCAGGATACGCTTTGGCCTCCCTGGTTCTTGTACTTGCGCTTCCCCATGAGAAATGTCTTCTCTTGGTTCACTTTGCACAGTTTATTGTGCCACTCCTTGGGTTTCCATCAAACCCCAACGATTTTCCGTATGCAGATAGCAGAGGGCAGGACTACAGGTAAGTGAAACACCTTTATTTATCCTACATTATGACACGTACGCTCTGTTTTGGGGTTAGACTGAAAGCACAGATTTCAGTCGATCATAGAATGTAGTGTTCTTGATGTTTGTCAAACCTGGGTCAAAAACATGATTTAGTATGAGTGAAAGTCTTGTTATGATGAGAGAACGTCTCTAAATTCATCATCTTACATTCTTGATGATTCTCTTGTGTTGTGCTTTTAAGACTTTTCTCACAAGAAGTTCTCCTTGTTAAACCATTTAATGAGACTCCAAAATGATGAAATGCAACAAAATGATGAAACGTTTGCAGTGAGTGTCCTTGAGGAGTCAGAGGGTGGTTTGGGGAACTAAAGCTGAGCTGAAAGAGAGCAGCTGAAGTTCACACTGAATAACATTTTAACTGCTTAAGGCTCATCATAACTGGTAAGGTGCTACTCTATGGAGATATGTACCTGTCAAGCACAGTCTCTTCTCTTTCCTCTTCTCACTCACTCTCCATCTCTCCCTCTTCAGCCACTTGTGTCTGTTTCTTTATCTCTCCCTCTCTCTTTCTCTCTCTCTCTGTGCTATGAGGAACATGTGCTGCTTCAGGGCAGGAAGACAAGCCAAGCAGACCTGGTTGTCTAAAATAAAAACAGGATTTCTTGGTTCATCAGAGTATCAGATGCAGTGAAGCGCCGTCTCTCTCCTGTGAGGTAAACCTGGCTTGACCTGGTTCAGACTGACGTCAGGAGGCTGCAGGTCAAGGAGGAGCTTCTGTTCAGGGTCTTCATGGTACCTGACAGCAGCAGAAGATGCTAAAGGTCTCAAACACTGAGTGTCATCCTCCAGCCCCTCTGAGCTGCTCTCTAATATATCCCTCTGCTGAGCTGAGCCTACCTGTCTACCATGTCTACCTGTCTGTCTGTCTGAGGGTCCACCATGTCTACCTGTCTGTCTGTCTGAGGGTCCACCATGTCTGTCTGTCTGTCTGAGGGTCCACCATGTCTGTCTGTCTGTCTGTCAGAAGGTCCACCATGTCTACCTGTCTGTCTGTCTGTCTGTCTGTCAGAAGGTCCACCATGTCTGTCTGTCTGTCTGTCTGTCAGAAGGTCCACCATGTCTGTCTGTCTGTCAGAAGGTCCACCATGTCTGTCTGTCTGTCTGAGGGTCCACCATGTCTATCTGTCTGTCTGTCTGTCAGAAGGTCCACCATGTCTGTCTGTCTGTCAGAAGGTCCACCATGTCTGTCTGTCTGTCAGAAGGTCCACCATGTCTGTCTGTCTGTCTGTCTGTCTGTCTGAGGGTCCACCATGTCTGTCTGTCTGTCTGTCTGTCAGAAGGTCCACCATGTCTGTCTGTCTGTCAGAAGGTCCACCATGTCTGTCTGCCTGCTGCCTCCGTCCTGTACGGACATGACAGTCTTTCAGCCAGGAAGCAGTGGAGATGTAGACTTCCTGTCAGGGGAATTGACTTGTTGTTTTTCTGACTCTTCTTGTTACCTCTGATCCATTACTGAGTCCCATCATCCACCAGAGGAAAACAAGTTCAAGACTTTCTTTCTTTTTACCCTTAATTATTTAGAGCTGATGTTAGATAAGGCTTTCAGGACTCATTTATTATGATAATACTTGTGACTGACAACTGAAATTATTTTCATATTAGCGTATTCTTTCAGTTGTGTTGTGTTTTCTGTCCTTATGCAAGCCTGTACAGAGTCAAGCTGGGAGGTTGAATGCTGATTGGGGGAATGGATAGACAGGGTATGAGTTATTTCTGCTTGAGGCCTGTCTTAAAAGATGATTTGTTATTGAGAAGATACATAATATTTGACTTTGCTGACAACTCCATTTCATTGTGTTATTTAAGATATAAAAATATTCAGTGGTTCTGTGTTGGAGTTGGAGAAGTTGTTGGTGAAGGATCTAAAGATGGACAGATCTGTCTAAAAGGTGAGTTTCTGTGTGGCAGATTGGAGGTGTCCCTCTATTTGTCAGAAGAACCTTGACTCTGAATCTGTCCTCATTCCAGAAGTATCTCAGAGAAAATAACCGACCTTTCATGGGAGTCTTGAGGACAGAGTAGGAACAGGAGTGATTCCTTGGTTTTTAATTGGTGCGTTCGTGTCTAAGTTAGTTCACAACACTTTTAATTTGGCAGGGCCATTAAAGGCAGCCTTAAAGAAAATACAAGTTTAATAGTGCTGTCAGTTTTTCGAGTATAATTAGCGATGATGGCATCTGTCTCTCAAATTACTGAGAGGGCAATTAAAAAGAGGCATTATTAGTTTTAGCCAACCTGACTGACCTAGTTTGTGTGAGTGGTCAAAGTAGGTGGAGTTTCCATCACTGTGAGTGCCGCCAGATGAGGTTATTTTGGTAACTATGTCCTGTGGGAACGCTCATCTTAGTTTTGATGTTTGTTTGTTTTCTCAAATGAAAATGTTCAGTTGACAATCTAGAACAGATGTTGCTATCGTATTGATCTAGTGTGTGTTGTGAGGCAGATGGTCTACGTGGTCTTTGTTGGTCTTCTTGTGGTCTTTGCTGGTCTTGTGGTCTTTGCTGGTCTTCTTGTGGTCTTTGCTGGTCTTCTTGGGGTCTTTGTTGGTCTTCTTGTGGTCTTTACTGGTCTTCTTGTGGTCTTTGTTAGTCTTCTTGTGGTCTTTGCTGGTCTTCTTGTGGTCTTTACTGGTCTTCTTGTGGTCTTTGTTAGTCTTCTTGTGGTCTTTGTTGGTCTTCTTGTGGTCTTTGCTGGTCTTCTTGTGGTCTTTGCTGGTCTTCTTGTGGTATTTGCTGGTCTTCTTGTGGTCTTTGTTGGTCTTCTTGTGGTCTTTGCTGGTCTTCTTGTGGTCTTTGCTGGTCTTCTTGTGGTATTTGCTGGTCTTCTTGTGGTCTTTGTTGGTCTTCTTGTGGTCTTTGCTGGTCTTCTTGTGGTCTTTGCTGGTCTTCTTGTGGTCTTTGTTGGTCTTCTTGTGGTCTTTTCTGGTCTTCTTGTGGTCTTTGCTGGTCTTCTTGTGGTATTTGCTGGTCTTCTTGTGGTCTTTGTTGGTCTTCTTGTGGTCTTTGCTGGTCTTCTTGTGGTCTTTGCTGGTCTTCTTGTGGTCTTTGCTGGTCTTCTTGTGGTCTTTGCTGGTCTTCTTGTGGTCTTTGCTGGTCTTCTTGTGCTCTTTGTCTTCAGTATGTGATGCTCCCCTCCTCTATCCTGGCAGTAAACATCACTGATACAGGAAAGATCTAGTGATGAGGTGTTTCAGAGAGCAGCAGACCTGTCAATCCTGATATTCATGGTTTTAGTGTCTTCAGTTGGAGGCGGAGTCTCCTCTGTCTTCAGTTGGAGGAGGAGTCTCCTCTGTCTTCATTTGGAGGAGGAGTCTCCTCTGTCTTCAGTTGGAGGAGGAGTCTCCTCTGTCTTCAGTTGGAGGAGGAGTCTCCTCTGTCTTCAGTTGGAGGAGGAGTCTCCTCTGTCTTCAGTTGGAGGAGGAGTCTCCTCTGCTCTTCTTCACCCCAGGAGGAGCTTATTTCTCTAAGTTCAACTAACTTGTTTGTTTGTTTGTTTGTTTGCTTGCTAATTACAGATTTTCTTGACACCTGTGCTAGCCTGATTCTCAGAGGACTTCTGAAATGTGCAGCTCTGTGCACACGCTCACACACAGCTGCACCTAAACAGATAACCACACACACACACACACCTGCTCTCTCCCTGCCTGCCTCACACACACTCACACACACTCACACACACTTATCCCCTTGTGTGCAATTACTTCTTACTTACTGTAAACCTCAACAATGCGTGCTGGCTGTTTTTGATGGCTGGCAGGTAAACAACACAGACACACACACACACACACACACAGACACAAACACCACACACACAGGTACACAGAGACACTTTGTCTGTCATAGACACGCACAAACACACACACACACGCAGCATCACAGACACACCATGTCACACATACACAGTCACACACACACAAATACACAGCTCTTGTGAGTCTCCTGGTCACACCCTC